>JAINVK010000184.1:0-464620 GCA_030068075.1 Paguma larvata
GCTTTAACAGGGAGGGCGCCTGAGCGCCATGTGCCGACGCCACACGTGGGCGTGGGCACCCGCAGGCCCACGGGAGGGACACTGAGCTATTAACTGAAAACCAACATTGACTACTTCTGGCAAAGGGCCATCACTCGGCTCTCGCCATCGCAGAATTGCCGAAACCCCGGACCACAGACGGGAGGCAGGGGGAGTGCAGCCGCAGCTGGATGCAGGCGCCCCGGCGACCTCCCCGCACCAGGCTCCCGCCTGCTGGAGGAGCTGGCTGTCTCCTGGGACTCCGCCTGCAGCCCGCCGCCCAGGGCCCAGTCCCCGTGCCAGGTAAGTCTCGGCGACAGCTCCCCCGCCCCCCCCCCCCCCGCCCCGAGCACGGTCTGCTGGAGGAGGGACTCTCAGGGCAGGTGCTGGCCCTACAGGAAAGGGGTGCTTAGGGCAAGAACTCCCCGTGTCTACTCCACTGGCCCGGGGCCAGGCGGGGAGGCTGGGACAGCAGTCAGCCTGGTCACCCGCTCTGGGCTCCCCCGGAGGCCGGCAGGAAGGGTCTGCACTCAGGGCCCCAGACGCTGGATTGCCGGCCTGGCGCCAGAACGGCACGGACTCTGCCTGCTGCGAGCAAGCACTGCCATCAGAAGCTTCTGGCTTCGGCTTTCAGCTAATTGCCAAATCGGAGCACCCCGTGGACAATGGTGGGCCCGCCAGCCAGCTGTGTCCACTCTGATCTCGAAGGACTGCCTCCTGCCGAGTCCCGCCTCCTGCGTCAGAAGCCTCGTCACGACAGGAGAATCTGCGTCTCCGCTAAGTGGACGTCCCGTGCCGTCAGCAATGAAACAGGGCTGCCTTCTCACCCGTTCATACGTGACACACGGTTACCGGGCACTGCTCACTGGACGTGCGGCCGGGCGTGAGGAAGACTTGTCTCCCAGACGGTGTTGTGTTGGGATGAAGAGGCCACTGGTCACACGGCAGGCAAGGCCGGGGAGGGCGAGGTGCAGAGGCGGCCGGCCTCAACCGTGCACCTCTGGCTCTGCATCCCGGAGTGACCCCGCACCCCGGGTCCCGGCCCCTGGAAGCCGGCGTCCAGCGGACGTGTGTCCTCTGGCTGCGTCCAGGTGAAAGACAGCACCGCCGGGCTTCTTCCACGGATTCTGACAAAATCCCCTCCTTGGCTGCGACCCCAGCCTGCCAGCAGCGCAGGAGGGGCCGGGGGGACGCTCAAGTGGAACTTTGTGGCAGAATTGATCTTGAGTCTGGTTTTAAATGTTAGACTTGAGCACCCAGGCGGAGGGGCTCGCAGAGGCCCTCAAGAGGGGTGCTGCATGTCGGGGCAAAGCGCCCCAGGGGCATGCCCCTCCCGGACAGATGGCCCCTCCCTCTGGGAGCTCCAGGTGCAGAAACTGCTGGGACCCTTGTCACTGGGGAACGCGTTGGTCGTGAGGGAGGAAGCCCCGACCACACTTGTGGCGCCAAGGGACCGGGCTGCCACCTGCGACCTTTCCATGGCTGCTCGCCTGGGGCTCTGTGGCCTGGGAGCTGCCCCACTCAGGCTGAGGAGATGACCAGTGAACCCGCGAGCTCCGAACGTTTTTCTAGAAAGTCCCCTTTCATTTAATGTGACAAGTCACTGGTGGAGACTTCACCTGGAGAGTAGGTGGCGCCGGGGGCCCAGGGGGCCTTCCGTGTGCTAAGTGCCGGCCAGCCGGGCGCAGGGCAAGAGCACACTCACAGACGCCGTGCGTGCAGCAACGCGCCCAGGGGTGGCGGGCGCGGGTGTGCTCCTGCCCGGGTCCGGTTCCTGCAAGAAGAGGGAGGAAACGGTTAGGGACTGATCGGTCTTGTTCTTTGCTATTATGTCACGGTGAGTTCACGGAAGTTAATCTTTAATAACGGCCGGTTAACAACCGCCTTGCTCCCGTGCTGGCCCAGCAGCCCCGGGCCCCCGCCGCGCGCACGCGCCTGCGCTCGCCCCAGACGGGTCATGAATAAGCCAAGGTCCTCCGCCAGCATAGCCCCGTGGCTGTTCTGTGAGCGGCTGGCTGCTCCGCGGCCTCTTCGCAGCCTCTCAGGAACCCGCCTTCTCCGGAGAGAAGCGGGGCCATGGCTCAGGGCGCAGACTTGAGACACCGGGAGCTGGGACCGCACTCCGGGGAGGCGCCTGGGCATTGCGGAGGGTGGAGATTCGAATTCTCTGCGGTCCGGGGCGGGGCCTGGGGTCTGCACGTCCACCAGGCTCAGGGCGCAGGTGCCCGGCTCAGGCCCCATCGGCTGCCGCAGCCGTTTCGTTCTGGACGGGCCCCCGAGGCAGAGAGGCCCGCAGCTGCCCCCGCCTGTGTTTCAAGCTAGTCAGGACGGGCTCCCCAGCCCTCCCCTCCCCTTCCTCATCCACTCTCATCTGTGTGCCCGCAGGGCCTCCCCCGCCCATCTCATCTGTGCCCGCAGGGCCTCCCCCGCCCATCTCATCTGTGTGCCCTCACAGCCTCCCCCTGCCCATCTCATCTGTGTGCCCGCAGGGCCTCCCCCTGCCCATCTCATCTGTGCCCGCAGGCCTCCCCCTGCCCATCTTGTTGGTGTGTCCGCGAGGCCTCGCCCCGCCCAGTGCAGACTCCCCGCGGTTTCCAGCGCACTCACCTGCACGCTTCGCTGAGCAAACCGAGTGCCGAGGACCCCCATGTAAACAGATGTGTAGCTGAGTGTCACGCAGTGACCCACAGACCCTGGGGCTCCAGCCGCAGACATGCTGTTGCCTCAGGGTTCATCTTCAGCGCCGACCTCGGGAAGGCACGTGAAAGCCATTGGCTGCTGGGCACAGCCCGGGGACGGCCGTCATCGGCCTGAACCCTGCTGGCCTTCTGCAGTCAGCTCTCACAGCGCCACCACCAGGCAAGTGCCAAGCCTGTGGTTTGTCAAAGTGGCCGACACCCCTGCTTCAGAACACGACATGACACGTTGCTGCGAAGCGGAGCTGCTTAAGGGCGCCCGGGCAGCGTCCGACTTTTGATCTCAGCTCATGATCTTACGGTTCGTGAGTTCGAGCCCAGGTTGGTCTCTGTGCTGACAGTGAGGAGCCTGCTTGAGAGTCTCTCTCCCTCTCTCTGCCCCTCCCCTGCTTGTGCACGTGCACACAGTCTCTCTCAAAATAAATAAATAAACTTAAAAAAAAAAAAAGAAAAGAAAAGAAAGGAAACTAGAACTACTTCAAGTTGCGTTTGCAAAGGAAGCAACGTTCCTCCGGCCCAGGGCCAGGGCACCGATGACCGGAGCTCGACCGTCACCTCCCAGGAGAAGCTTCTCTTCAGCGAGCCTCCCCGGGGGTGCCGGCCAGGGGCCGGGGGATCTTCGCCCGACCGAACGCTTACCTTTTTGGGACACGCAGCTCGTGACGGGCCACCGAGAGGCGCTCAGTGGGCAGGGAGGAACCCGATACCCCCCCCCTCTCATCTCCCGGGGAAGCGCAGGACCCCCACCTGCCGTCCCCGCTTCTGATATTTCAGCTGAAGGATAAACGCAGGGATAAAAGTAAGAGACCGTTCGAGGTCTCCGGGTGCACGGAGGACCAGCCCCACCCCCACCACCAAGTGGACCCCCGGCACATCCGTTGTCACGGACACCGCAGCTCCGGGCAGCGTTAAATTACGCGGTGGTTATATTTGGAAGGAGGCAGGGCATCGGCTCGCCCCGAGGAAAGTCCCTCGCCTGTCTCATAACCACGTTGGTCTTCTGTGAGACCTGGCATTTATGACTCGAACTGCTGGGCTGTTGCATTTCCTTCTAAAATTCAAATTTTCACTTTTAGAACTTGGCCAGAGTTCAATTTGAGAAAAAGAAACTTTTTTTTTTTTTAAGGAAAAAGAAAACTTTAAAGCTAGCAGGATTTTGGCTTTTTTTTTTTCAGTAGCACCGGTTTCTCTCGGGCTCTGCTGTCTGAAGAGCCCCCGCGAGCGAGCGGCGTCCGGGGAGGCCCGGGGCTCCCTCACCGCGCCGGCACCGGAGCAGCTGCCAGACTCCATTCCCTTTTCGGTCCTGGAGACCTCTGGCTCGCAGGTGTTGCGGTGTGGGGAATTTTCCAGTCTTTCCCCAGCAAATACAGGAAATAGGTGAGCAGGACACCATTCCGACGCAGGCCTCTGCCTTCCGACCTCTGCGACGCCATGACCGTTCCCTAAACAATGTTTCCAGAACTGCGTGTCGACCCAGGGACAGGCTTAGCCCGTTCTCTGTGCGCCGTGGGACACCCCCGGTGCCGCAGACCCCAAAGCAGGCAGTCCCTCCTGCAGCGGCCGAGCCTGCGCCCGGCCCATCGGGTCTTGGGGAACCTCCCATCCAGAGAGGAGACGAGCAGACAGACGGATCGCACGGGGCCACTCTGAGAAAACCCTTCCCAGGAGTCTCCCTTCTCAGAACACAGTCATGTCCTGGAGTCACCCTGGGCGGTGCTGCGGCCGGCGATGGGGCAGGCCAGCCGCTCCCCTGCCTCCGCTTCGAGCCTGTGTCTCCCCCTGCAGCACTGACCTGAATCCCCACCCGGAGGGCACCTCGGGACCTTCACACCGTCCTCACTTCTGACACCCCTGAAGACCATCCTCGGATGGGACAAGAGCCCACAGAAAGCTGTCACGCTCAGGGTTCCGCTCATCCTGGAAAGGACACGGCAGCGTGGAGCCCTCGGCCCGGGGAAGGCCCCACAGCCCTGAGGCCCGCAGCGCGGCGCGGCACCGTCCTGGAGGCGCTGCTGACGGCCTGGTTCTGACTGAGGACCGTGGGCTGAGTCTGCGTGTGTTCCCAGTGAGAACATTCTAGCAACTCCACTTCTGAGGGCTGGCGTGATGAAAACAGTAGTTTTCTGTGGAACGTGCTTCTTCAGCCCGCGTGAGCCTAAGCACAGTGTCCAGCAAGGACGAAACGACAGTGAGGCAGTGAAACACCTGACCCCGCATCATCGTCTCCCGGCTCAGACCAGGGGGAAGCGACACAGAAAGGGCTCCCAGCTAGTGGGTCTCAGCTCCTGGGCCACTCGCCACCGGGTAAACGGGGGCATACAATAGGAGAAGGGACACAGTATGTGCTCAGACACAGAACTTTCTAAGGGTATGACAGAAAAGGCTGACAAGGCCATCGGAAGTCATCAGAGAGCGTCAGAAAGATGAGTGTAGAGCCAGACGAGTCTGGACATAGGTTAGAGCAGAGTCAGCAAATGGGGGAGAGCGAGGGCCCGAGATGGAGGCCTGGGACGGGGGCCGGGAGAGAGAACAATGAGCAGAGAGCCACGCCTCCAGCAAAGGGCCCTCCCTCCCCTCTCCTACCCTCCCCCTCCCCTCCCTACCTCCTCTCCTCCCTCCCCTCCCCTCCCCCTCCCCTCCCCCTCCCCTCCCCTCCCCTTCTGTCCCCTCCCCCGTCTCCTCCCCTTCTTCCCCTCCCTTCCCCCCTTCCCAAACAGAAGAATTTGGAACACAGCCAGCAGTCCGTCACTTCTCATGGAACTCAGTGCCGTAGTTCATTCCTCTAAAGAACTTTCTGCTCCTGCCAACTGCCAATCTCCACGGGATCGGGGGTAACAGATGCAGGCACGTGGGGGAAAGAGATGCTGGCCCAACACCAGCGTGTAGCAAAGGGAAATGCATCATGACGGTCTGAATGCGCAGTCACTTCCGCCCCGCACACCTGCCTACACCCCCATATCTGCCTACCCGCCCACCGCACCTGCCTACCCCCCACACACCTGCCTACCTACCCACCATACCTGCCTGCCCCCCCACACACCTGCCTACCCGCCCGCACACCTGTCTACCTGCCCCACCGCACCTGCCTACCCCCCCACACACCTGCCTACCCACCTACACACCTGCCTACCCCCCCACACCTGCCTACCCCCCCACACCTGCCTACCCCCCACACCTGCCTACCCCCCCACACACCTGCCTATCCCCCCACACCTGCCTACCCCCCCACACCTGCCTACCCGTCCACACCTGCCTACCCCCCCACCGCACCTGCCTGTCCCCCCACACCTGCCTACTCCCCCCACCTGCCTACCTGCCCACACACCTGCCTACCCGTCCACACACCTGCTTACCCCCCCACCGCACCTGCCTACCCGCCCACACCTGCCTACCCCCCCCACACCTGCCTGCCCCCCACCGCACCTGCCTCCCCCCCACACCTGCCTAACCCCCCACACACCTACCTACCCCCCACCGCACCTGCCTACCCGCCCACACACCTGCCTACCCCCCACCGCACCTGCCTGCCCCCCCACCTGCCTACCCCCCCACCGCATCTGCCTACCTGCCCACACACCTGCCTACCCCCCCACACCTGCCTACCCGCCCACACACCTGCCTACACCCCCACACCTGCCTACCTGCCCACCGCACCTGCCTACCCGCCCACACACCTGCCTGCCCCCCCACACCTGCCTACCCGTCCACACACCTGCCTACCCCCCCACCGCACCTGCCTACCCACCCACACACCTGCCTACCCCCCCACACCTGCCTACCTGCCCACCGCACCTGCCTACCCGCCCACACACCTGCCTACCCCACCCTGCCTACCCACCCCGCACACCTGCCTGCCCCCCCACACCTGCCTGCCCCCCCACACACCTGCCTACCCCCCACACACACCTGCCTACCCCCCCACCATACCTGCCTACCCGCCCACACACCTGCCTACCCGCCCACACACCTGCCTGCCCCCACCGCACCTGCCTACCCCCCAACACCTGCCTACCCCCCCACACCTGCCTACCCGTCCACACACCTGCCTTACCCCGCCCACTGCACCTGCCTACCCCCCCCACCGCACCTGCCTACCCGTCCACACACCTGCCTTACCGCCCACTGCACCTGCGTACCCCCCCACCGCACCTGCCTACCCGCCCACCGCACCTGCCTACCCGCCCACCGCACCTGCCTGCCCGCCCCATCACACCTGCCTACCCCCCCAACCGCACCTGCCTGCCCCCCCACAGCACCTGCCTGCCCCCCCACACCTGCCTACCCCCCCACACCTGCCTACCTACCTACACACCTGCCTGCCCGCCCCACACAGCTGCCTACCCGCCCACACACCTGCCTAGCTGCCCCGTCACACCTGCCTGTCTGAATATCACACCTGACACCTGTCTATGGGTCTCTTTCCCCATAGGATCAGAAGCTGCTCCATGGCAGGAATTTTTGCATCTTAAGTGCCTGGCCCATACCTTGCAGTAAGAGGGTAATTATGGAAAGTTCTGGAATGAGGAGAAATTCTTTTCCAATAATAGGAAATTCGACTGACAACCCTGTGTTTGTCCATACCAATATGGGTTTCTACTGTGGACTCAACCAGTCAATTCAATGTGAAATGCGGACGCCCAGGTGAGCTGGTCGCCTGTCCAGAGTGCTGAAGTTCAGCCATCGATGAAGGGTGCGTCGTCACGAGGGCTGTCCAAGGAAAGCAGACAAGCAGGCGGTGTCGGATCACTGCTTGCCCTCCGTCTACGCCTTCTGGTGAACGAGCTGCTTCGGGACCACATTGGCTGGAAGCTATTGTGATGTGTGCCCTTTCTCTGACGGGAGCCTCGGCGCTGAGTCTCTGCTAATTTTAAATGCTGGCTCAGCTCTGGACCCCACGACAAGAAGGAGGACTCGGGATGATTCAGCCCACAGCCGCGCAGATGAGGACAGTGCTGGCAGAGCCGTCTTATGAAAAATTGCTAAGGGAGCTGGAATTATTTAGCTTGGAGAAGGGAGAAGACAGGCCGGATTCGTTACCCATAACGTCTCTATCTTTAGCTCCTGCGATTCCCATTTTGGGGGCTCGTGGCTTCGGGGGACCACGGGAGCGGTCGCTGGCCGGGGCAGGGGGCTGCCTCGCGGCTGGGGAGGGGCCGTTCCCGACCCAGCCGCACACTCTGCCAGCGCTTCCCTCTCTGTTCGCTGACAGGTCACATTCTCCTTCAGTGCGATGAACAGTCAGGCCCGGAACAAACACAACAAACCAGCGTCTTGCCTGTCTGTTCTTCCAGGTTGTATCTGAGACATTAGTGAACTTTGAGCTCCTATAAATGCAGCAGCACCGGGCGACCTCTGAGCTTCAGTCCAAGTAGCAAAACCTCATGTCAGTTCTAAAATACAGCAGTTTTCTTTATTCTAACAGAGAATTCGGGGTGTGGACATCATATAACACAAAGCTCTCCAGGGGGTGTCTCTGCCCCCACACCTCGGGGACATTTGGCAACGTCTAGAGGGTCCTGGTTACATATGGGGGCACTGGCGTCTTATGGGTGGGGCCTGGGGATGCCGAACACCGGTGAGGCACAGGGACCCCCACAGCATCCCCGAACAGTATCCCCGAACACCGAGGGAGCCAAGGTGGAGGGGCCTGGCCGTCCGGTGGTTTCCTGCTCTGCACGGTCCCTCCCTTCACCCTTTCCCAGAGCTGTCCCTCCGGGCACCCGCGGCCCTGGCCCTCCCTTCCCCACCCTCCCAGCCTGATCTGCCAGGGAGTTCATGCTTCTGGACACTGAGATAGCCATGCTGGGACAGAGACGGACCTGAGCTAGACCAGCGGAACCCTCCTGGGAAAACCGTCGGGACCTCTCTGCACTGCAGGCTTGGAGGTAGAGCCTCCTGCGCCCGGACCTCCGGCGGCGTGCGCACGGTACCTGCTGAGAACACACTGGACAAGACGACAGGGCCACGACCAGCGGGAGAAGAAACACGGGCCCTATGACATCATCCGCACCCTAAATTCTGGTCTGTCTGAGTCTGGGCTCGCAGCCCTGAGAGGGGGTTGTGCGGCTGAGTCCTCTGGAGGCTGAGCCAGTTAGAGAACGTTTCTCGCGTCCAACCAAAGTCCTGGTTAATACGTTTATTGACGTCACAGTGTTTTTAGTAAAGCAGCAACCTGTATAAAGAATATATACAACCACTCACTCAGTAGCACACTAGAGGAAGGGGCAGTGCTTTTGCAAACCCTACAACTCTTCCTTCGATTTGAAGTTGAAAATGTCAGAAAACACCAGAATACTTTTCTTTCTTGCCTTTTTTAATGTGAAGCAATTTAATAAATAAGGATTTTTCCCCCTGTTTAACTTTCACTGTTCTGTGGTTGAAAATAGCACTTTACAGGGGCACCTGGGGGGCTTGGTCGGTTAAGCGGCCGACTTCGGCTCAGGTCATGATCTCGAGGTTCATGGGTTCGAGCCCTGCGTCGGGCTCTGTGCTGACAGCTCGGAGCCTGGAGCTGCTTCAGACTCTGTCTCTGCCCCTCCCTCACTTGCGCCCTGTTTTTCTGTCTCTCAAAAATAAATAAATGTCAAAGGCTGAGCCGAGACAGAGTCCTGTGCGTGTCTACTCAGCCCCTTCCCGCTGGGGCTGTCGCGCGTTCCCCGAGATTGACCTGCGGGGCAGCCGACGGAGTCTTCCGAGACAGCGTCCACCCTCCCGGGGCAGCGCGGGCCAGGCGCGTCCCCTGGGCTGCGGAGCCCAGCACGCCCGGCACCGGTGGCTGTTTAACTGACGTGCGAGTAAATACTTACTGAACTGGACAGAGGCAAGCGAAGGGCGAGGGCTCTGCTCTATTCACAAAGACAAGAGTGGTTTCTCTTCAGAATGTCACTAATAACTCAGGAAAAAAGGCAAGTCCCAACCATCCACAACCTTGTTCCGGTACATCGTACAGGACTAAGCAATTCGAGTAAGTTAGAGTGTCATCACATCAGATGTGAGCCGCTGCTGAGAAGCGGGACCCGGTGCCATCGAGTATGACTCTGTAAGCACGAACCAGCAGGGCAGCGAAGGATCCCTGCACCCCTGCTAGATCGAAGGCACGGAGAAGAGCCAGTCCGAAGAAACACGGGGAACGTTCCATCATAGCAAAAGCCACACATTGAGAAGTGTAATGAGTCGCCCACTGGGTGCGGCTCCCGGAAGTTTGCAGACCACACACCACCCGCTGGTGGGAGAGAGGAGGACCTGGTCACCGTCACGGAAGGTCCTGGGGTTCCGAACAATAGGGCGTATGGAGCCCCTTCCTCGCCCGGCAGCCGAGGAAGAACCGATCGCTTTCACCCGCCACGGAGCGCCTTTGATTGGAGCTCCCCCCACGGGTCCCACGTGGACTCAGTAACAAGACGGCGGTCCGCAGGACCTCAGGAGCACATGCTTCCGGCGTGGAGCACCGCTCTATCCCCAGGGCGCGGGGAGAAAGGCCGGTGCCGTATCTGCTCCCTCGGGGACATAACATCTCAGTAGACGGCTTTCTGTCTGGAGCTCAAATGAAGGGGAGGGAAAAGAGCGACAGAAAGGTAGAGCTGGGGAATCGGGATCAAAAGTAATGAACAAAGGAGGAAATCTGAGCAACCTCAAAGTGGGGTGCTCCCTGTGACGGGACTGCTTGATCCATCAAAAGCGGGAAGACAGAGCAGATGAGAAAGAAGTGGGAGCCAAGAGAGGCCCTAGAGGGAGGGATGCAGACGTCCAGGCACGGGGGCAACTGCCACATGACCGGGGGAATAAATCCTGCAAACACTCGAGAGGAAGAAAGATCTGAGAACAGAAATGCAGAAAGAGAAATGTTTCAAGTGGCAGCAGAGCAAAGCCAGGAAAGGCGCCCTGGAGGAGGTGGCGGCCCGGGAGGAAGAGCCCACGGCCGCGGAGACGGCTGCGGAGAGGGCGGGCGGCGGGCGTCACAGAAGAGCGCCTGTCGTGACAGCAGCGAAAACAAGAGCTAACAGAGCACGCGCCGTGCCAGCGAGGGGCGCCGGGCGGCCGTGGGAACTCGGCCAAGCTCCGCCCGGGGCCGGGCCGCGGCGGGCAGAGGGGCAGTGGCCTCTGCCGCGGGGCCGGGTGGCCGAGCCCTAGAACGCCCTGAATCGGTTGCGCCGCACGCCTCTGTGAACAGCCTGTAAACCACCGAACTGCACACTTTAAATGGATGAATTGTCCGGCGTCTAAATTCTATCGCAACGAAGCCGTGACCAAAAAAAAAAAAAAAAAGGAAGGAATGTATCATCTCTTGGTTTAAAAAGCAGCCGAGAAGTGACAATTCATGGAACTTGTAAATATCTAGAAGAACTGACTACTTTGGGAAATATTAGTGAAGAAAGGAATGAGACGTGTCACTCGCTTCCTCGGCGGCACACTCACGGAGACGTCTAGTAAGTACGGACTCGGGCGCCCGCCCGCGAGGACAGCGGGGAGGGAGGGCAGCGCACGCTCCTTCCTTCAGAGAAGTGAATTTTCAGAGACGGTCACAAAGGACTCACTCGCCACTGCGCTGCTGGGAAGCAACGGGTCAGGACGCGCCTACGACGATGTTGACGGCAGCGAGTTTTACGGGTGAAAACCTGGAGAAAATGTGAAATAACTGGGTACCGGCCACGGGACAGGATCCTACACCATTATTCAAAACGACGGAAGCCTGGAAAACATCAAAAATGTTCATTTCTCGTTAAGTGGTGAAAATCCAATATACATTATGATGCTATTTCGGCATATAAATCACCAAAAATACGTTGTTACTTTAAAAAAGAACAAAATATGTTGGTACAAAAATTAGGTACCAAAAGACGGACAGTGACGATTTCTGAGTGATGGGGACAGGAAAAGCAGGGGCGGTCTTATCTTCTTCTTCGTATTTTTCACAGAAAGTTCACTGATGTTCTACATTGATTACCCATCGTAAACGTTCGCTCCTCCCCGGAAACAGAAGCTCTACAAAAGTACAGACGTACAAACCAGGACAGTCCTGTCCTTCTTCCCCTAGCAGAAGCAACAGGGAGCCTACTGGGGTGACGCATGCCATCTCCGGCCCCTGGCCCCTGTCCTCGTGGGCCAGCCACACGGCCCCACCCACCCCCCCGGACTTGCGGCTGCTGGCGGCTCCAGTGCCCCCGGCATTAGCCCCTTACTGACGCCGCCTCGCTGTGATTTCGACCACAGTCAGAAAGGAGGCAGTACAAAGGATAGGAGAGAATGAGTCGCCTGTGAGCGAGATTACAGACGAGCCGTATGTGAAAGAGACACACAAGGAAAGGGAAGATGGAGGAAGATTGAGGAAGCCGACCCGCACCGCTGCCCCGAGCCAGCTGGATGCCTGGTCAGGTATATCGGATTTCCGAAAGGCTTTCGAGAATGTCTCCGATGACGCATGCCAAACAAAGCGGGAGAGGGACTTGCTGGAACAGTCCAGACGGGAGGTAGGTTGCGGCCGGCCGCCGGTCAGGCCCGGTGAGTTGATCACTGGTCAGCACTGGTTCCCAGGCAGGGCACGTGGAGCCACTCGGGCCTCAGGCACCTTTGACGAGGTGACTGCGTCCCTGCCTTCGACTCAGGCCTTTCCCTCCGGCTCGAGGTGCGGAAGGAGCTACTTTGTTCCACGACAGGGCTAGGTTTGCTGAGACTGCTGATTTTAAAGAACCAGATGGCTGAAAATTATGGATCAGGACAAATAAGAAACAACTAGACGTACAGAGTTTTGTTGACTAAAAAGCCAAGGTTGACTGAAAACATGATGCAGTGTCAGAAACGCCTGGATGAGCAGGGGAACAGTGTCTGGAAAAGGGAGGTGAAGGGCCGGGCCCACTCTGCCCCGTCACAGAAACCCAAACACTTGCTTGGGGTCTGCAAGAGGCAGCCAGGGTGCAGCTGGGCCTGGAAGTTTCCTCCGGGAACGACTGCATAGTATTTAGCCGAGAAGTCATATACCTCCCCCATCCCTACCTGTGTAAATAAAACGACCAGCTGGGTGCCAGGCACACCGAAAACTTTCCAAGAGTTATCTTGTTTGTGCGTTTAGCTTCAGTGCGTGTTCTGGGGTGGGAGGGCTTCTGTGCGAAGGTCCTCTGCGGGGGCAGCCGGTACATGCTCCGGAAAGGCAGAGTGCCTTCTAGGGGAGAGCGCTGAGGCAGCTGGGCAGGACAGGCCCTCCAAGTGGCCACCTCCCGTGGGAAACGTGCGCTCCCAGGGCGAGCCGGGCCTCTCCCGCTCCCAAAGCCGACGAGTGCGCCTACGGAGAAGAACCCTTCTGTCCGAGGTCTCCGTGTTGGGCTCAGGCTGGGAGGGGCACTTCCTTCCTGGGAATGGAAGCGACGAAGCGTCTCCTTAACAGAGGCTGCGTGGGTCACCCAGTTTCCGTGACACGGACGCAGCCGGGATGCTGGCCCCAAACAGCAGGCCCTGGGCGCGCGGGGCGGAGCGTCTCCAGCCCCGAGCGGCCTTCCCGAGGGCTCTCAGGGCCGCGCCCGAGCTCACGGCCCGGGTGCTAACCCTCCACCGCAGGGCTGCGTGGGGGTGTGGTCGGGAGGGACGCAGGGCGGAGGTCCCTGCTTCTGGAGCCGCCGCGCTGTGTGTGCGTTCGTGTGAGCGCGAGTGTGAGCGCGTGGGCCGCGCGCGGTGCGCAGATTGGGGTCCGCGCCCCGGGTGTCCCCGAGCGCCCGCCGCCAGCGGACGGTCCCCGAGCCCCGGTGCCTGCCCGCCCTGGGGACCTGCGGCCGGGCGCGAGGGGGCGCCGCGCCACCACCGCCGGGCGGATCGCCCGGGCCGAGCGGGGCCGGGGGCGGCGCGCGGGGCGGGGCCGGACTCCGCGGGCTGCGGGCTCCGAAGACGCCGCGCTCCGCCCCGAGGAGGCCGCGGCCGGGCGAGCGGAGTCCGGCCCCGAGGTAAAGTTGCGCGCGCGGTGGGGCCGGGGTCCGCGCCGGAGGGTCACGGGGACGGGGAGCGCGGAGGGTCTGCGCGGGAAGGTTCTGGGCGGGCGCGGGGCCGGGGCGGCGCGCGGCGCGGAGGAGAGGTCCACGCTGGAGTCTCTGGGGGCCGGAGCGGGGGCCGGGGTGCGGGTGTCGGGTCCGGGGCCGAAGCAGGGCCGGGGGGTGGGGGACGCAGACGCCCGTCCCGAAGCGGCGCTGGTCCCGCGCGCGCCGTTGCCACTCGGTTGCGCCGCGGGGTCGGGGGCGACGGAGACCCGGGAGGGGAGGCCGGAGCGCCCTCCCCGCGCCCAGGGCCCCCCCAGAGCCGGGGCGCGACTGTGCCGGGCGCCGCCCCGCACCCGGCCCCGGCCGAGAGCCGAGTCCCCCCGGAGGGCGGGCGGACCCCGGGGGCCCCGGGCGCTGCTCTGCGCTCCCGCCTCCTGCCTCCGCGCCGTCCGTCCGCGTCGGACGGGCGGGAACCGGGGTGGGAGGAAGGGCGGCAGGGGCGAGGCGGAGGGCGGCGAGCCGGACCCCCCTGCGCCCGCCCTCGCCTGCCGGGTAGGCGCGCCCGGCTCCCGCCGGCCGGAGGCGGGACGGGGGCGAGCGCCGGCCCTCGTGCCCACCCCTGCGCGCCTCGCACGCACACCTTCCACACGCGCGCATCTCACACTCGCGCCGTCCACGCGCGCACGCACGGCCCTGCCTTCTCCGGCCGCAGCCCGGGCGCGGACCCCAGCGGCGGCGAGGGGGTCCCGGCTCCGGCAGCCGCCAGTTGTGCAGACTCAGCTGCCCGAGCCGGGCCGGGGGACTGGGGGGGGCGCGGGGGGCAGCCTGGGTCGGACGGGGCCCGGGGGCGGCGAGGGGGCGGGCGCTGAGGAGTTGCGTGCGCCTGCGCGTGCTTGCGCTCCGGCGGTTTGGGGGTGACGGTGGAGCCCCTCTTCCAGCCTGCCTTGTTCCAGAGCGTTCGGCTTCTGGTTTCTGGCCCCCTGCGCAGGGCCTCGGTCAGGAGCTGTTAACTCCCTTAGTCCCCGGGACGGAACCCCAGCCCGGGGCTCTTCCGGCTCCAGTGACTTCTCCTTGGTCTCTAGAATTCCAGAAAGACCTTTCCCTGTCCCAGGCCTCCGTTTCTCCTCCCTCTCCCTTGAGCTACGAAGACGGATGGCTTCCTCAAGTGTGTGTTCAAGGTCAGTGTTTGGACCAAGCAGTGGTTGTAAAATGGACCGGACCCTGTTGGAGCATCTCAGGATGACTGACCTCTGTGGGTCAGCAAGGAGACTGGGTCGCTTCCCAGCTGGCCCCGGGCAGCTGCCGCCCAGGGCGGTTAGGGGACCGCTCCACGGTCATCCTGTCCCGGCCACGAGGAAGGAAAGCCCGCGGGAGGAAGTCAGGAGATGATGGTTCCGTGTCTGCTGAGAAATCCAGGAGGGACCTCACAAGCCCCAGACCGGCTTAAGCAGAAGAGAGGCCCTCCTGTCCCCACCCCAGTCCCCAGGGTTGTGCAGGGCGAGCTGCCTCCTCCGTCTTCCGGGCGCTTCCCTTCCTCAATGTTCCCAGTTAGCCAATGGGATGAAATTGCTCTGGGCTTGCTCTCACTCTCTCTTTTTTAAAATTATTTAAGTGTATTTATTTTGAGAGAGAGAGAGAGCATTATCAGGGGAGGGGCAAAGACAGGGGGAGAGAGAGAACCCAAGCAGGCTCTGTGCCATCAGTGCGGAGCCCAACACGGGGCTCGAACTCACAAAGTGTGAGATCATGACCTGAGCCGAAACCAAAAGTCAGATGCTTAACTGATGGGGCCATTCGGGTGCCCTGCTCTGGGTTCTCTTAAACTGTGAATTGGGGGAGAAAGGGTGATTGCAGTTGGGGGATGAAATCCACTTAGCTGTGGTTCCCTAGCGCTCACTGGCCACACACATACCAAGAATTATACACTATGGCTAAGAAAAGACATATTTGTATCTTAATTGGAGACAGGTTAAGAAAACAATTTTGAGATTCTTTCCAAGGCCAGTGCCAAATAGTGTTCTGATCCCTTTCCTCTTACAATTTATATATTCCACTTTGCAAAAGTTTTTTTTATACCTTGAGATTTCCATAATTCAAGAAAAAATGGGTGTTTTGTAGGCATGGGAAGAAAAGGAGGGAAGCGTGTTCTTAGCTGGCTCAGAAGCGGGGGGGCTGTGCAGTGTTCCTTTTCTATGCCTGGCACCGAGTCCTGCGCATGCCAGATGCCCAGAATATATGTGCTGGTTGATTAATTGTTGGCGTTATAATTAAGAGTTCCCACCCGGTATGTGGCTGGGAGCTGCGTTATCGTAATTGCAGGTGTGTGTGCTGTAGCTAATAGGTCGCGTGGAACACACAGGCTGGTAGGAAATGATAACATGTCGGGGTTTGCCCTGGCGAGCGCAGGTGGGCCCCGAGTCTGGGGAGGGCCGGGCGCCTCTTCCTCCTCCTGTCCCACAGTTCCGGCTGTTTTTCCGGCAGAAGCGCCTCTTACTCAGGCGCCAGGAGGGCAGGACTAGCTGAGGAGTGTTTGCAGTGGGAGGGAGTTCTCCGCTTCTGCGGCAAGTGCGGATGTGTGGGGGTGGGCTGGGGGGGGGAGCAGGGTGCATGTATGCCGGGGGGTGGGGGGATCGCCGCAGAGGATCTCAGGGGGCAGGACTGGAGACACGGGGAAGGTGGGCTTTTCCAGATGAGGTGGGGCCGGGGGTGGACGGGGGGCCAAGAAGCCTGGCCGTGTGCGTCTGAATACCCGAGCGCCTGTGCGCCAATGGGCAATTTAGCGACGAATACGGATATGTTAGGGCCGAAGCCAGGGAGCCCCCAATGCCTGAGGGCCCACTCGCAGTCGGACTGAGAAAGGGCATCGGGGACCCTGGGCTGGCCAAGCCCAGGGACAGCGGCACAGTGAAGGGAACCAGGTGAGGGCCAGCTCCTGGCACCCGGCTCTCCCCCCACGCGGAGGATCGCCCTGGAACTGGCTCCCGGACCTCACCCAGGATTTTTGTAAGCCACTGACGGGCCCTTCAAAGCTTGAGAGGCACTCAGGGCCCGAGGGTGGGGGGGGGGGATGTTAAATAGCCATCCAGCACTTTCTCTCCCTGGCCTGAGGACAGCTCCTGGCTTGGTGTCTCACCTGGGGGCACCCGCGGCCTTCGCCGGCCTCCATTTAACAAGCAGGTTCGTTCATAAGAGGAGACTTAGGTCAGAAACCACTTTGAGAAGCAAGTGAACCAGATGTCATGTGGCAGATCACCAGGGGAAGACCGCGGAGGGTCGGCTCGCGGTCACAGGTCCCGAAGGGCCCCTGCGAGCAGGCCGCCTCGACTCTTCTCGCGGCAGGCGAAGCCAGACTCAGCAGCAGTCCACAGCCTGGTCACTGGCTCCTGTGATCAAGGCCCCCTAACAACTAAGGGCGCACGCTCCTGGGAGGGCCCGTGCAAAGGTCCTGGGCCTCGCGGGCCAGGGGCTGTCGGCAAACCGGTCCGCTGCTTGTGTTTTCCGATTCCTCCCACAACAGATGACAAGGCTGGACGAGCGGTGTCTTAGCTTTCTGATGTTCGGAGGAGAAGCTTGCGTCGTGAAAAAGGAAGTTAGTAATATACTCACTCAAAATGGAAACACCCAGTATTTTAATTTGATTTTAAGCTTAGGAAAAGATTAATTGAAATATAATGTTTAAATAGTGCAGAAGACCTTCATGTTGCTCTGTTCAGCCAGCGGAGGGAAGACCGAGAGAGAGAATTCTCAGAATCGCACGCGCCCGCCCCCAGCGGTGCTCCTGAGGGGCCCGGCTGTGTCCTTGACCCGCTGCTGCCCTGCACGGGGCGGCTGGACTTTGTAACCTCTCTGGACTCAGCAGCGTCTCCCGTTGGCCCCCCGCGCGCCGTGCTCCAGGCCACACCTGCTCCGTCCCAGCCCCGGCTCTGCCTCCCTGGGACGAGCTGGCGCGGTGAGGAAGGCGGACAAGTGCGGGCAGCGGCCAGAGCCCTGGGTGGCGGTTCCCAGAATGTAATGAAATTTCTGGATATTTTTAACCTTCTCGGATATTTGAACAATGAAGTTTAAATCTCAGATTAGGCTCGAGTGTGTTGGGCATGTGAAAATCAGAGGCGGGAATTATGGGCCCAGAGGAGCCTCGGAAACCCTCAGGCCAATCCGAATGTCAGCACTTTTTACTCAATTCTATCCCGAAGAGGCGGATTCGTTTTTTGTAAAGGGTTAGCACCGCGGGAGAGGCTGTGTGGCAGTCGTGTTCGTGACTGGGCTCTGGCCTGCACCTGCCTGGCCCCAGCGGACTCGGGGAGGGGTGGGTGCACAGAGTGTCTGCCTCCTGCCGCCGTGGCTTCTAGGGCCTTCTGCGCCCCTGGCTGGCTGCCCCCACACGCACCCTGGGCCCTGGAGGGGCGTGGAATCAGCGCATTGGGTGGACGCCTGCTTCCGGGACACCTGTCTCGGGGTCTGTCCTGTGGGGCCCAGAGATTCAGATTCTCAACACGAATTTGGGTAATTCTCATCATTCGGAAGGTCGGAAATAGTGGTTTGTGGGTTGTGACTGGCATTTTTGTAACCAGAGGAGAGAAGGTATCAGAATTTCATATCTCACGGGTGTGTGTGTGTAAAATACACAATGTATTTCTTACTGTGCATTCAAAACACAGACCGCCCCCAAGCTGTGTGTGCCCCGAAGCACCCAGGTCTGTCTCTGAGCTTAGTTAGCTGTAGAAATTTCCAAAAGCTCTCAGTTAGGAAGCCCAGGCAGGCGTGGTTCCTGGAGGAGCTCAAGGGGCCGGGACCAGCGCCGAGGTCAGGCCCCCGCCCTTGCTGGGGGGCGCCTGCAGGCCCCCCACACGCAGTCTTCTTCCCTCTGCCCAGGTTCCCACTCAGGGGTCCCGCTGGGCAGAGTCGCGGGTGCAGCCCGATGGGTTTCCAATCACCCCCAGGGCAGACACGCAAACCCATGTCTGGTGAAGCCAGGAAAAGGGTTCCCTTCCTGTTTCCTTTCTCTTGTGGGGGTGTCTACGTGTGTAGGGTAACAGGAAAGCAAGTTGCGTGACAGTTTTATTTCTGTATATTTTATTTAACATCATAGCAATTAATGCATTGGAGTGAAATGTTTGGTGAAATAAAATGCATGAAACGTTAATGCTTGTTTTGTAGCGTAGCCATTCAGTCACAGGAGGGAACCTTGGCGTCTGTGAGGCCCGACCGTGGTGTCAGGAGCAGGCAGTGCCCTGTCTTCTGGGCCTCTCTCTGAGCTCGCTCTCACTTGGCTGGTTCACATTTCCTTCAAGAAAAGGACAGTTTCTGACTATGAACAAATTTCCTTGAAATTTTCCACCAAAGAAGAAAAAGACATCATTTAGATGAGGAAGGGTAGGAAATATGTTTCAATGGCTTCCTCGGTACGCAACACGCTAGAAACAGAAAAAGTCTAGGGCCCGGAGAAAATGCAGGTTTGGTGCTGGTGGGCGGCGCTCAGGAGACAAGGTGACTCTTCTCCTCTGGTAGTCGTGACGCGTTGTGTAAGCAGCCCGTGACGTCGGCGGCCTCCGCGGGGCTCCCTCCCATCGGCCGGGGTTGGGGTTGAGATGCACCTGTCTCCGGCCGGGCGCGGGCGCTGCCATCTGACACAGAGCTGTGGGCCGACCCCAGTTCCACTGCAGCAGCCGAGTCCCTGCGTCTGGCAGAGGCCTAAGGACAGGGCCACCCTTCCCGGTGGGGTTGGTGTGGGGGTCACGTCTGGGCTGATGCTCTTTTCTGGGAACTGTGAGGGGACTGTTTCCCAGCAAAGGGAATGAGACCCCAGGGAGCAGCCAGCACTGGGCCCCAGGACGTCGTGCAGACAGTTTGTCATGTTTCCCAATGCAGCAAATACAACGTTAAAATACCCGTTACTGCTTTTCCCTCCTTACGAAACAAGCCCGCTTCTGTCTAGAGACAGAGATGAAAGAGAAGCAAATGGTGTCAGACCCCGTGTGGCTTCCGCTCTCCAGAGGCAGCGGCTCCGGGTTTGCAAGGACGTTTCTTTCCTCTGCCTCTCGGCGTGTGCACAGAATCGCCCCGCATACCGGCACATGCACGCTGTCACGTACACACATGGGGTCGTTTTCACTCGTTCTGTGGAGCGTATTTTGCACGGATCTGTCAGAACCTGTCCACGCGCCCTGCGGTTGGCCTGCGGACTGTTTCTAACTTGTCGATATTCTAATTACCACCGGAATAGACATCTTTATAGATAAACACTGGAAAAACTCTGAATTGGGTCACGAGGCATGAATGCCTAAGGCACCTGATACATAGCGTCACCCCGTTTCTCAGGGAAGGTGTGGGGCCACACCCCACACACCCCGCCTCCTGTTCACCAGACTCCTCTTTTCAGACCGCCGAAGCGAGTGCCTCTTGGCTGAGAAAGTCATGCACGGCCGTTGTAAGACCTTGTTACAGGCAGAGCGGGTGAATTACAGCACGTGCTGCTGTCTGGGCGCTGTCCCTCTGGGCCTCGGGTCATGCGTGCACACGCGTGTCCGTGTACAGGAGATACCTGGTTATCTGCGTGTGTTCCCAGAAATCCTTGCTGTCTTCAGGGTCCTGTTTACCTCGTGGAAAGGCTGACCTTTTTCATGCATGGCCCTCTTGCTCCAGCCTCAGTTTCCCTGTGAAGCTCTCCTGTGCCCTAGTTTGGCACGCACATCTTCCCAGAACACCGTGTGCCCCCACCCCACCGATACCGTTTGGATTTGCCTCCAGCCCACGGTGGGTCACCCAGCACGTGAGCGCCCACACTTGGCCAGCTGTCCTCAGGCCGGTCTGCTTGTAGGGACCCATGTACACTAAGTTGGGAGGCACTGCTGAGCACTTAGAGTGAACCGGGTCTGCTAAGGATTAGAAAACATGCCTCAACCTGCTAAACTGTTGAGTGTAATCGTGGGGCAGGAGGAGCTATAGACGGACAGATATACGAGCCTCCTGTGCACACACATGCGCATATACACCAGCCTGGTGCACAGGGGTGACCTCAGGAGAGGTCGCCAAGAGTGTCCTGATGAGCAGATGCTGAGTCACAGCTGACCAGGGCCGGCGAGACGCCTGGGTGAGGACCCCAGGGAGAGCCGACCCGCAGGGGCCGAGCCGGGCGGGCTGCGTGCTGGCATCTTGCTCACGTCAGTCTTGCTGGTGACGTGCGATGGGGGGATGCAAGTGCCTGGGTGACCTTGAGCCTTGTCCCCACCGAGTGGTGGCAGCCTATCTCCCAGGATGCACGCCTGCCTCTGAGGGTCTCGTCGTCTCCCGAGACGAAGGGCAGCACGCGTGAAGACGCTTCCATCCGCGCTCACACATCCGGCTGCCTCTCTGGCCCCGCGCGGGACGGCTCAGCCCTGCAGGCCGTGTGACCGGCAAGGGCTTTGTTCACCTCGTCACCGGGTTCGGGGTCCACTGGGCTTGGCAGGATCTCATGGGTGTCTCCTAAAAGGTGTTCGGCCAACCCCTCTCTCGTTGCCTGGGGCCCTTGGCGATGGGAATTATTCTGGGATTCTTCAAAGGTGCCGTCTGAGCCTAGTCGGGCCTGGAGACGGAAGCCCGCAGAATCAGACCGCTGTTACCTCTCAGAAGCTGGCACAATTGTAGCTGCTGGGAGGCGCTCCAGAACGCGGCTCTCTGCTGCTGCTCGCGGCGTCTCCGTTCACCACGACGTGACCCTTCGCTCTGCTGTCTGGTGTCGGCACTTTCCCCGGGGCCGTGGCGGTGACCCCCTTTCAGGCTGAGACCAGAAATAAGCACCTGGGAGCCTCCTCGGGCAAGTGAAGGTGAAGTTAATAACGAGGAAAACAGCTTGCTTTCTTCCTCGCGGGCCAGCGTTCCCAACACGCGCTGGTTTGGGGCCAGAATTAGAAATTAATAATAAGCGGGGGTTTTGAATTATTTTCTTTTCTTTAGTCCCTTCGCCGCGGTTCGAAGCTCTGTGTAGGCTGTCGGGCTTCCATCAGGGCTGAACTCCCTCAACTTTTTTAAGAGTCACTAATAGAATTAGCCTCAATGTGGGGCCGCCTGGAAAGAACTCCGGGGAGACTGCCCGGCTCTCATCTTCAAGCCAGGGACGCTGACCCGGAGCACGGCGGCGGGGGGGGGGGGGGGGGGGGGCTCGGGCCCACGCAGCTCTCTGCGCTGCGGCTCCACTGGGAACGCAGGGGTGCGTGCGGAGGAGGGCTGTGGGCTCTCGTCCCCCGTTCTTCCCCGAGGGGCGCGTTTTGTGAGGACCGTTCGGTGGGGGGCTCTCAGCGGCCCCGTGTCTTCCCTCGAATCCCTCGAGACACTGCCGGAATGTCCCCTCCTCTCGGTTGGCCTGCACGTGTCGTCATCCGAGCGAGCCCGCGGGCTCCGCATTCAGGCTGCAGGGAAGCATCGCGGGCGCCGAGCTCAACGGCCTCTCTGCGCACATCCCGCGCCTCGCTTTGACAAAGATCCTGGAGCAGGTGTGTTCGCTCCCGGGAACGGGCGAGAAGCTCTGAGTGATGAGCTCAGGGCCACGCGTCTTATGACCGAATGACTAAGACACATTTTCTAACTCAGAACCCTTTTCCCAGCTTGTCCCAGACCCAGACAGCCCCCTGCCCTCCTGACTGTTCCCATCGTCTGGGTGCTGGCAGCACTTTGGGTGTTGGGCCCACAGCTGCTCACGTGGTTGGCCCCCCTCACACCACGGCCAGAGAAGCTGGTCCCGGTTATGATGCCCCAAATCCGTTCCCGAGTCTGCACTTGAGAGCCTGGTGGCATCACCTGCAGCCGCACATGGATGCCTGGGCACGCCGGTGCTCTGTGGGGCTTCTGTCCTAAACCTCACTCAGGGCCAGGAGGACCCTCGTGTCCCCCAAGCCATCTTCTTTATATGGTGCGCTGTGGCATGCCACGATGCTAGAATAGAAGGCTGGTCACCTCTTCCAGAAAACACAAGAGCTTCAGAACGACGCTAACTGCCCTGGCCCCCCCAGGTTATGGGATTTTGCAAAAGTCTTCCTCCCTGCCTCTTCGCTGCTCTGCGTTTCAGACTCCTCCCCCACCACCGTGGGGACCCAGCCTGCAGAGGTTGTGGAGGCTCCTAAGCCTGTGGCCAGGTCTGTGCCCCAGCTCGGCTCCTGCATTTGGGCCAGCCTAGTCTGCGTTGCTCACTCAGTCAGCCACGCGCGGCTCTCCTGTTCCTGGGCTGAAACGAGCCCTCGCCAGTCTTAAATCAGTATAACTTACAAAATGGAATTAATTCTTTTAAGACTCCTACGAAATACCCAAGCCTAGGTGGTTTCACTGGAAAATTCTACCAAACATTTGAAGAAGAGTTAATTCTATCAAACATTCAGCAAAAAAGGAGGGAACTCCTAACTCACTTTCTGAGGTTAGCATTACCTGGAGACCACACTAGACAGCACAAAAAAGGAACTACAAATCAATAGTTCTCATGAACTTAGACACAAAGTTCTAAGAAAAATGTTAGCAAATTTCTCCAGCAATGTACAAAGTTGCTGAACCAGGTGAGATTTGCTCCAGGTGTGCAAGGCTGGCTCAATATTCAAAACTCAACCAGTGTAATCCACTGCGTCCACAGGGGAGATATACAATGAGATCGATTGATGCAGAGAAAGCAGTTGGTAAGATCCAGCACCCACCTATAATGAAAACCCTCAGAAAACTAGAAACAGATATCTAACTGGATAAAGAGCATCTCCAAAAAGCCTAAAGCTAACAGCATACATATGGTGAGAGGCTGAATGTTTTCCCCTGAGATCAGGAGCAAGACAAAGCTGTCCACCCTCACCACTGTTATTCAACCTAGTACTGGAAGGTGGGTAAAACAGGAAAAGGAAACAAAAATGGTATACGTCAGAAAGGAAGAAATAGAACTGTCCCTCTTTGCAGATAGTATGAGTATCTATGTAGAAAATTCCAAGGCATGTACCCCAAACCCACCTAAACAAATGAAAAGATATGCCATGTTCATGGATTGGCAGACCCTATATAGACTACTTGTCTCTTCTTCTCAAATTGGTCTGTGGATTTAATAAAATATCTATCCAAATAGCAACAATAATTTTTGTACAGATAGGCAGCTTATTCTGAAATTCATATGGAAAGACATGAGCTCTAACATAGCTCTAACAATCTTGAAAAACAGTCTCCCTGCCCAGTATTAATGTTCACTATCCAGGAGCCAGGACCGCATGCTGGCGGAGGGACAGACAGATGCACAGAACAGCGGAACAGAATACAGACTTGCACCAGTATGTCCAACTGATTTGTAACAAAGCTGCAAAACCAGGTCAGTGGAGGAAGTGGTCTTCACCACAAATGACATCGGAGCAACGTCAACCACAGGTGGGGGGAAAGAGCCTCATCACTAACCTCACCTCACACCTTAGGTAAAAATTAACACAAAACTGGGTCACGGGGTGCCTGGGGGGCTCAGTCGATTAAGTGTCCGACCCTTGATTTCGGCTCATAATCTCACAGTTGTGAGATTGAGCCCCAAGTGGGGCTCCACACTGACAGCACAGAGCCTGCTTGGGATTCTCTCTCTCAAAATAAATAGTAAATAAATATTTTTTAAAATGGATCATAAATTTAAATGTAAAATGCGCAGCTATAAGACTTTTAGAAAAAACTGAGAGAAAACCATTTGGATCTAGGGTTAGGCAAACAGTTTTCAGACCTGGCCCCAAACGCGTGATCCATGAAAGTCTACCTTATCCGAATTAAAACTTGTTCTTCAAAGGACCGTTTAAGAGCATGAGAGGAAAAGCAACAGTGAGAGAAAATATTTGCAAACCACACATCCAGTAAAGAACCAAAATCTATAATATATAAAGAATTCTCAAAACTCAAAGCAATCCACCCCCCCAAAAAAAACACAAACAAAATATCCAATTAAATGAACAAAATGTATGAAAAGCTGTTTCACTGAAGAGGATATACAGATGTTAAATGAGCACCCGGAAAGATGTCCGACATCATTTGCTATTAGGGAAACACAAGTCAAAACCATAAAGAGGTTATCGTCACACACTCAGCACAGTGCCTGAAATAAAAATAAACACCAAATACTGACGAGGATGTAGAGACAACGTCTCTCATTCGCTGCTGGTGGGGACGGAAAACAGTGTGACCACTCTAGAAAATAGTTTGTAATCAATCACGGAGCACCATGTGACCCAGCAATTGCACTCCTGGGCGTTTATCCCAGAGAAATGACAACTTACACTCACACAACTACTTATAGTAGTGCTGTTTGTAACAGTCAAAAACTGGACACAATCCGATGTCCCTCTGTGGGTGAATGGTTACACTAGAGACATCCTCACCACGACACACTACTCAGCAGTGAGAAGGAGTAAACTATGTTTTTTAATGTCTATTTGTTTTTGAGAGACAGAGAAAGCGAGTGGAGGAGGGATAGAGAGAGAGGGAGACGGAGGATCTGAAGTGGGCTCTCTGCTGACAGCAGTGAGCCTGACGTGGAGCTCGAACTCACGAACTGGGAGATCATGACCTGAGCCCAAGTCGGACACTCAACCGACTGAGCCGCCCAGGCGTCCAAGGAGTAAAACATTAATATACCCAACAATTTGGACGAGTCTTCAGGGAGTTATGCCGAGTAAAATGAGCCAGTCTCTAAATGATCATTCTAGTGATTCCGGTTTATAGAATGTTCTCGAAATGACAAATTACAGAGACGGGAGCAGGTTAGCAGCTGCCAGGGGTTGAGGAGGCGGGGAGCGGGAAGGACCCGGCTGTCAGGACGGACCCCGCTGGTGATGCGTGTCCGGCATCTGGGGCATCAGTGTCAACATCCTGGTGGCGTTAACACTGGGGCACCAGGTAAGGGGCCCACGAATCTGTGCTTCCATTGCATCTGAACCCACAGATATTTCAAAATAAGTTTAATCTTTAGAATGTATACGCAAACATTTCATAGAAAGGTTTAGTAAAAGTTCTGGGCAAATGTGTCACCTCGAAAGGCGCCTGCGAGGGCTGGATTGGATTTGAAGGGGATGGTGGACGCGGACTTTCTACTCTCTGTGCCGTTGCAAAGGCTGTATGCTAATATCAAGATGCTCAGTTGGGGATGAGGAAAGCTTCTCAGAATAAGTGACTTTAATATGCAAGCACATTCGCAGTGTCGGACTGCAGGTTAGAATTAAAATAATGTCCGTTGATGGGGGAGCAGAGGTGCTCTCCATATCTCCTGTCAACGTGCTCACCAACCGACAGTGCGGACGGACGTGGGAACGACTTCTAGTGGCGTTGAAAGAGACCCGGCGCCATGTTTACACCGGATTCCCCGTGTCGGTGAAAGAACTACCGTTGACCAGAACCGTGGACATCACACTCCATGCCCGTCCCCGTCCAACCAGACGGCACAGACGCCAAGCTTCTCCTCATAGGGCTTTGCTCAACGTTTCTGTTTTCCTGTCGACTTCTTCTGGGGAGGGAGAAAAGAGCAGAGCCCTGGACACGGCATCCGAGGACACTCGAACCCCGCCGGGGGTTCCCGCCCTCCCTGCCCTCGACCCGGAGCCCGGCAGCCAGCCACAAGAGAGAAGCCCCCGCTCCCACGGCTGTCCGCAGCCGTGGGATTTTCCTTCTATCCAACCGGACTGTCTGATTTTCCGTTTCTCCCATGGGTTAGTTTTATGATTGGAACATTACTTTTTATGAAGATGAACGTCTAAGACTCGTTGGGGTGAATGAACGTAGAGAAGAATCGGAAAAACCAGAACACACCCTTCTTGTGGCTGAAAGAACAGAGAAGAGCGTCGTATCCGCTGGGGGAGCCCCCTCCTCCGCCAGCAGCCATCTGCCGACGTGCTGCTTCTGCAGAATTGACGGGGACACGTGCTCCTTCGGGCCCGGCGGGGCATCTCACGGGGTGGGACGTTGGCCCGGCCGCACAGAGGCGCGGGGGCTGTGGGACGAAGGGCGAAGACCCAAAGCACTCGGAGGGGCGTGTGGTCCGGTGAACTAGGGTTCTGGGACTCACTTTACATCCTCCCACGAGCAGCCCTGACCCTCCCCAGGCGGCTCTGGGACCCCGAGGGGCCCTGAGACACTTCGGGGGACCCTGCACCCGACATGGCGTCCGGCAGCCCCGTGCGTCCATCACGGGTGGCCCCCGGGCGAGTCGCCAGGTTGGGCGTTAACTAGACATAGATGGTGTGGGAGTGAGACATTTGAGTTATTTGAACCCACCGTTTTTCTTCCAGAAGTGGATAAAGGGCCTCTTTCAAGTTGAACTAAAAAGCTGCTAACAGACCTGCACATGGTTGAACGGTCATCTGCTCTTTGTCGTGAATGTGAGATCTCCCCGTAAAGCCGTTCTCACGGGAACATTTGCTGACTTGACTAAGGCCGTGTGCACTCCGCAGGGCAGGTGTGCGAGTGGGCAGAGGGATGGCCCAGCCACCGCGAGGAGGGAAAGCAAGGACCACAGAAACATGCCCGTCACACGGACAGAATTCGCTGGTTTTATTCCTGAACCAAGCAGACGCCTGGGGGGCAGGCAGGTGGGCAGTGACCCAGCTCCAGGCTCTTTGGCTCCTTGAAGCCACGGTCGTCACGCTCGGATGTCACACAGGCCCTCGCGTGCTTGGTGGTCAGCAGGTATTGGGTGGTGGCGGAGACTTCTGGGATGCCCCCACCGTGGGACCCACGTGCCATCACCCTTTAAGAGGCCACGAAGAGGGAGCTCATGGAGCGAGAGCTCCTGTCACCCCAGAGGAGGGCACACACAGTGGGGACCCCGGCCAGAGGGACGTAGTCGCCCCCCTGCGCAAAGGGCTCCTGTGTTCCAGAGCCTCGGAGAAGCCGGTCTCCAAGAGACTCCGGCCCCCAGCCCCTCCCAAGAGAGGCCATGTTGCCGCCCTGTGGCCTGGCGGTCGGCCCCCTGACGCCCCTCAGCTACCACAGACCACGGGCTGACGAACAGTCTCGAGGGGAAGCCACCCAGCTTCTAGGGAGGCGTAGACGGCTGCCATGCGCGTTGCCACAGAGGAGGGAGGAGGCTTACGGGGACTCCTGTGTGCGTTCCCGTGTGAGCACGAGCTGCCTATGATCCGTTCTGGAAACTCGGAGCGAGTCTCCCAAGGATGGCATTTCACTTGAGAACGTGGGGGGTTCCTCGTGCCAAGTGTGGCCAGGAGGACGGCGATGAGGTGTGGCCAGAATGCCTTCAGGACTCCGTGTGTGCGTGTTGGACGTCTAAACGCCGCTTTCCCAGCGATCCCCGTAATCCGGAAAACGCATCAGTGACGAGATCGTGAGCAACGACCCGGCGTCGGAGGGCTGTTACTGCGGTAAAATACGCACCACGGGAGGCTGGCCGCCCGCCCGCCTCTGAGCGTGGGGCTTGGGGGCGGTAACACATTCGCGTCGCTGTCCGGCCCTCACCGTCCATCTCTGGAACTCTCTCATCCAAGCACGTTAAACAGCAGCGTGCCACCCCCACCCCAGACCCTGCCCGCGTGGCGGTGGCTCCCGGAAGCCCCTCACGCAAGGGGGTCCTGCAGGGCACGTCTGGTGTCACCGGCTCCTCGTGCTCAGCGCAGCGTCGTCGAGCTCGTGAGGTCGCGCAGGCGTCAGATTCACGGTCCTCTTTGAGGCCGAATGACACTCCAGCGATGGATAGGCCACACTCCGCTCATCGATTCACCTGCTGGCGGGCGCGGGGGCTGTCTGACCCTCCGGCTGTGGGATGGTGCCGTGAGCACACACCGGATCGCACCCCGGGGTGAGCTCCCGCAGGCGGAGTTGCCGGAGCCGGCGGCGGTTCCGGCTGTAAGTGTCGGGGCAGCTCCCGCACCGTGTGCACGGGAGCTGCGCCACTCATACTCCCAGGCCCGGGCTCCCAGTTCTCCGCATCCCTGCCGACACTTGGTTTGTTCTCTGGTTTTTCATAACGGCCATCCTAATGGGTGTCGGGTGGTGTCATTTCTGTAGCGATTGGCGACGTGAGTGAGTGCGTCTTTTCATGCTTGGTGGCCGTCCGTGTATCTTCTTCCTTGGAGAAATGTCTATTCGAATGCCTTGCCCGTTTTAAAGTTGTTTTGTGGTCGCTGCTGTGTTCTCTGGATACGTGGAGCGTTCTGGATACTAATCCTGGATCAGATATGTGGTTGGAACCCATTTTCTCCCTACAGTCTGATCTGTGGGGTTTTCACCGTCGACACTGTTGTGTCTGCACAAAACGACTTGAGGCCGATGAAGTCCAGTCAGCCGATGTTTTCTTTGTTTTATAGTTTTCTTTCTAAAACTGGGATTGTTGGTGTAGTTTTCTCCGTGGTTTGAGGTAGGGGTTTAAATCCCTCCTTTTGCACGTAGACGCCCAGTTTTCCCAATGCCGTTTGCTGACAAGACTGTTTTTTCCACATTGAGTGGTGTTGGCACCCTTGTCTAAACTCAGCAGAAACAGCTGTGCGGGCTTATTTCTGGACTTCCGGGCACTTTCCAGCGATCTGTGCATCCAGAGTCATCTTCTCCGTTACCGTAGCTTTGGGGTGTGTTTTGGGATTGGAAGTGTGAGACCTCCAACTTCGTTGCTCTTTCCGAGGTTATTTTGGCAATTCAGAGTCCCAGATGTTTCTTACGAATGTCAGAACAGGTTTTTTCTATTTCTGGAAAAAAAACACCGTTGGGATTTTGAGAGGCCATCCTAGAGGTGGGCTGAACACCCCGGTAGGTTTGCGCGAAAATCCCAGCGCTAATATTTGGGGGAGGGTGTGAGCTTTCCAGTGAAACTCCTCAAATGCAGACTCAAGGCATTTCCTTCCAGTGCCCCAGGGTTGAAGCAGAAGAAGTTTTAAAACACCAACTTTTTATTTGAGCTATTTTAGACTTACAGACAAGCTGCAAAGTTGGTGCCGGGCCTCCTCACCCGGCTCCCTCCTGTCACACCTCACGTGACGAGAACACAGTGACTCAGCCAGGCCGCGGACGCTGGTCCTGCACACTGACCGGGCTGGAAACCTCCCTCAGCTGTGCCCATGTCCCTCTGATGTCTGTGTCCCCGGCACCGCCGCCCCCCCGGGACCCTGCACACACTCGGCATGGCTTTCTCAGCCTCTCCCGGCCCACGGCTGAGAAGAGAGCGGTCCTCAGCCTGTGAGAAGTTGTGAGAAGTCGCGGGTGTGACCCGGCCCTCTGTGCACGGCTGTCACTGCCCGCCCCTCACCTGCCCTTGACCGTGCCCGCAGCTCCTCGGGTCAGGTCCCGTCTCCTCAGCCCCAGTGACGTTGTGATTTATGTGTCACGTGAGCCAGAATCTCGTTTATTTCGTGACCTGTGAGGGCTGTGGAGACCCCTCCGTCTCTAGGGGCCGTAGCCGTGCAGAAAGGTGCTCAGAGAGGGTCCCCTCCCTGGTCTTCAGCTCCTGGCTCGCCCTCCCGAATTTATTCTGTGTAATCAGACACGCGTGTGCTTTCACGTGCCTCGTGTTGCACTCTGCGTGTTCCTCTGCCCCTTGCGTTTCGCCTCACAGTCCGCCCTCGAAGGCGCACCAGGTCTAGGGACCCTCCTCCCTCCCCGCGCCGCTGCCGACACCCCACGGCGTGGAGCCTGGGTGCGTGCGGTCACTGTCCCCCGCGCAGGCAGTCGGGCTGTCTCTGGCGTTCCGCGGCCACGAACGGTGCCACGGGGGTGACCCGCACTGGGTCCGACCCGCTCCGGGCGGCTGCACCTGCACGCCGGCCTCACGGCCGGCCAGCACAGTGTGGCTGGTTTTTGAATCGCTCGAGTCTCCTGGACGAGAACCGATGTCTCACTGTCGTGTCCTGATGGTGCGTGTACTCAAACACTCGTTCACACGTGTCAGAGCCATGTTTACCTTTTTTGTGAATTGCCTTTTTGCGGTTCATTCCCGTCTCTCCATGAGGTTTTTGGTTCTTTGTCCATCAATTATAAGAGTTCTTTATATGTTAGCTTCTCTCCCAGCTTCTTTCTCAGAGCATTCCTGACTATTCGTGCACATTTGAATTTTAGTATTACATGACTAACTCCATAAAAGGCTTGCTCTTTTGCTGGGATTGAAATGAATTTATAAATTGACCTTAGGAGAAAAACGTCTAAATGGAAAATGCTGGGTTGTCCTCTCCAGGATCGGGGAAGCCCTCCCTTTGTTCAGCTCTCCTTTGGTGTTTCTGGAGTGTTTCAAACTTGTTCCTTGTAAAAACTGTACACATTCCTTGTGAAACATATTCCTACGTATTTGGTCTTCTTTTGTTGCTGTCGTAAAGGGACTTTTCAATCATCACATCCTCTATTTCTTCTCTAAGTAAAACCGTTGATTTTGTGGCTTGCTACGTCACTCGATTCTTTCATTCAGTAAGGAAAGCTTTACCATTGCTGCCCTGAGATTTTCCGAGTGTGCTGTCGTCTCCAAATAGAGATGGCTTTACCTCCTTTGCTTACCCGATGCCTCTAATTCACGTTCTTGCCCGATTTCACTGTTAGCACCTCTAGGCGGGTGGCGAGTAACCTCGGAGACAGCGTGTCCCTCCCTTGCCCTTGTCTTACTGGGAGCGCCTCTCGGACTGAGCGAGAGACTGGTTTTCAGACTTCACGTGGTGGTTTACTGTGTGAATGAAATATTCCTCAATTTCCTGAGTGTTTGTTAAGAGGCTTTCTTGGTGTCTGTGGAGATAATCATATGATTCTTTACCCCTTAGATGTATTTTGGCGGCGCACGATGTTAGTGGACCTCCCACTGTTGAACCTATCTTGCGTTCCTGGAATAAATTCCACTTTTTCTAGGTTTGTTTTTTTTTAAGTTCATTTATTTATTTGGAGAGAGGGAGCCCATGCCCTCGAGAGTTGGGGAGGGGCAAGCAGAGAGGGAGAGAGAGAATCCCAGCAGGCTCCTCGCTGACGGCGCAGAGCCCGACGCGGGGCTCCAGCCCATGGACCGTGAGATCGCGACCTGAGCCGAGGTCAGGGGGTCAAGGCTTACCTGACTGAGCCACTCAGGCGCCTTCTAGGATTTTTTTAAAAGATACATTGGGGTTTTTTTTTCTGTTTGATAATATTTGCTTAGATTTTTTTGCATGGATATTCATGAGTGATATTAGACTATCATTTTCTTTCTTTGTACTAATCATGTTTGGTTTAAGTATCAGTGTTCACCTGCTCTGGGAAAGGGATTCGGAAGCTTCCGTTTCTTCGCCGTGCTCTGGAATAATTCCTAGAGCGTCAGGACTGTCTGGTCTTTTAGGAAGTTTGGTAGAATTCCCAGGGAACTCTTCTGGGTTTGGAACTTTTTGTAGGGTAGGTAATTCCTTTATAACTTTTCCGTTTCTTCAATGACTGTTGGTGTGTTTACACTCTCTCGGGGGCCACTTCTGCATTTCCCGGGGAAATTATCCATTTCCTCTAGGGGTCTAGATTTATCCGTGTGGAAATCTTCAAAGTGTCTCCTGATTTTTTTATATTCCATTTCACAAGTTAAATTTCTTGACTACAGTCATGTGGTTAAAAACGGTGAGGGGCCGTGGGTGGGGGGGGTTGGGTGACCAGGAAAGATGGCCATCCTAGAATTTGAAGCATCGTTAGTTTCAAAGCAACATGTTACAGACTATAGTTCATGCCAGGTTTTCGAAGAAGAAGCCAGGGTGCGGTTATACAACATACCTCTTCCGCGCGGTCGGTCGGTTAGAGAATTGGCCGCCACGAAGGCAGTTTTAGTGCTTGAGAATCACCGGAGCCGGTGGCGGGGAGGCTCTGAGCTGTGCCCGCCGCCGGCTCGCGCCCGCAGCAAACACTCGTGATGCCAAATGCCGGTCCGGATTCCACACGAAGGTAGACCTGTCTCGTTATCCTTTCCGGGGACTTCCATCTCATCATGTAAAAACTATAAGACGTGACTTCCGCCCTAAAATCACAATGGTTTTATTCCTTTTTCTGGCTACCAAAATTGTTTATATCCTTTGTTTTTTTTAAAAAAAAAAAAAAAAGCAGACTTGAAAAAAGTAGAAATCGCCTAAAATCCCACCGTCCTCACCGGTGTGCTGTCATCCTACTGTTGACTTTCCTTCCGGATGTTTCTTTATTATCCACCCAGGAAAGAAACTCGGAACACAGGGTCAGTCCCATGGTCTGTGCGCTCCCACAGCCCACATCTCGCTCCCGACGCCACGTCACAGACCCCACGGCCCGGGCCCGAGGAGATGCCGTCGAGAGGGACGCAGGAGGGCACCTCCCGCGCGGAGGCCGTGGGTCTGCGCACCCCGGGTGCTGGGGCGGGCCCCTGGGTCTGCCTCCGCGTGGCCCGGCGGCCAGGGGAGGTTGGAGCCGGCCCGACGGCGCTTTCGCCCACCTGGCAAAGCAAGTTTCTGCGTCGCAAGTTCTTCACGTGAGGGTGGCCGCTCCAGGCTTTATGTGAAGACTTATTTTTGCCGAAGTGGGCAGCGCTGGACCCTCCGGAGGCGTGCTGCCCCCTCTGTGGGGAAATGGCGGTCTCTCCGCAACCAGGCGGACCTCGGGGTCCCCCTCCTCGCCCGCACATGTGCCATTGGCACCACGGTGTGGTAGCTTCACAACCGTGTGCCCAGCTTCTCACGGAAAGTTAAATTATGTGCACGACATTCTGTCTCAGGGGCATAGCAATGATTAATCGCTTGTTTTATAAAATTGATTTGAAAAAGAAATTACCAATTAAGAATTGTCAGGATTGAAAAGTATAATTAAACTTTCTGGAAAATTTGTTCCCTTTCTGTTCAGGTCGGTGAGATTTGCTGTTGGTGCCTGTTCTCACTGTGGGAGGTAGGGGGACCAGCTTTGGTCTCCACTGGTCCTTAATGGGGACACGACAGAGGTCCGAGGACCGGCCCGGGGACCCCTCACCAAAGGCTCAGCAGAGACCCCTTGGGGTCATGGTCCAGTGTGGAGCCTGGTGGCTGGTCTGAATTAGACCCTGTGCCTTCAGATTGCACCCCACCCGCCCGCCTGTCAGGTGCTGGGGTGCTGATGGACCAGGGGCAGGGACAGGAAAACCCCTGGAACCCCTGGGCATTTCACACGGAGTCCCCACTACTTCTCCTGCCGTTTCAGTAGCTCTGTCCTGGAAGGCAGGGCCCAGGCCACACCGGAGCCGGGGCGTCTTGGACGGAGGGAGGGCTCAGGCCAGGCCAGGGCAGGGACGCTCGGGAGCTCGGGAGAGCAGCACTCACACGTCTCCATACCAGCGGTTATTTAGGCCTTCGAAGCGTTGGGCTTTTTATGTGGGTCGTGTGTATCACCACCACCAGGTTGGAAATTGACGGGGCAGAAACGCCCTGAGGGCTGTGCCCTGGACACACCGAGCCTCCAGCCCCTACCCGGACGAGGGGCGGACGGACGCCCATCATGGAGGAGGGGTGCTCAGGGTGGGTTTGGAAGATGCTAGAAGGCATGTCAGCCACTCCCTCCAGGATGGAGTTTCCTACAAGGCGCAGGCCCAGAAACCTCCCCCAAGCAGATGGGCATTCCACTGCCCACCCATCCGCCGCTCGCGGCTCTTCCCTGGAGCGGTGGGCGGAGGCAGGCCTCTCCTCGGACGCCACAGGCAAAAATACCACCATAAATAGCTGCTTCGGAGAAGAAACGAATTCGACGGAACATTTGCACACAAGTGCACTGGTTCTAATCCTCTTACCTAGACACCGAGGCAGATTTGGCAGTTACGATCGTCCTGGGTCTTCTTAAGAACAGGCCCCCGGGCACAGAGAGGTGTGCTGAGCGCATACGAGGGCGTGCGTGTTTAGCTCTGCAGACGCGAGTGGGACCGCGGGCGGGGGAGCCCAGGCGGCCTCTGACGGGGCTAGTGATGCCGGCGGCATGGCCGACCGGGGACGTGGTGCACACTCGGGGGCAGCCAGACCCAGGGAGATGGAGGCGGGGGGAGCAGGTGCCCCTGGTCACAGCGGCTTCTGGGCAGCTGGTTCTCGGCCAGGGGGCGGGGGAGGGAAGGAGACGCTCTGGGCGCGCAGGACGCGGCGTGCGCGGCCACTGCCCAGACGGCCGGGAGGCAGTAACCAGAAACCAGGTCCAGAGGGAGAATTCTGAGGAGCCAAGCCCCGGCTGGCACAGGCCCGCCCGGCGAGGAGAGGACCAGAGATGACACACCATCTGGTCCACGGAGAAAGGCCGCGTGTGGTCAGGACCCAGAAGCCCAGTGTGGGCGCAGAAGGACCGCAGGGGTGTGCGGGCCGCTGAGGCGGCGGAGACCCTCGTCCAGGAGGGAGGGTGAGCAGTACGCCGCTCGAGGGGTTTCCTGGGGGTGGGGGCCTGTCTGTCTGTCTGTCTGTGTGCAAGAGTCCGAGGCAGGCACGTGGGAGAGGCAGAGAGCGCCATTACAGAGGTCTCTGGGGGGCCCCTCGTGGGTGAGAGGAGGGCACGAGACACAGACTGGCCCCCCAGAAAAACCCTTCTTCCCTAAACGGGAAAGGCGAGGTCGGGGCCAGGAGGCCCACGAGGACTGGGTACCGGAGCCGGGAGGTGACACTCCTTTCGCTTTGTCGTGTGGGACTCGCCAGCAGCTGTGTAATTTGCAGATGGGGGACAGAGGGAAGAGGAAGAGCAGATTCTGAAAAGCTGTTATGTTTCCATTCGTCAAAACCCTGCACTTAGAGAGTCCGCACATTTGGGGACAGGAGTGACAGTGTTGTTTGGGGAGAAGGTGTATGATTAAACTGGTCATTAGGAATACACACGACACATTCCCCCTGGAAGAGGAGTTCCCTAACTGGGGATCGTGGTCCCCATGACCCTGGGTGGAATGCACGGGGTCCGGGGAAACCCAGGCCAACCTGCGTGTGCTGGCGTACATTACGTGTGTGCCGGTGTCCATTACATCCAAGGAGAAGGATCGCGTTCGTCAGGCTCGCTAACAAGTCATGACCCGACCACGGGCCGGAAGCCCTGCCCTCACGGGGGATTTGATGTGTCGTTTCAGGGACCCGAGAAGCACTGAGGGGTCTCAGGAGATGGCACCATTTGCAAAGGGCCACCTGGGATGAGCCACCGCGCGGGGAAGCTGACGGGAGGTAAGACGCGTGCCTGCTGCCTGCATCCCACTCCGAGGACGCTGGGAGGCCGATCTTCTCGGTGAAACCATCTCATTTAAAGAATCTTCCCGTACGATGCCGCAAACACTGATTCCTCAGAGGTTAGGTGAGGGCCGGGAAGGAGCCAGACGAACTGTGTGCCTAACTTGGCCACTTCGCGCACCCGTCCCCTCGGGACGGCTCCGGGAGCCCGGGGCTACCTGGGGAGGCCAGCAGGAGGCAGCCAAAGGTGCCACCCTGAGTTTTAACTGAAGAGTGGGATGGACCGGGGTCCCCTGGAGAGCCTGTGTCTACTGTCCCCAGCCCCATCCTCTGCCTCCGAGGCTCCAGTCTCCCCCATCCCCCATCCTGCACAGAAGTGTGTATTCTCCCAGCCCCTCCCAGGATTCCGGACTGAAGGCTGTGAGCGGGATCCAGGGTGCTCACCACCCCGGGGAGGGGGGTGCTGATGGCATAGCTCCCAACCAGCTCCATGCCAGCCTGCCTCACCTGTCCCCAGGGTCCCTCATGTGTCCCTCCACCCTGTCCCTCACCTGCGCCCCGGGGGTCCCTCACCTACCCCACCCTCCCTCATCTATACCCTCGCCCTCACCTCACCTGCCCCCACTCCGCTCCCTCACCTGCACCCCCTCCCTCACCTGCCCCCCACTCCCTCACCTGCACCCCCTCCCTCACCTACCTCCCCTCCCTCATCTATACCCTCTCCCTCACCTGCCCCCCACTCCCTCACCTGCACTCCCTCCTTCACCTCACCTCCTCCCCTCCCTCACCTGCACCCCCTCCCTCACCTGCACCCCCTCCTTCACCTCACCTCCTCCCCTCCTTCACCTGCACCCCCTCCCTCACCTGCACCCCCTCCACTCCCTCACCTGCACCCCCTCCCTCACCTGCCCCCCCTCCCTCACCTGCACTCCCTCCTTCACCTCACCTCCTCCCCTCCCTCACCTGCACCCCCTCCCTCACCTGCACCCCCTCCCTCACCTACCCCCTCCCTCATCTATACCCTCTCCCTCACCTCACCTGCCCCTCCTCCCCTCCCTCACCTGCACCCCCTCCCTCACCTGCACCCCCTCCCTCACCTACCCCCCTCCCTCATCTATACCCTCTCCCTCACCTCACCTGCCCCTCCTCCCCTCCCTCACCTGCACCCCCTCCCTCACCTCACCTGCACCCCCTCCCTCACCTACCCCCCTCCCTCATCTATACCCTCTCCCTCACCTGCCCCCCACTCCCTCACCTGCACTCCCTCCTTCACCTCACCTCCTCCCCTCCCTCACCTGCACCCCCTCCCTCACCTGCACCCCCTCCCTCACCTGCACCGCGCCCCCCCGGCTCTCCCTCACGGGCTCGAGCCCCTCCCCTCTTCAGTCTTTGCTGCTACTTTCCCACTTCCCACTCTTTGCTGTTTTCCAAAGCACCGCAGCTCGCTTGCTGTCTGCGCTTCCCTGGCGTGTGCAGACCGTAAACCTGGAGGAGAGCCGGAGATCATTTCATTCGACCCTTGGTTTACCACCCGGGCGCCAGACCCAAGAGATCTGGGCAATGGGCCCCGGACGCGGCGCCGACTCGGCCACGCCGCGGCCCCCTTCCCCGTCCTCTGACTCATCCCGGCTCTCCCGCCTGGGCGGCGGGAGCCCTGCTGGGCGCGGTGCCCGGCTGGCAGGGAACCCCCGGCGTCCAGACCTGTTGTTTCCGTGTGCTCTCAAGGGAACAGCCCTTCTTCGCGGCCCGCGTGCGAAGGCAGGTCGCCGCGAGCTGGAATATGGAGTCGGGCCCTTCCTGCTGCCAGCCAGGGCTCCCCTTCCACAGGGAAGCTAGACCTTCGTTTCCCTTAACAGCTGGCAGAGAGGGAGAGCGGGCGGCTTGTCTTCGTCGAGGCGTCTCCGCTCTCCTCGGGCCCCGCGCTCAGCTCAGGTCTCCCGACATCTCACCTGCGTCTCCTGCTGCACCTTGACGTGGCCGTTCCTGTGGCTGAGGGTGTCGTGTGTGATTCTAACTGTTTTCCTCTCAACGCCCACGTCTGCGTGGTGTTTGAGGAGTGAGAAAGCAGGAGCTGATAGAACGAAGCCCAAATCTGCTGCAACAGTTTTAGAAGCACACGTTCCCCAGGGCACCGCACGGACGGACAGAGGCTCCGTGGGTCAGAGCGTGCTCACGAAGGGATGAGGACAGGTCGGCGTGAATGCTGTGCGCTGACGGGCTGCCGCGGGTGGACATACAACACGGCAGATGTGTGTACGCCCCGCTGGCTCTAGCCTGGGGCCACACTGTGTCCGGGCGCCAGGCTGTATCCAAAGGTGGCAGGTGGCGGCTGGTGCCATCCGACCGAGCAGGACAGGAAGGAGAGGAAAACCCTAGTGACCCACAGCAGGTGGCCAAGATTGCGAACACCCAACACAGAAAGTAATGTCACAAGAATTATGTTGTGTCGTTTGGAGTTTTTTTATTTTTTGTTTTGTTTTTGGCTGTTTGTCCCAGCTTATTTCAGCCGAGAGATTTTCAAATATACACAAAGGAGAAAGAGTAGTGGGATGGAAAGCTGGCCGTCAGTCTGTGCGTGTGTGTGCACATGAAACGCGTGTGTGTTCACGTAAAATGAAATCATGAACCATTCTGGAACTAGCTTACAGAAATCAAGACATTTGTCCCTGAATAATAAAGCATGAATCTCCCAAAAAATAAAGCCATTCTCTTCCATAACCGCTATACCACGTAATACCAAAGATTTCCACAACTGTCCCGAGACAATTTTGGATAAAATTAATCAGGTTTCTAAACTTCCTTGCTTGGTATGTCTCAGTCTCTTTGATTCCATCCTGATTCTAGAACATTCCTCGGCTGGTTGATTCCCACATCACTGACTCTGTAAGAATCCAGGCGGTTGGTCTGCAGGACGGCCTTTGCTCCTGTCTCTGTGTGGAGTTTCTCTGTCTCCCCGTGTTCTCTGGACCCTGGGACGTGGATCTACGCGTCCGATTAGAGCGTGTACTCGGAGCAGACCTAGGCAGCCGTCCGTGGTGCCAGTCACTGCACACTGCATCACGTCCTGGCCTGGAGTGTCAGGATGGCCATGCTAAATGTGCTCCTGGGGTAAGGGGTGAGCCCAAACGTACCCGTGGTAAAGCCACCTCCCCCTCGCGGTGACTCGGTAGCCAGCACAGACGCCTGTCCTCCGATGGCAGCAAAGGTTTTTTCCCTGCTCTGTATTTCTCTCTTTTATTCCTCATCACTACAGACTCACGGCCTCCACGTACTAACGTTTTACAATAAGCTGAGTCGTTCCATGTCTAGACTCTTGGCATCTGCGATAGGTCCCTTCACGCTGGAGTGCCTCTCTGATTCAAAAAGTACGGGATCTCACCCCGGACTCTGCCTGCCTCCCCGCAGGAATCGGCACTCCCAGTGAATAGGGCTCAGGTGGGGAGGACCGGTCCCTGCTGGCTAAGTGCATTTTTAGTATTTATCTGTACGATCTTACGAGCTATGTTGGAGGTGTTCATTCTAGTCTCCAGAGCACCTCCAGCAGAAAGTTATAGTAAGATCCGGAGCCTGTAACATAAAACCCAAAGTTTCCAGGTTTTGCTGGAAATTCAGTCATCATACCAAGAACCAGGAAGATTGAAAACCAAATAAGGGACAATCAGTAAACACCAACATCGAGATGACAGACATATTAGAATTATTTAAGCAGCCACTGTAAAAACACTTCAAAAAGCAATGAGAAACATGCTTGAAGCAGACACGGAAATAGAGTCTTAGCAAAGAAATAGAACGCCTCAGTGAAGGAAGAGAAGATATAAAAAAGAAAGCAATGGAAACTTCCAAACAGAAAAAACATGATAAGTGATATGAAAAGGTCAGTGGGTGGATTCACCCACCAACGGGAAGGACGCAGGAGCCCATGGACGTGAACCATAGCATTCACCCAATCTGAAGAGCAGAGAGGAAACAGACTGAAGATAAAACGAACGGGGGCTCAGAGACTGTGGGACCGTAACAAGACCCGACGTTCATGTTGTCGGAGTCTCGCAAGGGGAGAGGACAGTGGAGCTGCAAGTTCCTGGAGAATTAGTGACTTAAAGCTCCCCCAAAGTAGGGGCGGCTGGGCGACTCAGTCGGCTAAGCATCTGACTTGGTCTCAGGCCATGATCGTCGGGCTCTGTGCTGACGGCTCAGAGCCTGGAGCCTGCTTCGGAGTCTGTGTCTCCCTTTCTCTCTCTCTGCCCCTCCCCCGCATGTGCTCGGTCTCTCTCAGTCTCTCAAAGATAAGTAAACATTAAAACAATTTTTTTAATTAGTTATTTAGGTTTGGCTCTTTGTTTTTAACTGATAGGTGACTTTACCTTAGTGCATGGAACGCTGGTCTTGGTGGGACAGTAAGGATTTAAGACAACGCAGCTCCTGGCCCAGGACTAGCCTGTGAGCTCTCCAGTCACAAGGAGGGGGCGCTCGGGCCTCGCCGGTCTCAGCCGGTCCTGTGGGAGCCCGCCGGCCGAAGGGCATCCCGTGTCCTTGTTGTCTCAGGGCCTGGTTCGCGTGTCTGCTCTGTGAACACAGGACATCTCAGAGGTTACGTGTTTGGACTGCGAAGTGGAGCGTGTGCCTGGGGGAAGACCAGACGTGCCGGGAGGGCCGCGGGGGGCCTGGGAAGGGCCGGGGTCTCCCGCCCCGAGGACAGGCGGTGGTGGCCGCGGTGGCTGGCGGTGAGGAGCGGTGAGAGAGTCGGCTCCGTAAAGACACCAGAACCAAAACTGAGGCAGGAACTACCAAAGCCTTTAATTGCTGCATTAATTATCTTGCAACATCTGTAGTGTGAAAACATTTTTAGATCCTAAAGTAATGGCTCCTAAGCTGAGGCCAAACCACCCTGAGCTTCCTCCTCGCCGACGCCCCTGTCAGCGGACGCCCACAGCAGCCTGGCGACGCCCACCAGCCTCAGCCCGGCTTTATCATCTCTTTCCTTGCACGGCTGCTCTACCGAGTCAGACCGGCGAGTTTGAATGGGACCTCCCCTCAGCACCGCCGACATTTGTGTGAGTAGCTCTTTGCCGTGACGTCCTGTGCCCCGTGGTGCCCTGACCTCCACCTCTGGTGCCGGTTGTGACCCACGATGTCAGCCGACGGTGCCTCGCGGCCCCTGGGGTGGGGCGCAGCGGGCCCCGGTGGTCTGTCGTTGCTGCAGGAGCGATGCCCTTGTGTCCAGAGCGGCTCCGTGGAGCCTGGCCCGGCATGTAAACCAGTCGGCCCAGCAAACCGACAAAGCGCCCCCCACAGGAAGGCCTCCCTTGTGACCGAGGCCTCCACAAGAGCTCACACAGGGCTGAGTGACTCTAGGTCAGAATTGCAGATGTGACGTCCCAGCACCTGCTTTTTATTTGTTAGTTTCCCAAAAAGCCTCTGTGTCGCCGGGGTGACCTCACCCTTCTGTTCACACACATCCGTTAAGTGGGAGACGTCAGGGACCCCTGAGAAGTACTTAACTCAACTCTGGCCCACCCTTAGCCTTGAGTCAAAACTCAGACTTTTTCCAAGCACCTAGTAAGTGCTGGTGGTGTTCTGGGCATTCGAGACACGGCAGCAAAACAGACACGAGCCTGCCCTGCCGGGCCGACCCGTTGGTGTGCAGGACCCCCCTCTTGGTTCTGAGATCCGTGTCCCTCCGCAGCCGCCCACTGCCTGCACCCGGGCTCGGTCAGGGACAGGGGCCCGCACGCGGGCGTGGGTCTGCAGTGCGCACGGCAGCGTGGAGGCCCAGGGGCGGTGGCCGGCCGGAGGCGCTCCCAAGCCTCCCTCGCCAGCGGGCGGGTCACCCCGTCTGTGAATGATGACGCCAGCACACACTCGCCTGCGGCAGCGCGGCATCCGCGACGCCGGGGCCTCAGCTGGCGGCTGCAAAGCCTACGTGTGGCCTTCCTGTGTCGCCCGGGTTTCCTCACGATGTGGCACCCGGGCCCCACGGCAAGGTTCCCGAGAGAGCGAGAGCTGGCGGAAGGCCTGTCCTGAGAAACCACGAGGCTTGGCATCTGCCACGAAAGAGCATCACTGGGCGGAGTGGGCTCCTGCTCCGTGTCCTGCTCAAAAGCCCGCCTGAGGGTTCCGTCCCCTGTGATGCTAAACCGATAAGAACAGATACCACCCTGATCTTGACCAGAAATTTTGCGATGTGCGTGCCAAGGATTCCTGCGCCAAGGCTGTCCTGAGCGCTCACCTGGCCCGTTTCACCTTCCAGGGCGGGTGCTGTAGTACTGTTACTTACTCCGGTTTATTCGCATGGGATCTGGGGCTTTAGCAAAACCAAGTGACTTCCTTGAGCTTGCACGGCTCTCGAGGGCAGGAGCCTGGCGCCGGCCCAGCTGCCTGGCCGCCATCACGCTGCCCCGAGCGTGGGCGCCACCTGTCCCGTGGCGGGGCTGGAACTCAGGGGTTACAGGCTGCCGCGGTTACCACCACACCGCCTGTCCACTCCCTCAAGGACGTTACGTGAGGAGTAAGCTTTCTCCCTTCCCACGGGGACGAGGCCGGTGTCGTCCCTTCCAGTAAGGCGCCACGGGTCTCCTGCCGCTCAGAGACGCTGGTCTGAACTCTTCAGTCCCTGAGGAACATCTTGTACTCACTCTGCTCTATTTCTGTGATATTAAGTCATGCCCCGGAGCCCGTGTATGGTCAGGACGTGTCGGACCACCCACGAGATTCAGACGTTAGGTGACGGAGAGGCCGTGTTCCCGGGTAACGTGGCGCCGCCGGGCATCCTCACGGGAGGAGAGCGAGGAGCCCTGTTCGCAGGCTGCCGGCGTCCCTGCCTGGGCCCCGGCCGCCTTGGGTCTCCCCACACCGGTGATGGTCACACGTTCCAGCGATGGTCACACGCCCCTCCGGGGCCCCTGAGCCAGGGTGGGCCAGGCCTGACATCTTGCTGGTGGGGACATCCGACGTGAGGAGGCCAGAGCTTCTCCGTGGAAGCCCAGCTGGTCGGCGGCAGAGCCTCAGGTCAACTCCGGGCCCCCGACCCCGGCCCGGTGCTCTTTCTGTGCCACAGGCGAGGACCCAGACTCCTGCCCTCATATGACTCTTGTGGCTTCTGATGGGGAGGTTACGGGTTCCGTGTTCCTGGGCGCCCTGTGGCAGTTCAGACCGGTTCGACAGAGCCTCCCGTGTGCCGGGCTGTGGACCGGACAGTCATGCCCACACCAGCCCTTGCCACCATTCAGGGGGTAGGCGACGTGTCGGGGCCGAATGTGCTAGGAACATCTGGGCCCCGGGACCATTTGCTTGCCCCTTCAGCAAGTGTTTCCTGACTACTGGCTACGCTCCAGGGACGGCGTTGGGGCGTTTGATACGTTGTGGGCAAAACACGAATGACAGCCATACCCTCACAGGCTTATGTTCTAGCAGGAGTTAAAAATGAACGATAGATGAGACCAGTGAATTACCCGCCCCTTCAGAAGGAGAGGAGTGCTGTGGAGACACGACAGTGCTCGGCGGGTGTGAGGCTGGGGAAGGACGGGGTGCGGGTTGGGGCGTGAACTGAGCCAAGGAGGCAATCCCAACGAGAGGTCTGATGTGACCAAAGCCTGTGGCTGCGGCACCGGGGCAGGTGCTGGGGCCAGGGGGACGGCCGGCACAGAGACCCCCTGCTGGAGCGTGCCGGGAGACGAGGGGGAGAGCACGGCCCCGACTCCGTTAGCACTGCGAGGGCAGAAGCTTCGTCTGCGGGAGCAGACCTGGGGGGTGGGCAGTTTGGTCAGGGGGACGGTAGGCACTTCAGGAGCCCCCTGAAGGAGCACCCAGGCGGTGCTGGGCACAGGCGGCAGAGGGCGGGGCCTCGTGGGGACACCTGTCGGGGCGGCCACCAGCAGTCCCGGCAGGAGAGGACGTGGCTCGGGCCGGAAGAGGCCGGACGCTGCCGTTTGTCAGCAGGAGTCAGGAATCCCCCAGATATCAGGCCTGTGGCATCAGCCACCTGCACCTGTGATCCGGCCGGATGATTCCTGTGGAAGTTCGCGTGGCTGGGAGCTCAGGATGGCTGGGAGGTTGCAGCCAGCCCGGCGCTGCGCGGGCGGGCTGGGAGGTCGGGGCGCATTCCCCGCTGGGCCCCGACACAGCGTCCTTCCCCCGGGCTGCCATTGCTCCAGGGGAGGGCGGCCTGTCCTCGACGTGAGCCTCCTGATGCGCGGGGTCTGGGCGCTCTTCATCCGCTCCCCCGGCTTGCGGGTCCAGGCCTATAAAATGCCCTGAGCGCAGGGGCGCAGACTCCATTCCCCTGGGATCCTCGGGCTGGCGTGGGTGCGTGCGCGGCCAGGCCAGCTCCGACGTCCCATCCTGAAGTCAGTCTTGGCAGTGCGTGTGCGTCGCAGACATGAGCTGCGGGGTGAGGAGGGCTGGGGCGCCGTGCTTCCATCACAGAACACGGCTTCAGGTGTCGGGCGCCGCGTGGTGAGGTGTCCCAGGCCAGGCGCCTCCTGAGTGCGGCCACCGAGCGTCACACCGGCGCCCGCCTTCTCGGGCGCCGTCTCAGAGCCTCCGCTGTCCCACGCCCCCCGAAGGCTAGCGGAGTTCCTTCCTGTGTCTTTCCTGCGAGCCTTCCCAAGTGTGCTCGCGTTTTGAACTGAGAAGATGAAGGTCTTCTTACACGTCCACGACACAGACGAAACGCCCGGAAACGCCCCCAGGTCTCCAAAGTATAGTCTTCTCAAATTTTGACAAGGAATCGAAGAATACCAGTGGAAGACTCAGGGGTGGACAGGCCCACTAGCACCAGAAGGGACCCGGAGGGTGTCCACGAGCCAACGCAGCCCCGGGGGACAGGTCCGAACCTGAGGAGGCAGAGCGGGACTCTCGAAGCCTGGGCTCACTGCTGTCTGGGCCACTGCCGGCACCACGCCGGCCGCCACGGACAGTAGACACCACGGAAATGTCCAGGCGCAAAGAATGGGTAAAATACACGCGACTTCCTCCCATCCCGAGGCCGCCGTGACACAACACGGCTCTGCCTGAAGACCCGGCCCCCGGTCTGTGTGGCTCTGTCCACGGCTCCTGCTCCCGCTCCCCAAAAGAGCAGCTGGCTGAGCAAATGCCACCACGTATGAATTGACCCGGCAGAAAGACGAAGGCAGACAGGTTAGAGGGCCCCATCGCTGACTAATCGGCGGGAATCCGCGGGGACAGGGGACTGTGGGCGTGGCCAGCAGCCGGGGCAGACCGGGACCAGAGCCCCAGCTCTGTCACTCCCCAGTGAGGCCGCGGATGCTGCTCAGCCCGCGTGATGCTGTCTGCAGCCTGCAGAACCGGTCTCTCAGGGGCCCGGTGTGCGGAAATGACACGGCATTCGTGGAAGTCCTCCCGCTTCGAAGGCCCTCAGACAGTTCCCCAGGCAGCTGGCGCTGAGCTCGGACCGCTCCCCCCAGCTCCTGGTGTCCGCCCTGCTCCCGAGGCTGAGGAGGCGCCTCCCCGGTCAGGCTTCCTCTCCCTCCTCCACCCCATGCTGCTCTCCTGGGCCCGGCCTCTGTCGGTTTGGCCAAGAAATGGGGAAATGGACTCAGGATCCTCTAGGAGCCGCGTCCCCCTGGCGCAAGCTACCAGGCCAGTGTCTCCACAGACCGCCGGGGCGTGATCTCCAGCGGATGGCCAGCCTCTCCTGGGGGGCCCTCCGCAGGGCGCCGACAGCCTCGCCCAGGTCCTGTCTGCTCCGCTGGGGCAGGGAACGGCCCTCTCCGTTGACCCTGCTGTCCCTTGTCATTGTTAACAGCACCCTGCGCCCTCTGAAGAGGGTTCCAGTTTGGACGACAGGCTACACGGCTCGGGGCAGGAAGGTAATGGGTGGAAGTTGGCATCGCGAGGCTCACAGAGATGACGGTACCATAAATAGCAGCCCCTGTGAAAGACCCAGTGAACCCGCCCAAGGAAGTGGCATTAGATCTACTTTCTTTCCACAAGAAGCAGAAGGTTCCGTTCTTGAATCAAAGAGCGAGATGCAGAGGAGGCTCTGAAGAACCGTTAGTTAGAGGGACGGACACGTGCCTGAGCGTGCTTGAACGGAACCACTGAGAACGTTCTCTTCCAGACCCTCTTCCCTGCATGTTTCTTTAAAGTTCCAGGAACCGTGGACTCCAAACCCGGAGTTGGCCTCACTCTTCCCAGATGTCTGAGCTCAGTTCTTCCAGGGCAGACCCCGCGGCAGGGACGCAGAAGCGGGCAGCGGACTTGGGAAGCAACCCCGGGAACGCCAGTCCGGGAGTCAGGGGTCCCCAGGAAGGGAGTGCAGAGCGGCTCAGCCGGCGAGGCCCCTCCCGGTTCCAGAGAGCTCTGGGGGCCTCTCACCCAGCTTCTCAGTCCTGGCGAGAGCTACCCCTGGGGACACGGGGTCGCACGCATCTCTGGTCGGCGCCAGGCGGGCAGGGCAGGCCAGGCAGCCAGAGAGGCCCAGCCAAGAGACACGGGTGCGGGCAGCTGGGTGTGCGCACAGGCCCAGGGGACGGGGAGCTAGGGGGACGAGGGGCCCCGGGAGGCTGTTTCTTGTTCTCCTGGTCTCTTTGACGATGTCTTTTTTCTCTGGTGTTTTAATTCCTTCTTTCACATCTGTGTATGTCTTTAAAAACTGTCTTATCTAACGTTCCCGGGACTCCGTTTATTCATGTGGCTGGTATTTGCTCATGTGGGTCGTTGCCCCGTGTGTTTTATCATTTCGTTTTGTATAAATTCGTCTTGGCCGGGGTTTCATCTGTGGGAATCCCGTGAGGCTGCAGTTTGTCCCTCTAGGCCGGTGGCACTGTTCACACGGGCTGCTTTCCAGCTCTCGGTTCTGGGAGCGTCCTGTGCTCTGGAGGACTGAGCAGCACCCGTGGTCCCTGCCCACCGTTGTCGGTCACGCTCGGTCACAGCAATGAAAGATGCCTCCAGGCCTAGGCGCGTGCCCCCTGGGGCAGGCTGTGAGCCACGGCTCGAGCCGAGGGTGCCTCTAACGCGGCTGCAGGGCCGAGCGAGGCTGCCTGCTGTGAGGGGTCATCTCTCCGCTTCCAGTTTCACAAACCAAAATTCCAACCTCAAAATGATCGTGCAGGTGGGCTTTTATTTTTTTTTTTTCTTCTAAATTTAAATCCAAGTTAGTTAACACAATGGTTTCAGGAATAGGAGCTAGTAATACATCGCTCACATACGGCACCCACTGCTCACCCCAACGAGCGCCCTCTTTAATGCCGTCACCCATCTAGCCCATCCCCTGCCCACCTCCCTCCAGCTACCCTCGGTTTGTTCTCTGTATTGAGTGAAAACACTTGATACTGGTCTTTCTCTGACTGACTCATTTTGCTTAGCACGATACCCTCTAGTTCTGTCCACATGGTTGCATGCGGCAAGAGGTCATTCATTTTGATCCCCGAGTAATATTCCGCCGTATGTAAATTTACCACATCTTCTTTATCCCTTCATCGGTCGATGGACATTTGGGCTCTTTCCCTCTCTGGCTGTTGTCGACAGCGCTGCCATAAACATTGGGGTGCGTGTGCCCCTTCGACTCAGCCTTTTTTCGTCCTTTGGATGACTACCTGGCAGCACGATTGCTGGTCGTGGGGTGGTCCTTTCTGAGGACCCTGCACTCTGTTCTCCGGCGTGGCTGCACCAGTTTGCGTTCCCAGCCGGCGGGCGTTTGGGTCCGTGCTCTCGTGTGCACCTGGATCCAAGCAGAGAACCCTCCCGATCTTTCCTCCTGGCGGCTGCATTTTCTTCTAGTTTATCCCTTCCCTGAGGACGGAGCCCAGCAGAGGCCCAGTGAGTTCCAACCCTCGGCTGCTGTCCCACCGAAGGTGAGCACGTCTGACAGGCCCACACCCCTGACGACACAGGCTCACACCTCCTCATCATTCCCACACACACCTCGTCTGGTCTGACATGCTCTTTCTGCGGGTATGGGTGAGGCTGGTAACCCCTGTGTGTGGAGCCCATTCTTCCCTTGCCTGTAAACTTGTGACAACCTGCCTATCTTTCTAGTGAGCTACCATCTCCGTGAAATCAGGAGCACGGAAATGTGACGCTCCACGCTGGGAACGGGGCGTGTGCGCAAGCTGCTCAGAAGTGACTGTGCAGCCTCTTAGGAAGTTGACTTTAAAACACTTTCAAAGTGACAGATGACTTATAGTTGTATTTCTTCCTTTCTTTTTTCTTTGTCTGAGAGAGAGTGCGCATGCGCGTGAGCCACTGGGGGAGGAGCAGAGGGAGAGAGAGAGGCCCAGGTACACTCCATGCTGAGCGTGGAACCCACCTCAGGCCTCGGTCTCACCACTGTGAGGCCATCACCTGAGCCGAAATCAAGAGCCAGACACTGAACCGACTGAGCCACCCAGACGCCCTAGTTATCTTTCTAGTGCGTATTCTGGGGGAGGAAAACTGTTTACAGGAGTTCCAGGTCCCAGCAGGCTCTGGCTCTCTGACGGACTATTCGTTTGCCTGCAGAGAACTTGGAGCACAAGCGGGATCCATCCTCCTGTCCCGCAAATTCCGTACGCGACTCCGGGGAGCGTGGAAAGGGGGAGGGATCAAAGCCACGCGCAGCCCAAGCAGGCTTCCCGGCATGTGTGTAACTGAGAATGGTTCTTCTGTCCCTCGCGGTGAAGCCCGACTCTCGTATTCCAGGCAGAAACCGCTGTCCTGCCTGTGCCGTCGGCGGCCCCAGGAGAGGCCTGGGGGGCTTTCCTCGGGGGCCACTGGTCCACACCAGGCACACCTCAGCCTTAGCTCACGAACTTGGGGCGCGGCACGTTCTGAGCCTGTCCCGCAACTGTGATCGGCCGGCCTCCACGGGAAAGTGTCCCCGGGAGCGCCCCGGGCCACCCCCACGGGGCCTCCTGGCAGGGCGCCGCTGCTGCTGAGTCCCTGCAGTTGCAAGTGCGGTGTGTTCAGACGTCCTCTTGTCTCAGGAAGGAAGCTCAGTCTGTGAGCCCTGGCGTTGGCGTGAGTTGGGACCCTCAGAGCCTGGAGTCCCTCCGGGTCTTCAACCTGAGGAAGCGGCTCGGGAAGTCCACCACGCAAACGCTGGATTTCAAGTAACTGAGGTCTCTCTCCTCCAGTACAGCTTCTTCCACATTTTCCCCACCTTGTCGCCTAGTCAGCTGCCTCTGGGAAGCCCTCCTGGCTGTCCCCAACCTCTCCAGTGCCCTCCAGAGCACCCTTGTTTCTCATACACAGCGCACCTTGCTGGGGGGGGTGCTGGGCTGTCCCCACCGTCCAAACTGGAACTCCATGGAGCCATGTCCTTGGTGTCACGAGCCTACCCCGCAGATGCTCACTGTGTCCAGACCGTAGGCACAGGCGTGCACGAGATTCAGTCTCCGTCACCTCTCCCACGTCGAGCACCCAGCTCGGCTCTCCAAAGTCCACAGGCACGTTGTCCCACGGGTGGTCTTCCCCCTCCATCTCATTTGAGGAACAGGCGAGCCCGGGCCTGGAGCCCTGGCCTGGATCCCTGGGGGGCGGGGCACCTCCAGGGCAGCCGCCCTTGGCCGTTGGTCACCAGGAGATGCATTGGGGCCAGGGCGCCACCCCAGCGGGTCTGCGCCGTGAGCTCCCCGCGGATGTGGGCCAGCCGGGCTGCTGCCCAGGCCGGGTCCCCCGCGCGGCCTGACACCTCCTTTCCTTCGCAGGCGCTGCGTCCTGAGCGTGGCCGGGCGCCCGAGGCCATGGCGCTGCGCCCCGAGCCCGCGGGCGGCCGGCGCGTCGTCACCATCAACGTGGGCGGCTGCAGGGTGCGCCTGGCCTGGGCGGCGCTGGCGCGCTGTCCCCTCGCGCGCCTCGAGCGCCTGCGGGCCTGCCGCGGCCGCGACGAGCTGCTGCGCGTGTGCGACGACTACGACGCCGGCCGCGACGAGTTCTTCTTCGACCGCAGCCCGTGCGCCTTCCGCGCCATCGTGGCGCTGCTGCGCGCCGGGAAGCTGCGGCTGCTGCGCGGCCCGTGCGCGCTGGCCTTCCGCGACGAGCTGGCCTACTGGGGCATCGACGAGGCGCGCCTGGAGCGCTGCTGCCTGCGCCGCCTGCGCCGCCGCGAGGAGGAGGCGGCCGAGGCGCGCGCGGGGCCGCCGGGGAGCCCGGGGCCCGGCCGGCGCCTGCGCGACCTGCTGGACGACCCGCGCTCGGGACCGGCCGGCAAGCTCTTCGCCTGCGTGTCCGTCGCTTTCGTGGCCGCCACGGCGGTCGGCCTCTGCCTGAGCACCATGCCCGACATCCGCGCGGAGGAGGAACGGGTGAGCGTGGGCGGCGGGGCGGCGAGGCGGCGAGGGGGGCGGCGGAGGTGGGCCGGACGGCTGGTTCCGGCCGAGCCGGTAGGGGGGAGGGACGGCTGGTTCTGGCCAAGTGGGGCCTGGGGGAGGGACGGCTGGTTCCGGCCGAGCCGGTAGGGGGGAGGGACGGCTGGTTCCGGCCGAGCTGGTAGGGGGGAGGGACGGCTGGTTCTGGCCAAGTGGGGCCTGGGGGAGGGACGGCTGGTTCCGGCCGAGCCGGTAGGGGGGAGGGACGGCTGGTTCCGGCCGAGCCGGTAGGGGGGAGGGACGGCTGGTTCCGGCCGAGCCGGTAGGGGGGAGGGACGGCTGGTTCTGGCCAAGTGGGGCCTGGGGGAGGGACTGCTGGTTCCGGCCGAGCCGGTAGAGGGGAGGGACGGCTGGTTCCGGCCGAGCCGGTAGGGGGGAGGGACGGCTGGTTCCGGCCGAGCCGGTAGGGGGGAGGGACGGCTGGTTCTGGCCAAGTGGGGCCTGGGGGAGGGACGGCTGGTTCCAGCAGAGCCGGTAGGGGGGAGGGACGGCTGGTTCTGGCCAAGTGGAGCCTGGGAGAGGGACGGCTGGTTCCCGCCAAGCGGGGCCTGGGGGAGGGACGGCTGGTTCCGGCGGAGCTGGTAGGGGGGAGGGACGGCTGGTTCCGGCCAAGTGGGGCCTGGGGAGGGATGGCTGGTTCCAGCAGAGCCGGTAGGGGGGAGGGACGGCTGGTTCCGGCTGAGTCGGTTGTGGCAGAGGGTGGGGCCGCAGGAGGCTGGAGGCAGCTAGGCCAAGGGAGGGCCAGCTGAGTGATGGTCTCCGACAGCCCTCCCCCGCTGGGCGGCCGGCACTGCAGGTGCTGAATGCCCCCTTCCGTCCCCCCTGCTCTGGTTAAGAGCACCCAGAGTGAGCCTTCTCAAGGGGCCCACACATTGGACCGGCTGCTGTGCACTGACCGACAAGACGGTGTCAGGAACTCAGGGAGAGGCCTCTGGCCAGCAGGCCTTCCCCGAACCTCTCCAAGGGTCAGGCCTGCACAGCGTGGACGACTTGGAGCTAAAATGTTCAGTGTGAAGGTCTAGGGAGTTGTGTGCTCTGATCTCAAGTCCCGTCATCTAGAAGCAAGGGGACAGGATCGCCACATTCGCGCGGCTCCCTGGAGCCAGGGCCAGGCGTCTGCCCAGGCGAACCCAGGGCCGGCTCTGTGGAGCTGCTGGGGGCTCATTTCTGGCAAATGGGAGACTTCCTGCCCCTCTTTGGTCTGTGAGGATGCCAGCACATGTGGCCGGAAATGTGGCCAGGCTAGGACGTTACCCAAGCTCCCTAGCGTTTGTGCACGGAGTGAGCCATGGAATGTTCAGGAAACGTTCAGGGAAAGCTCGGAATCTGTTGTCTGGGGCAGCAGGGATGGAAGACAGGGAATGCTGCGGTGTTTGGAGGACAGCACCCAGTGCTGCGTGTCCTCCCGGGTGGCGGGGAGGACCCTCGACAGTCCCCTGCCCCGCCCTCCAGGTGCCGCACGGAGGCTTTCCCTGAACCCCTTTCCTGGGCAGAGAGCTCACGATCAAAGCCTCAGAGCCCTTCCGAGGTCAGGAGGTCGTGCCTGGAACCCATCTGGAGGGGTCAGCTCGTTGCTGAGAGACACGGTGAGGAGCTGAAACACTAGCCATTGGCCAGCTGGACCAAGAGCGCGGCGACCCCGACTGCAGAGGCCCTGCGGGCATAAACGTCGGGGAGCTGGTCCGGGTCCCGTCGCCGTTTGGGCGTCTGATTCCTGAGCTGTAGCTTCAAGTCGTCTTGACGTGTTTAGATTTTCCATGCAGCATATGGGAGGGGAATCAGTTACCTAAGAGTCGGGACTCAGGAGAAGTTAGCCTTGCCTCAATGGGTGACATCATCCCAGGAGTCAAGCTGGCCCTCTCAGAGCGTCCGCTGGGCTCCATGTCACCCACTATTCATATCTGTCACAACCCCCCATTTCCTGAAACGTCCCTTCACACTACCCAGGTCCTCTTCTGCCAGGTCAGTTGTTGGACTGCAGAGTGACAACGCCAGGGTGGTGTCACATGGTGAACTGTGTCTGTGGGCTGCCCATTGCCTCGTGAGGGACCCTGATGGAGCGTCTGGCCCTCTGCACGGGGCAGGTGCTGAATAAACAGCAGGTGCTGTCACTCGTCAACTTTCTAGATATGCCGAAATTACAAAACTTACCAATATCTTAACCGTTTTAAAGTATGCTGCCCGGTGGTATTAAGTCCTCTCGCATCGTGTAGTTATCGCCACCATCCGTACCCAGAACTTCTTCCTCCCAAACTGTAACTCGGCCCGGTTAACCCTGAACTCCCCATCGCCCTCCCCCAGCCCCCGGGTCCCTCCATCTGCGATGTCTCTGTGACTGCGACTCCTTTAAGAACCTCCCATAAGTGGAATCCGATAGTATTTACGTTTTGGGGACTGACTGACCTCACTGAGCGTAATGTCCGTAAGGGTCATCCACGTGGTAGCAGGTGGCAGTGCTTTCTTCCATTTTAAGGCCGAATAATGCCTCATTGGTATGTTTTCACCACCTTTTGCTTATTTGTTCGTCTGTCCGTGGACACGTGGGTCGATCCCACCTTCGGGCCACGGCGCACAACGCTGCTGTGAACTCAATGATTTTGGGTAAACACCCAGGAGTAGAATGTCGGATCGTACAGTCATTCTGTGTTTACTTTTTCGGGGAACCTCCAGACTGTTTTCTGCAGCGGCCGCACCGTTGACTCTTTCCAGGCAGGTGGGGTGGAGGGCAGAGGGCAAGAGAGAAACTTGGGAGCATTTGGTTATTATTATTTTCTGCTGGGTTTTTTCCAGCAGAATTTAACTTGAAATGTTAAATTCGCTGCAATATTTTCCACATGTGATTTCTGACTTTATATAAGTGGCTGAAAGATTTCTTTCTGAAGTGGAAGCATTGTTCTGAAGCTCCCGGTGAGCCCTCCGAGGCCAGGGTCGGCGGCCCGTGGGCCACCGGCTCCGACGTGCGCGGGCTGCACCAGCGGCACGCAGGACTGCTCCCGAACCACACTCGACTGGACGTTCTGACTACAGGCGCCCAGTGTCTTCTGGAAAACCGTGCTGGGAGAGCAGGGCGTGTCCCGGAGAGTCAGAAGTGAGCGGAAGCTTCCCTCCATCAGCTGTCTCCTCGCCGGCAGCGCCCGCATCAACGGTCGTTTCCGTGTGTTGGCACAGAGAAGCACGGAGGAGAGAAACCACCAACCTTCGGGATTAAAGGGACTGCCGGAGATGGGCTGCGTGCTTCCCGGGGCCGGTCCCTAAAATGCTCTGTGACTGAGCAAAGCGGCCTTGCCGGGTCCCAGCCCTGGCCGAGCTGAAGAAAGCCCACAGCCGAAGCTGCTCCGTGGAAGACTCCCCGACACAGTGCCCTCACAGCAGGCGAGCCCAGCCCTCGGCTCCGGGGAGGCCATCTCTGTCCACGTCTGTCTCGGGCCCACACTGGGTCCTCCTGTGGGCATCACAGGATCACTAACTGTCACACAGAAACCCCTTCCCTGAGGCAGGACGGGGCTGTGCGGCCTAGTGACCCAGCACCAGACAGCCGGGCGGGTGTCCTGGCGACCCTGTCTCCTAAGAATGAGGCTCCAGTGCCGCAGAGCACTGGGAGAGCCACTGGCCCAGCATTGTCACCTCCAGAGCTGTCACCTATAGCACCGTCACCTCCCAGGGATGTCACCTCCCAGCACTGTCACCTCCAGGGCTGTCACGTCGCAGTGCTATCACCTCAGGACTGTCACCTCCCAGCACTGACATCTCCAGGGCTGTCACCACAGTCCTGACGAAGCCACTGTGCCCAGGGCTGTCACCTCCAGGGCTGTCACCTCCAGGGCTGTCACCTCCCAGCGCTGTCACCTCCCAGCGCTATCACTTCCCAGAGCTGTCACCTCCAGGGCTGTCACCTCCCAGCGCTATCACTTCCCAGTGCTGTCACCTCCCAGGGTCCCAGAGCTGTCACCTCCAGGGCTGTCACCTCCCAGCGCTGTCACCTCTACTGCTGTCACTGCAGTGCTGAAGAAGCCACTGTGCCCAGGGCTGCTCACCTCCCAGGGTCGCAGTGGTGGTGCTTCTGGAGCGTGGTGCTCACGCACTCTAACTGAATGAGAACAAGGCCTTCGCTTTCCGTGTCTGAGGTTTAGGTGCTGTTCTAGGGACAGTTCACTTTGATTGCACCTGTGGGGCGACCCTTAAGGACACTGCATCAGGCCAAGTGAACTAGGCCTGTGACAGGACAACAGTTCAATAACAGAAGGACAAATCCCGTCTGATCCCACTTGTGAGACAGAAGGGTGGATGCCAAGAGCTGGGGAGGGGCAGGGGCTCTGGGGACTGATGGCGGGTGGCTGCCTGACCCTGTGCACGTACTCGATACCGCTGAGCTGTGCACTTAAAATGCCTGAGGTGGTAAAAGTTACGTTTTGCATAGTGGACACATACACACACGTGAAGTCATCCACTCCGCGGTTTGGGCAGGAAAACGTAGCGGAGACCCCGGGGCCTGGCCAGCGGCACGCCCTTTGCCCCCGTTGCCTGTCCATCCGTCCCTCTGTCCACCCCCGTGCTCCCCGGGGGCTCGTCAGCGCTGTGCGAGGCTGAGGGCACGGAGGTGCTGCCCGGGCGTGGCCGGGACAGCCAAGCACCTGGAGGCTCCGACCTGCACGATCGCCCGGTCACCACAGCTGCCCTGATGCAGAAGAGGTCCCCGTCTCCTGGGCGGCGGTCCCCTCTGGCGTCCCTTCGCTCACCCTGGGGTGCACGATATTCTGGAACAAGCCGCTGCCAGCATGGGCGCCTCGCGGCTGGTGCGTGGGGTGGGTGGAGCCTAGAGCCTGTTCCGCAGTCAAACCACACCTGAAGCCAGGCTCTTCTGCCCAGGGTCACGGGCACCCCTTCATAGCACGCCAAGGACCCTGGGCCGGGAAGAGTTCCTCACTCACTCAGCGCTCCCGCTGCAGTGCGAGTGAGTCCTGGAGGCCTGCGGGAGCTTGCAGGGACTTCCCCAGCAGGCAGGCCTTCGGCGCTGCTCCGGGAAGGCTATAGGAGACACACGGCCCCCTCCTAACTCATTTCTGCCTCCCGCTCCTTCCCTCCAAGATGAAGAGGGCCAGGGGGACACAGGGCAGAGCTACTCCCCCAACTCGGTGTCCCCGACTGTCCAGAGGCCGGTGCAGAAGCACCAGCACCCGCAGTGCCCAGAGGACCCCAGGTCAGGCCGAGCAGCAGGTGGGGGCTGGGCCAGGCCACGGCGCACACCTCACATGACCCCTAGGCTGAGGAGTACAGCCAGGGGCTCAGGGACCCCTCCTCTGGCCCCTTCGTTGTGGGGCCCTATGGCTGGGGTCGCCTCGGGGCTTAGCCCACGCCACCAAAACCTGCCATCCCGGGGGCGACAGTGTGCGTGGTCAGGCCCAGTTAGCAGGTGCTGCTCGCGGACGGCACCTCGTATCTGACTCCGGCTCCATCGCGGGTCCCTGCGTGTGTTCCCTGCGGCCTGAAACAAACTGCCACAGACCGCCTGTGTGAGGGCCCCTGTCTCTCCCCTCCAGTCCCGGCCCTGGGCCCTGGGGTGGGCTGGGCCAGCCCTGGGGGGGGGGGGGAAGGGGGGCTCCAGGAAGACCTGTCCTCTCCCTCCAGCCTGCAGGTCGGGCGTGCTCCTGGTCGGTGGCTGCTGCCAGCCTCATGTTCTCCTTCCTCAGGCCTCCCTCCCGTGAGGACCCTGGATGACACTGGGCCGCTAATCCAGGGCTGTCCCAGGGGATGGCAAACACTGTTGTCATGAGCGGGCACTGTCCCCAAGCTACCTGTGCCGTGTTCACAGACCGAGCAGACACGAGATGCCTCTTCCTTCAGTAACGAACAACCCCCCCCCCCCCCGCCCCCCGTCCTGTGAGGGCGTCTGGGCCTGAACACCGTGTGAATGGTAGCTCGGCCCGCAGCGTCAGACCTGCGCCCTGCCGAGTCTGGATGTGGAAGGAGTGGGGACCTGGCCGTCAGGCACCCGTGTCCATAACAGGAAGTCAGCCGCCTGGAACACCGTGGAGCACACTCCAAACCTAACTCATCTGTGGGCAAAACAGTCCCCATGTGTCGCCAGCAGCTCTAGGCATGCTTCCTTGCTTCGGGGCATCTCAGGGCACACCTGGCCCCCTCCCCACTGCACCCCGGTCCCCCCAACCATGGCAGCCCCCAGGGCCACACAGTAGCTTGTCGGCCCCTGCCTGCAGGACCCGCCCTGCCCGGTCCCAGAAGGTCTGCAGCTCGGAGCTGGCCGCCCGCCGTGGCTCCCGCCGACAGCGGGCTCCCTCCCCAGCACTGGGTCCATGGACAGCTGCGATTCCCAGGACGAAACGCTCAGCCTGAACTCAAAACGTTCTCGCGGCCAGGCCTTGGGGCGATGTGCTCCACGGTCCCACCTGTCTGCAGAGACAAACGGTAGTGACATAAACACCCGTGATCAAAAAAGTTAGGCTGAATTCTCTGATCGCCAAAACACACTTTCTAAACCAGAACGTTCCCAGTGCCCACCCTCTTTCCCACGGATCCCAGAAGACACAAGCACAGTAGTGATAACCCAGAGACGTCCTGTGTGACCACGTGGGAGGGCCTCCACTGGGCAGATGAGTCCACGTTCTAATGCCAGGCGCTCTCAGTGAGTGTGGGGTCTGGGCCCCAACGGAGCGAGGTGGGGACACACCACTGTACACGAGGAGACCCCAGGCCCCAGACGGAGGGCCGTCTCCAAGCTCCCTCTCCGCCAGAAGGCTCCGCGAGTCCCCGGGTCTGTGGCCTGCACCTGCAGGGCGTAGGCGGCTCTCCCTCTACCTCGCCCCCCACCCCGCTGCAGTGCCCTCACACCCACTTGGAGGCGCCCGTGAGCATGCGCTTGAGTTACCGTGTGGTCTTTCGATCAGGAGTGAACCAGGTCACTGGGGCCCAGCTCACTCGTGGCCGGGAGAAGCCAAGGCCGTGCCGAGTGTGGGCCGTAGTCAGACTTCGCAGGGAGACATCGGCTCTGGTGACTCCGCGCTCGGAGGGGAGGCCTCGGAACTGTTCGAGGGTGGCAACAGGAAGTTTCGTTCTGGCCAATGGTGCTGGATTCCTTTCGTGCGGCAGCAGCTGGGGCGTTGCTGGGGGACAGCGTGAGCGCCCGCCCGGCTGGCGGTGGGGACAGGCCTGCACGGCCCACTGTCAGAGAACAGGGTGTCTTCGGGGAAGGCGCGGGGAGGCGGTGCTTGTCAAAGCCGTCACTCGCTCTGACGTGGCGCTGGTTTGGGCTAACTCAGGCTTTGTCCTTAAAGCCCCCATGATCAGATCAAGGCCTCCATGATTAGTTAAGATTTCATGAGTATGATTTCAGCCTGAGTTCACCAGGAACGTTTTGGCAACAGCATCGAAAAGCTGGTGGCCAAGTTTCCCCTGCATGTGGCTGTGACACACACGTGGCGCTTTGCCAGGCTCTCAGAGTGAGAGCCTCGCTGTCCGCCAGCTCTGTCGTCGCTGTCCGCCAGCTCTGTCGGGGTTCTCCAGAGAGACAGGGTCAGAGGCCACAAAGGGGGCTCTTTCTCCTCCTCCTTTTCCCCATTGGACAGAAATGTCTGTCCTGTGCCCGGCGCACTGTCACATTTTGGAAGCACATCCCGGTCCTGCTCATGGCTCACGGTGCGTCCCGGTCCAGCTCACGGCTCACGGCGGGTCCCGGTCCAGCTCACGGCTCACGGCGGGTCCCGGTCCAGCTCACAGCTCACGGCGGGTCCCGGTCCTGCTCACAGCTCATGGCGGGTCCCGGTCCAGCTCACAGCTCACAGCTCACGGCGGGTCCCGGTCCAGCTCACAGCTCACGGCGGGTCCCGGTCCAGCTCACAGCTCACAGCTCATGGCGGGTCCCGGTCCAGCTCACAGCTCACAGCCGGTCCCGGTCCAGCTCACGGCTCACAGCGGGTCCCGGTCCAGCTCACAGCTCACAGCTCACGGCGGGTCCCGGTCCAGCTCACAGCTCACAGCCGGTCCCGGTCCAGCTCACGGCTCACAGCGGGTCCCGGTCCAGCTCACAGCTCACAGCTCACGGCGGGTCCCGGTCCAGCTCACAGCTCACAGCCGGTCCCGGTCCAGCTCACGGCTCACAGCGGGTCCCGGTCCAGCTCACGGCTCACAGCGGGTCCCGGTCCAGCTCACAGCTCACAGCCGGTCCCGGGTCCAGCTCACAGCTCACGGCGCGTCCTGGTCCTGCTCACAGCTCACAGCAGGGGGCGGGGGGACTTTGCCCCCGAGGGATCACATCTGGAGTAGCCCCACCCCTCCTTAGACAAGAGGCAGCGAGACTTTGGCGTTGGACTTTGCAGCTCATGCTGCAGTGACGCAGGACCGGGGCTGTCGGGCAGAATGGGTGAGTCCTGCCTGCAGGAAGGACAGGAGCTGGGGTCGTCTCCCCAAATTCACATACTGAAACCCAACCCCGAGGTGCAGATAACGTTATAGGGGATCAGGCCTGGGGAGGCAATTAGGTCCTGAGGCCCTGAGGGCCCTTCCGCTCTCGTGCCGCAAGAGGACACGACGAGAAGACTCCGTCTGTGAACCAGGAGCCAGACCCTCGCTGCACGCGGAACCCGCGGGCACCCTGATCTTGGACATCCAGCCTCCAGAACTACGAGGAGCTAATGTGTTGCTCAGCCCCCGCTCTGCGGTAATTCGCGGTTGCCGTGCTAAAGGACGAAGCCAGCAGGCGGGGACCCCTGGGCTCTGAGCACAGTGTGGGGACGGGGCTTTCCTCTTGAGCTCTCGCCAGAACTTTCTGTCCAGAAAGCTGTGCCGCCCAAGAGAGCCAGACGGTGGGGGTGTCCCCTCTGCATCAGGGGCGGTCGGCGGGAGCCACGGGCAGCCGTGCGCCCTCAGTGTGCCACCTCCCCCTCATCCCCAGAGGCTCCAGCCCCGCCCAGCAGGGACCAGGTGGCTTCTGCAAGGAAACGTGGCCACACAGGGAGCAGCCCGTGTCCTGCGTGCCATTGGTGCACACACGTGGAGGGGCTGGCATCGCTGTCCTGACCCGGTGGCCACAGGCCCAGGTGACACCTGTCTTGCTCTTTGCTGAAAGGAGGAAGGAAAGACACACCGGTCAGCAGCCTGTGCCACCACCCGATGGACCGTGTCGGGGTTCCCCAAGGCCGAGGGATACGGACAACAGAGAACGGCACGGGGAGTGCCTGCCCCCAGTGACCCAAGGAAGCCACAGGACCACTGCCATGAACAGAGGCTCCCAGGACCCCTGAAAAACAGAGAATGAGTTTGGTCGGTTGGTTTTCCCGTGCAAAGGTCTGATCCGATAATCAGCAAGGTCTAGCGGCAAATCGCGTGCAGCGAACCAAGCCCCTTCTGGCCGCCGGCCGCGCCTGGTGCAGGCCCGGGCCGCCTTCCCGTCCGTAAGACCCGGACGGTAACTCCTCCGGGGCCGCTCTCGTAGGCCGGCCCGCGCCAGTGCGGCAGGGGCTCCGAGGACGTGCGCACCTCCTGACCCGGCCTCAGGTCCCTCCCGGGAGCCGCTGCGGCCCCCTCGCCTGCCCCGCTGCTCAGGCGCCAGGCTCCACCAGCCTGCCCACAGCTCTGGTCCAAAGCCTCAGGTGGTCGTCCGTGCCGCCTCGGAGAGACCACAGCCTGCTTTCCCGGGGACCCTGTGGTGAGACCCGTATAGGCACTGGGAGCAGCCAGAGCGCCAAGCGGTAAGCGTAATGTTGGGACTTTTCCCTCCACTCCACAAATCTGGCAGGAAAAAATGCGGGATTTGTATTTTGGATTTGTGCTTCGGTCTGGAAAAAAGACTTCAGGCGCCTGGGGGGCTCAGTCGGTTAAGCATCCGACTTCGGCTCAGGTCATGATCTCGCGGTTTGTGGGTTCGAGCCCCGCGTCGGGCTCTGTGCTGACAGCTCGGAGCCTGGAGCCTGCTTCAGATTCTGCGTCTCCCTCTCTCTGCCCCTCCCTACTCATGCTCTGTCTCTCTCAGCCACCAGTCTTCCTGTCTCCACGGTTCTGTCTTTTCCAGCCTGTCCTATACTTGGAATCACACAGGACGTAGCCTTCTCAGATCAGCTTTTTCCACTCAGCAGTCAGCAGTTCAGGTCTCCCACGTCTTCTCGTGGCTCGATAGCGTGTCTGTCTTCATTGCTGATGATACTCCGTTGTCCGCACGGACCACAGTTTATCCGTTCATCTACCGAAGGACGTCGTGGTTGCTTCCGAGCTTGGGCAATTATGAACAGCTAGGTTGTGAACGAAGCTGCTGTCTTTATTGTGGCAGCTTCTTGTGTAGATGTAAGTCTTCAGTTCGTTGGACAGCTGACTAGGAGTGTGATTCTGCGATTGAACCTAAGAGGACCTGACGTTTAGTTTTGTAAAACACCACCAACCTGTCGTCCAGAGTGGCCGCACCACCCTGCGCCCCCGCCACGACAAGTAGCAGCCTCTGGTGTTGCACGTCCTCTCCAGAATTTGGTGGTGTCGGTGTTTCGGATTTCGGTCATTCTAATAGGTGCCTGGCGGTATCTCGTTGTTGTTTGCGTTTCCTGATGACGTACACTTGAAAGGTGCTTTCCCACACTCACTGGCCATCCAAGCATCGTCTGTGAGAATGTGCTCGAGCTGCTGGGGGCAGGTCTGAACCAGGCTGGGGCCGCGGCGGTTCAGAGTGTCCGCTCCCGCGTGTCTGCTGTCTCTCCGGTCTTGGGGCAGAATCCTCCTTTCTCCCGGAGTCAAGAAGAGCCGCCGATTTTCCGTCCGTTCAGCTTTTAATTGTTAGGGTGAAGAGGTGGCTGTCGAGCCCTTCGGTGCAGGCCTGGGGGCCCAGGTCCCAGCTTCTTTTTGCCAAGGACTCTCCTTCCCTGTCACCATCAGAGGCACAACTGGGTGTGTGTCCAGTTCTCAGACTCTACACAAGAGCAGGGCCCCGTCCCCACCTCCTGGCCGGCAGCTGCAAGACCTTGGAACGCTCCTGCCTCTTTTCAGAGCCGTGGCCGCCTCATCTGGTAAATACAGACACTTCGGACCTGTTGAGATTGGACTGAATAATTCATGTAAATTTACTTTGTAAATTACTTTTGTGTGCTTTGCCCACAGAATTAAATACGTGGCCGCTCTCTGCCTTTCTCAGAGCGAGGGTGCTAAACCGCGTGCAGGGTGTGGCGGGGCAGGGTGGGGGGCAGTGTCCGGCGAGCATTCTTCTCCCAAAGCCGGTTTCTGTAAATGGTCCGCGGAGCAGAGATCCGAAGACATCCGCGAGTCAGACGCCCGACCTCGCGTGGCCATCGGCAGGTACTTGGTCACACCTAGGTGCCACCCGGATGTGGCCATCGCCTGCCCTCTGCCTCCCCTCTGAGTGCTCAGCGGGGTTCAGAGCATCCGGCCAGGGAAGCTGCTGGGCAGGAGAGTGGTCGCACCCTCCCTCCGGGCCCCTTCGGGAGCCCTGGGAATCCCTGCAGCCTGGGGTTCGAGCAGGACCCGCCCCCCCCCCCCCCCCCCGCCAGCCTGCAGACCAGACCCGCCCCCACCACAGCCCAGGAAGGAGACGGTGGGCTTCGCCGTTCCTGCGCGGCAGAGTCTTCCCGTCCCCCTCTCCCCGTGGCTGCCGGCATGGGAGTGGCTACGAGAGTGTTGAATGCTCCTCGCAAGTGAGTGGAAATAGGTCTCCCCCAGTGTGTAACCCCACCGCCTCCCAGCGCTCCCCTCAGGGGGTTGAACTGGTTTGACCTAGAAGCTGCATTTTTAAGGGACCTAAATTTATCCCAGCATAAATTCATCAGGCATCACCCACCTGGGGGAGCAGACCTGAGACTTCGGATGGCGTTAGGCTCCGCCTGAGCCTGAAGTATTAAGCATGACATCAAGGGATGTTTTTAAATTTTTTTAATGTTTACTTATTTTTGAGAGAGAAAGTGAGAGAGAGAGAGAGAGAGCAAGAGAGAGAGAGGATGAGTAGGGCAGGGGCGGAGAGAGAGGGAGAGAGAAAATCCCAAGCAGGACTCAAACTCATGAACCGCGAGACATGACCTGAGCCAACACCAAGAGGCAGACTGAGCGCCGGGGCGCCCACGAAGGGAGATTCTCGATAATAAGATGCTGGTTATTCTAATTCAGCAAGCCGGCTCTTCCCGAATGAGGAGCCCTGCTGTTTGTTTTACCAAAACTGTTAATTTACCAACACACGGAGTTTGGTAAGGTTTGGAGTTGGGACACCGGCAGGAAATACATTTGTGAAATGTGTGAACTGGGGGCTCTCGGGCCCTCTGAGGGGAGCAGACGGTGTCCCGTGCCGGCTGGCTTCACAGGGGCCACGCTTCCAGGCAAGACTCACAGGGGTGGGTGTTTTCCCAGCTGGCCTGGAAATAAATGTCCATTCGAGAAGTAAGCCGGGCGCCTCCCGGAGAGCTGTTTCACGGGCTCGGTGTGCCGCGGGGCTGGGGAAGCACGGCCACCGAGCCTCAGGTCCCGAACAGGGGCGGGGCCCGCCAGGTGCCTCCCACGCTGTCCCCGCAGCCCTAGGGGTCCCCGAGCGGCCTGTCCCCCTGCCCGCGCCTCCAGCCTGGGGATCATGCAGCTCTTCTCGAGTGCCTTCTGGACTAAGCCTAGCACTGCCGTCCGCAGAAAGCAGGAAGGGTCAGAGCGTCATACCGCTCGGTGCCACTCGTGCCGCTGTAAAGCAGCCTGTGGTCCCCAGAACGGGGCGGCGTGTCCTCAAGTGTTCCCTCCTTGCTGTTTCGTTTCCAGTTCTTGCTGAAATAAAGCCACGGGGGGATGAATATTCTCGCTCGCAGAACTGCGGCCACTCCGCTGCTTCCTGGCTATTCCCATCTGGCGTGCTGAGGCTGGGAGGCCGGCACGCTCCGGCCCCCCTTCCGCCCCACAGGGTCCGCGCGGTCATGTGAGCACCTCGTGGGCGGTGCGTCCGGGACACCGTGTCCTGGGACAGTTTGCCTGCCTCCTAAAGACAGCCGGCTGCTGGCTTCTGATACGCGCATCCGATCGGCAGGAGGCTAACGTCCTTCCGCGTCTGCACTTGCCTCTTATGCCTTGAGCATTTCTTTTCTTCTGGTTCATTCGTTGTGGCCTTTCATTCCGTGTGTGCACAGCAGCTGTCTCCCCAGTGTGGCCCTGCACCCGCTCCTGGGGGGGATGGCTGCCTGCCTCTGCCACACCAGGGTCCCCAGGGGCCTCGTGCTGTCCTCAGCCTGCTCCCCTGCTGGCCCTCGTCAGTCCCGCGCTTGGCGCCCCCTCCCCACGGGCCCCTGGCCCCTCTGCTCACCTTGCCTTGCCATGCCCGAGGTGGCCTCTCCGTGGGGCTCTTGCTGCTGTCCCCTCCGAGGCCACCTCTGTACAAGCCTTCCGCTCTGTCCCTGTCATCTGCGGCCTCCTTTCTCTGCGCCTGTTTTCTTCACAACAGGCATCGGGACCCGCCTGAAGCGTGGTGTCCGGCCGCGCCTCCTCACGACCAGGAGCCCCCAGTGAAGAGGCGCATGCAGACCCTCATGGGAAAGACGTGAGTGATGGCCCTAGAGGAAGGGAGGTCAGGGAGAGCAAAGGTGCCGCCGTCCCCGCCCAGAGGACACCTTGGAATCCAGAAGAAGGGACTTAGCCCAGGGAAAGACACAGCCTGTGTCCCCAGCGGGTGACAGCGCGTGGCCTTGGCACAGACATGGCTGAGGAACGCGTTCAGAGGTCCCAGCGCCCCAAGGGCACCTGAGGTCAGACCTGCAGGGGGAGGCGGCGGGACCGGGCAGAGCCGCATCCGAGGGCGGGGCACACGCTTGGGGCGAGGCCCGGGCTCCGCGCACCAGCCGCGCGCTGCCCGTCATCCAGCGCGGCTCGGTGCGGCGCCAAGCTTTGCTCTTGCTGCTTCCCAAGCTCCCTTGGTCGCCTGGCTCCCCAGAACCTTGTCTCTGACTCAAGTCCTCCTCCCCGTCACCAGGGCGACGGGTGGGGAGGACGTGCACATACATAAAACTCTAAGTGATAAAAACAACGGATCTAGGTCTGTGAACACACTGCCATCAGCCGTAGCGTTGAGGAGCTGCCGGAGACGAGGACGCGAGCGTGTTAGGGGACCCGCTGCAGAGCCCCGTTTCCCATACACACCGTTCGGCCCTTCAGGGACTGCCTAACTCCTGGCCGCGCGGCCTTGGCCATGTCATCGTGTTCTGTGCTCAGAGCTAACTGGCTCTCAGGCGAGCCGATGGGTGAGGTCGTGAAAAGCTTCGGGTGAACCCAGGCCTGAGCGTCACTTAATGTGGGCAAAGAAGGGCCCTTAGGAACAACCGCTAAAATTCACGCACCGAATGAAGGACAATGGTTGCAAATTACGTACTGAATGAACGGATCCCTTGGTTCACGTGTGTTCGTGGCTGTGAGCGCCACACGACCTCCATCTCTGCTCAGGGCACCAAACTGTGGGCTCTTCCTCGTTCGTGTAGACACCCTTCGTGGTATTTAGTCCAGGACACTGCTTGCAGGAGACGCCAACAGACACCAGACTGGGGCCATTTGAGAGACCAGGCGAGTTCCGAGCAGGGGCAGGCAGAGTACAGAGGGCTTTACAATGGAGCTGTGTCCATGTCTGTACGTAAGACAGCACAGAGTTGTCAACCAAGTGATCACAGGAGATGAACTGACACCGTGCCTCAGTGGCGATCGTTCGAGATGAATACATTCATTATTTCTATGTAAATGTTCGCTATCTTTAAACAGTCTCTTCTCTTAAGTAGGTTCAATATTCTCCTACTTTTCTATTTGCACTACAAGAGACTTTTTCCATAGATAATTAGAAAGAACAAATTCCAATTCAGTCAAGGTCAAATTATTATAAATTCATAGTGAAATGAGTTACTAAATATTTTGTTTTAGGCACTTACGGGAGGCTGAAGAAAAAGGCCTGCACACAGGGTCATTCATGAGCGAGCAAAAAAGTTCATAAGGACAAGTCCTTCGTGGGGTCTGATCTGGGAACAGGGGTGCACTCTTGACCCGGCTGCAGCTGGGGACCCCCGCTCTCCTGGACTGCTACGCCCGCTACACCGGGCCCATGAATAGCGAGACGGGCATCAGGGTCCAGAAAATACACAAGCAGCAAAGGGACGTGACCGTTTAAGAATCTAATTACACACTAGATAGACACAAGGAACATCTACGAGCCTCGGGGTCTTTGCTGAGACCCTCGCTGCGTTCAGACCCTCACGCCGGGGTGAAGGGTGTTCAGGCCCAGAGCCCCGAGGTGCCCTTGCTGTCGGCTTACGGAGAGAAGCCCGCCCCCGGCCTTCGACCCACCCCCCACACTCCGGTGTCATCTCCCGAGAGCTGCGGCGCAGTGTGGTGGGGTCGGCAGGGCTCGCGCCGTTTGGGGCTCTGGGATGAGAGCGAGGGCGGGGACGGGAGGGGGCTCGGGCCTCCCCCGAACGTCTGCTGCCGGGGGCCCCGCGGCCTGTTGCTGGGACACCGAGCCGGAAAGCCTCGTGGAGAGGGCGAGGACCAGCGGCAAGTGCAGGGCAAACGCTCTCGGTGGCGTGGGACCGCGGGACGGCCGCGCCCTGTCTCCCGGCTGTGCTCCGTTTGGAACCGCACTGACGTGATCTGTGTATCTTCCCCAGTCAATGTCAAACTTCGGGAGCTAGGTGGAAAACTCGGACACAATGGGGAGCACCATCAAAGTCCTGCGTGGGAGTTCATTCCTACCCATCATCTGATATCACTGCCGTAGCACTCCAGGCCGGGGGCAGGATGAAGACTTTCCAGGCATGCACAGGCTCAGAAAGTTACCTCCGCGCACCTTTTCCCAGGAAAAGCGAAGGCTGTGCCTCAACAGAGCAACGGAATGACTCCAGCAGTGTGCGTGGGGGCCGCAGTGTTTAAGGAGCTCGAATCAGTGGCAGAGAAACTCCAGACACAGGGTTCAGCAAGAGGGCCGGGTCCCCGGAGGGCAGGAAAGCAAACAGAACCCATTAACGACTTGATGTGTTCGAGCATTTGGGAAAAATACACCATGATTCATAACAGCAAGCTAAGTAAGTTTAGAATGAGGCCATAAAACCTCAAGAAAAAGAAAACATTTTATGAGGGAAAAAACCCAAAATTGTACACCACTACCTGGGGCCAGCAGTGAATTACCAGTTTTACCCCAAAATGTGACAAAAACTATTTTTGACGGAAAGGGGGCATGGATGTGGCAGGGACGGCGAGGCTGGGGAGGGTAAGAGACCCAGACCCTCAACACAAAGTCAGCAGGAACGTGTGAGGTTATTATGCCTGTACGCAGGCAGGTACGCATATTATAAAATAAAGGTACGGAAACAACTGTCAGAAAAACCAAGTAAAATAGGAAACTATTGCCCCTGGGAGATAAGAGTTGGGGTGAGAGTACTCATTTTTTCCAATAAGCTTTTTAGTATTCGTTGAGTTTTTAAAAATTATACACGTGTGTTGCTTTTGTAAAACAAAAATTAAAATTAAAAACATGCTCAATCACCAAAACTCACTCAAGAAGAAATGGATAACGTGAGTAATCCTATGCTTACTATGAAATTCAAGTCACAGTTTAAAATCTTCCGAAAAGAAAACTCCAGTCTCAGTGGTTTCACTGGTGAATTCTACCAAAAATGTAAGGAAGAAATAGTATCGGTCCCGCACACTGTCTTCCCGAAAACAGAGGGGACGGAGCACTTCCCAACTCATTCTGTGCGACCAGTATTATCCTGGTGCCAAACCAGACAAAGACATTGCAAGAAAAGAAAAAATACAGACCAACATCTCATGAACATCAATGCAAACCAAGCGCTGCAGCGGATACCACAGGGTGAGCAGAGCGAGCCTTCCCAGGAGAGCAGTTCGGCTTCAACATTTGAAAATCAATCAGTATAATTTATAGTAACGCACTGAAAAAAAGCTAGGTGATGATGTCAATGGATATAGAAAAAGCATTTGAACAAATTCAATATCCGTTAATGGTTAAAACAAAAACTTTCAACAGTATAGAAACAGAAGGAAACTTCCTTCCCGGGATAGAGCACGCCCACAGCCGGTGACACACGCAGTAATGGCGGCGGACGCTCCTCCCCAGACTGAGGGCAGAGCCTGTCAGCCTTGTGCTGGAAGTCCGAGCCAGCACCGTGAAGCAGGAAAAAGAAATAGGTACATGACTGGAAGGAAAGAAAACTGTATATTCTTTTTAAATGCAGAAAAAAGCCTTGAAAAAGCTTGCAGAACAAGCGAGCGAGTGCGCCCACGTGCCAGCCAGCAGTCCGCGAGGTCTTCGCCCAGGAGCCGCGAGGCGTGCGTCCGCCGGAGATCTGTACAGGAAGGTGCCTGTGGCCGATTGGAAACAGCCCCAAACTGGAGACCACACGACATACGCCAGCAGACGTGACAAACAGACGTCCATATGTGTGCGAGGCAGAGACCGAGAACAACCACCGATTCCCAAACCACATGAGCGAGTCTCAGATTACACTAAGTGGGAAAAGCCAGACGCAAAAGATCTGATCTAATTCCAATTCTGGGACGTTCTGGAAGAGGCGAAGGGCATCGGCGATTGCCAGGGTTGGGGTGGGGATGCAGAGATGGTGGGGACCACGTGGTGCTCCCGGGCCTGGACGCTGCACACGAATCTGTGGGCACGTGGCCGCTATTTCCCGAGAGCCCACTCCCCACCCCGGGATTTCCAGGTCAAAGTGAACACACACTTTGAAGGTTTTTAAAATATATTTGTGAGAATTTGTACAAATTTATTCTCTGCCCAGCGATCTGGGATCTGCCCGGAAACACCCAGGGCCTCCAGATCCTCGGCCTGGCGGGGAGGGGGCTACATCTGTGTAGCTACTGAGGGGAGCAACTCAGCGACTCCCGACAACCGTGACGGTGTTCCCGCCTGTCCGCGCAGGGCCTCCGTTCCCGGGACAGCCAGGACAAGCCCTCGAAGGCGCACACGCGGAATCGTCCCGGTTTCGTTTGCCTGTTTGGGTTTTGTTGTTGTTGCTGTGCCTTTTGTTTGTTTGGGGTTAAAGACGTGTCCACGATCTGATGTTCGGCTTAGCAGCGCCTGGACACGCGGGGACACGGAAGGAGTGGGACACGCTCACGGCGCCTGCTCCCGTGTGGGCGGCTGACCTTGATTCTTGAGCCACAAGTCCTTGAAGGCTGCTGGTTCTGTCCTAGAAAGAAAACGAGAGCCCAGACCCAGAGCCCACGGGCTCAGGCGCCTGCTGGGGTGACTTCTCGTTCCCTGCCACGTGCTAGCTCAGACCCCGGGCGGCCACCGGGAAAGGGCGCCCGGTGGGTGTCTCGTGGCCTTTCACCAAGAAGGGAAGTTTGCCCGTGAGGAGCCCACTGAGGGTGTCCAAGCCCGTCTCCGGAGGAGGGGTCGGGATGAGGATGGGGGGTCCCGGCCGGTGGGCTCTGCGTCCCAGAGCTCAGGGAGGGGGGGGGCCCTTCTGTCACCTTTGGCCCCTGCAGGGAGCAGGCCGTGTGCTGACTCGCCTGTGGCGTCCAACCTGCTGTCCCTGAGAATGACCCCTCCCTCCGGGCCATTGTCGTGTCGGCGACCCTTTCCACAGGCTTTAGAGACCCTCAGGCCTCACCTTCCCCCCCTCCCCGTCCCCACCTAGTGCCCCGCAGGCTTCCCGGTGGTGGATCCAGTGCTTGGGCCTTGAGGCCAGGCCTCCTCTGCCTTTGCTCTCCTGGTCCTCAGCCCTTCCCCACGGCCTGGATGCCACCTGCTCCACGTCGTCACCTGGGGCCAGTCCTGGCAGCCGAGGCCCACGCCAGCCCGTCCCTCCCGAGTGCAGCATAACCCGTGGCACCCGGCCGTCTCTGCGGGAATGTGCCCTCGGCGCCCCCTCACCTCCGCCTGGGCTGGAGCCGGCCCCACCTCCCAGCCCCCCCCCCGGCCACTTCCTCTCCTCTCAGCTGCTTCACGGCGTGGCTCTCACCTCCCCGCCCACGTCCCTGCCTCCCTCCACGGGAGCTGTGTGAAGCCTGGCTCCACGTGGCCCAGACATCTCCCCCTTTCTCCGCCCGTCGCCCGGGACCTCCACCCGCCTGCAGGGGCCCCTCCTTCCCGACACACCCCAGCCTGACACTTGTATCCCGGACGAGAAGCCCCTGCACCTGTCACTGTCCTCTTGGTGTCCACCGGCCCCACGGCACCGTCCGGCACGTGTTTCGGAAGGGGGCTTACCGAGACTTCCCTTAAACTCAGTACTTCCGTCCTCCCCCGCAGTCGCCCAGCACGGCGGGGGGCCAGGGAGAGAGCTCTGACTCCTGGGGCCCCCTTTGTTATTCCTTTACATTCCTGTGCGGGGCCCAGAAGTGTTCCTGGTTCCTGAGGAGGAAGCAGGTGTGGGTTCCGGAGCCGCTCTGCCTGCGCTCCGGGGGGTCAGCGCATACGTGTGGCTCTGTGACACATCCCGGGCGCGTGGGGGGCAATGTGTCCCACGTGCAGCTGCCGATGAAAGTATGCACGAGGGGGGCGTGGGGGGGCGCAGCCCCTGCCCAGCACTGCGGTCCTGCCGGCACTGCTGCTGCCTGGACCCATCTCAGAGTTTGGGGTCCACTTCCTGTCCCTCTGCAAGCGTCTGTACCAGAGTCCCTGTGCCTTCCCCAAGACCCCAGAACCACAGCCCCCTTCTCTTGCCCCCGACAGCAAGCAGATGGGCAGAAGCCATCAGCAGGACACCCCGTCCAGTTCCCAAATGGGGGCACAGAGTGACACGACGAGACGGGCGGTGCTTCGCAGCCTGGACCCGAGCAGGCGGAGTGGAAAAGGCATCAGCCCAGCTCAGGCAGAGAGGGGCTCCGGGGACCCCAGGCCCACCGGGGCAGGCAGGGGCCACTTGCGTGCCGGTGCCAGGCTGGTGCACACCCATGTGCAGTCGTAAGGGTGCGGTCCGGCCCGGGCAAAGCCCCGAATGTCCGTGAAAAGGGAAGCGGAAGCCAGACGAGCAAAGAGCGAGCAGGAGGCCCGTCAAAACTCGGTGAGCCACGCCCTGTTTGACCAACAGGCCAGATGTGTCAAATTATGATATATCAGGGTCTGTTTTCTGGGTTAAAATTCCAGAAATAGCTCTTTCCAATTAACCCCCATGGCTGGTCCTTAAGGAGAGGGCGGCCGGGGGCAGGGCTCTGACGAGCCGTCTCGTCTCGACCCCACCAGGGTCAGGCCGGCTGCAGGTGAGCGTACTGGGGTCACTGCGCATGCACGGGGTGGGGGGCAGCCTTTCCCGGCCGCCCCCAGAGGGGCCCGGGGTCTCCGAGTCTCCTCTTTCTGGTCATGGTGGTCATGCCCTGATGAGGACCGGGAGCTAGGCCGCAGTCGGCCCAGACGAGGGACACCGCGTGGGGCGCCCCTGTGCTGTGGTCCCCAGTGCTGAAGACTGCCTTCACCTTCCAGACCTGGCACAGGGCTGGACCTCATCCTCCGTCCTCCTTCCAGTCCTGGGCCCACCACCAGCTGGAAGGTCCCCGTGGGCCCCCGGAGGCCCTTCACCGAAAACTCGTCAGTCAGGTCCCCCGCCCCCCGGGTCCTTGTCCTGAGGCCCAGGCTCTCTGATCAGCTGAGGTGCTGCCTGGGGGAAGTCCTGTGACCTCCCTGAGCCTGAGCTAGCTTGGACCTGATGCGACACGGGGGTGTGATAAGGTGGGACCCCATCCTGGGGGAGGGTATGTCCCCCAGGCTCGCCTGCCCCCCGAGTCCAGGACTCAGAGCCCTTCCGCCGTCGCCCAGAGCGACCAGCCCTGCCATGACCGCCAGGGGGATAAATGAGCATCACGGAGAGCTGGGACAAAACTCCTGCCGGGGGGCAGGGTGGCTCGGTGCCGTGAGCGCCAGCTGGCACGGAGCAGTGCGGGGGAGACCTGACCGAGCGCGTGGGATATCCAGACGGCGGCCACGGTCAGCCCAGCTGCGGGGGGTGCTGAATTCCACACGCCAGGACGCCTGGGACTGGAATCCTGCGGAAAACAAATGAGAGCTGGCCTTGGTCCGAAAGAACCTTCCGGAAGGGTGAGTGGCAGATACCCTCGCTGTGTCTCTGCCCCAATTGCCGTGGACCGTCCTCCTGCCAGACCTCGCCCGGTGGGTGCCCTCCTGCCAGGATCTGTGGCTCGCCAGAGGCCATGAGGTGAGCCTGAGCAGAGCCGGCGCTCGAGCACCGTCTGCAAGGGGAGGGACAGCAGCCAGCACCCCACCCAGGAGCCAAGTGGGTGATGTCCCCACCTCGCTGGTGTTCCCCAGGGACCCGGGTCTGGAGGGGTGAGGCTGGCAGGTGGGGCCCAGTAGACAGGCCGGGGCGCCCCCAGGGCACGGCTGGGGCAGGAGCCATGGGGCGTTCCACACACAGTGGCCCCTCATCCCTAGGAGGTATCAGAGCCAGCTCTGCTCTCTCCATGCGACAGAGGGACACAGGCGCAAGGGCCGACACAGCGCCATAGACTGGACATGCTCAGGACCCATGTCCGCAAACAAGCTGGGCGCCTCCAGTCAGGCTGCAGCCCCTGCTTGTCTTTAAATCAAGGGCAGCAGAGATGCCATGGGAGTTTCCGGAATGGGCGTGCCATTGGCACCTGCGATGAGCTAGCTGTCCACTCCCGAGCCAGGACGGGCCAGGCGACCCCTGGGAAGTCTCTGCATTGGCTAAGACACCACTGGCCCTGGGAGGAAGAAGCCTCTTGGGAAGATGGGCCATTGAAGACCGTCGGCCTGTGACCTGCACGCCCCGGGAGAGGGTCCACAAACCCCCTCATCACGGCCTCTGTTCGGGAGCAGACCTGCCAAGTTGTGTTCAGAGGATTTACACCTAAGCTGTGCACCTGCAGGCAGGCACGTGGAGGTCAGAAGAAGCAAGCACGCGGCCACTATTTACAGGCACACAACAGAGACGACGATTAATGAGGTGGCCGAGGCCCGGGGCTCTGCCAGCTCCTTAACGGGAAGGCTGCGCTCTGCGGGTACACGCACCGCCTGGGCAGGGAGCCCCCGGCCGCAAGTGCGGGCGGGAGATGGGTTTGCGGGAGCCCAGTTTGCCTCGGGTTCCTGGAACACCCACGACGAACCGGTGCCCGGCCTGGACATACAAGACGGGACCTGGGAGAAGCCCCATGGGGTCCCACGCACGCTGGCCCCCCGAGCGCCAAGGTCAGCGCAATGATAAATGTCTATGGTGGTAAAACCTGAGCGCAAGCCACCATCTGGCCCCCATTTGAAGCAGCAGGCAGGTCCTTGAGCCGCGCTCTGTGGGGGACGGAAACTCGCCGCGACTGCCCCGAGAGGGCTCAGGAGCCGGGCAGGCGTGAGGCCCCCAGGCCCTCTCACCTCCGGCGAGAGGCGGGTCCGTGGGGGCACGCTGGCACCGGCTGAGTCTGGCGGGTTCTCTCCAGCCCCCAGGGAGGGGGTTCACGCCGGGTGGGGGCTCGGGGTCAAAGGTGAGACAGGGCCGGAGCGGGGCCCGCCGGCAGCTGGGTGCTTGCAGAGGTCTGCACGGTGCGCCCCTGAAGGCCCCTGCTCGGGGACCCCCGGCGGGGTCTTGGCCGACTTGCCGTCCCCACTCACTTTCCACAGCCAGCGGGCCACCGTACAATTTGCTCATTTAGAGTGAGCGACCCAGTGGTCTTTAGCACATACAGGGTTGTGCGCCGTCACCCCAGGAGAGGCCTGTGCCCTTAGCACTCACTCCCCTCTCTCTCCGTCCCCCCACAGCCCTGCGCAGCCACTAATGTACTTTGTCTCTATCCATCCCGTGTCCTGGGCCCTGGCGAGAGGAGCGCCCGACAGCAGGCCCTCCGTGGCTGGCGTCCTTCACGTCCCATCTTGAAGATTTGCCCGTGTTGCACACGAATCAGTACTCGTCGGCCCCATGGTACCCATTGTATGGATTTACCAGATTGTGTTTGTCCTTTAATCTGCTGGTGGACATTGGGTCGGCTCACGCGACACGCCACAGTGAACGCTGGGACAAGTGTTTGTGTGGACGTGTGTCCCTGTTCTTGGGCACACGCCCAGGAGAGGAGTCACCACGTTTAGCGGTCTGAGGAACTGCCAGGCTCTCTTCCAAAGTGGCTGGACTGTGTCACGCCACGCCAGCTGCGTGCGAGGGCCCCGTTTCCTCCATGCCCCCCAACACTCGCTGGGTCTTCACTCCCCAGGCCAACCTGGGGGCAGGGGAATGGTGCCTCGGTGGGTTAGATTTGCATTTCCCTGATGACTAATCATGCTGAGCATCTTCCCACGGGCTTCTTGGATGTCTGTGTATCTTTTCCAAAGACATGTCTATTCCTTTGCCCGTCTTTTAATTGGGGTTTTTAATTGTTGAGTTGTAGGAATTCTTAATATAGTCTAGATACAAGTCCCTCATCAGATGTTTGGTTTGCAAATAATTTTCTCCCACTCTGTGGGTCATCTTTTACTTTCAGACGGTGTCTGTATAAGTTGGCTCCGGCCGCCGTAACAAAGAACCAGTGTGGCTTAAACAGCAAGAATCTATTTTCTCACAGGTCTGGAGGCGACAAGTCTGAGGTCAAGGTGTCAGTGGCACTGGGTTCTCCCGAGGCCTCTCTGTGGCGTGTGGACCCTCTTTTTCCCATGTCCTCTGTGTGTGACTGTCTCCTGATCTCCTGGTTTCATAGAGACGTCAGTCACGTTGCATCAGGGCCACCTTCATGACCTCATTGAACTTGAGTCACCTCCTTAAAGACTCTGTCCAGGGGCACCTGGGGGGCTCCGTCGGTTGGGCGTCTGACTTTGGCTCAGGTCATGAGTTTACAGTTCGTGAGTTCGAGCCCCACATGGGTCTCACTTCTGTGAGTGCAGAGCCTGCTTCGGATCCTCTGTCCGCCTCTCTGCCCCTCCCCTACTCGCACACGCTCACTCTTTCTCTCTCTCTCAAAAATACATAAAACATTAAAAAAAAAAAACACCCCACGTCCAAATACAGTTGCCTTCTTCGGTGCTGTGGGTCAGGGCTTGAGCACACGGATTTGGAAGAGAAATAATTCAGGCCGTACAGTGTCCTTGAAGCCAGAATGTTTTGCCAAATCCGAGGTCATGAAGACTCTGGGATCTTCAGCCTAAAGAGCTTCCTTTCGCATTTTCGGCAGGGTGGCTGTGCGGGGAAACAGAGCCTTTCGGCTTTCGCTTCTCTGGGAAAGTCTGCGTTTCACCCTCACGCTTGGAGGACGGCTCTGCCGGGCACAGGATTCCCAAGCACTTTAAACCCGTTTCCCCACGGCACTCGGGCCTGCGCTGCTTCTGCTGAGACGTTAGGCCGATGCGAGTCGCGTGGCGAGGACGCCTGGTTCTCCCCGCCCCGGGCCCTCAGCATCCTCGGCGCGAGGCCCGGGCGGCTCTGCGTTTAGCCCGCTCGCGGCTCGTGGAGCCGGGCGTGCAGGTCACTGTGTCTCCGTAGATTTGGTGGGTTTTCAGCCATTATTTCTTCAAATGTGTGTCTCCTCCTCCCTCTCCCTGCTCCTTCCGGGACTGGCGTTTCGCAAACACGCCCCATATTTTTCAGACTCTCCTCGGTCCCCCTTCTCTCTTCTCGGCCTGATCCATCGTCTCGTTCACGGATCCGTCCTTCTGACTGCTCCCGTCTACCTCGGAGCTCCTCCGGGGACTCCGTCTGTGCTTTTCGGCTCCGCTTAAAAGCTTCTCCGTATTGACCGTCTCTGTCCTCACACCTCTCGCGTCCGCACCGGCCTCTGGTTCTGTGAGCACGTGAGGACCACTCCTTTGAGGAATCTGGCATCGGGTCCTCTCAGACGCAGTTTCTGTTGCCTGTTTTTTCTGACGTGTGGCTTAGACTTTACTGTCTCTTTGCCTGACGCGATGTTTTACTCGGAAACCACACGTGTCACGCGGTGCACTGTAGCAACTGGGGGTGATGCCCCCACAGGGCTTCACTGCTGGGATTCGCCTGTACCCTTAGTGATTGGCCGGGTTCTCTCGGATGTGCGTGCCCCTCTGCACACGTACGCGCACACACACACATGCAGGCACAGGCAGCACAGTGCTCCGCCGTGACCTGCCCTCTGGGAGGCACAACTGGGGGCGCCCACAGTCTGAGTCTCCTCCCATTTTCCTTCACTACAACCTGCACGGCCCGGCCCGGAGAGCAGCTTCAGGGCGGAACTTCTCCTCCCGCGCTACGAATGAAACCTGTGCCAGAAATGAGCTGTTTCAGGAGCCTGCCTCGGCCACGGGCGGCACCTCGGCGCAGGGGCTCTGGAGTCGGGAACGGGCTCGGCGCCCGCTTCTTCCGCGACTCCCGTTCTCTGGGCTGAGGGCGCGGCGCAGGCGTGCGTCTCCTGGCCGGGAACCACCCCACAAGCCCGGAGTGCCGGGCCCCTCTTGTCAACCTCACTCCCCCAGGGAGCCGGGGCCAGGGGAGCCCGGGGAGTGGAGTCTCCTCCTCGCTGAGCTGGGGCTGGCGGCGGCGGGGGGGTGGGGGGTAGTTCTCTCGCCTTTTTAAATGAATTTTCCTAGATTTCTTGAACAGATGTTTCATTTGCTGTTCGCCCTCGGGCCCGTTTGCAGAGGCTTTACTGACGTTCGCCAGCCGCGCCGGGAGGTGGTCGGGCCGAGCTCCTCGGGCTCCCTCCCGGGCCGGAAGCCAGCCTCCGGAGGGATCGGTTTGCACAGGACCACCCCCCCGCCCCCACCCACCCCTACCCCCACTCCCACTCGGCGGCGCACCGGCGGGGGTCGGGGTCGGGCCGGGGACCCGGGCAGGGCGTGACCCCCGCCCCCTGTCCCCCGCAGGGCGAGTGCTCCCCCAAGTGCCGCAGCCTCTTCGTGCTGGAGACGGTGTGCGTGGCCTGGTTCTCCTTCGAGTTCCTGCTGCGCTCGCTGCGGGCCGAGAGCAAGTGCGCCTTCCTGCGGACCCCGCTCAACATCATCGACATCCTGGCCATCCTGCCCTTCTACGTGTCGCTGCTCGCGGGGCTGGCGGCGGGCGGCGCGGGCGCGGGCGCGGGCGGCGCGGCGCTGCTGGAGCGCGCGGGGCTGGCGCTGCGGCTGCTGCGCGCGCTGCGCGTGCTCTACGTCATGCGCCTGGCGCGCCACTCGCTGGGGCTGCGCTCGCTCGGCCTGACGGTGCGCCGCTGCGCGCGCGAGTTCGGCCTGCTGCTGCTCTTCCTCTGCGTGGCCATGGCCCTGTTCGCGCCGCTCGTGCACCTGGCCGAGCGCGAGCTGGGCGCGCGCCGCGACTTCTCCAGCGTGCCGGCCAGCTACTGGTGGGCCGTCATCTCCATGACCACCGTGGGCTACGGCGACATGGTGCCGCGCAGCCTGCCCGGCCAGGTGGTGGCGCTCAGCAGCATCCTCAGCGGCATCCTGCTCGTGGCCTTCCCGGTCACCTCCATCTTCCACACGTTCTCGCGCTCCTACTCGGAGCTCAAGGAGCAGCAGCGGCGCGCCGCCGGCCCCGAGCCCGCCCCGCGCGACGCCAGCTCGCGCTCCGCCAGCGCCACCGAGGACGGCTCGCAGGGGCCCGTCGGCGCCGGCCAGGCCGCCGTCCCCGGAGGCCACGGCTGTCGCCTGGGCCAAGGGGCCGCTCCCAACGAGCCTCTTCAGGAATAGAACCACGGTCCTCGCCTCCCGCCGCGCGACCTGGGGGCCCGGCTCCCGCCCCGCAGCCGCTCCCTCGGGTCGTCCACTGCATGTCGCCGGAGCCAGCCCAGAGGTCGTCCCGGCCGCTGTCCTCCTTCCCTTTGGAGCTCGGACTCTCTGGGCCAGAAACTCCAAGCCTGCAGCAAATGCCAGAAGGCTGTGCGGGGGGGTGGGAGGGGGAGGCGGTTCCGGAGGAGCAGCCCGCCGCAGGGGGTCTGGGGGGAGCACTCCGGGGGCAGACCCTTCCGGCTTCTGCCGGGTCGCCCCCAGCGGGCCGTGCCCCGCCGTGAAGGAGCCCCTGCCTACACTTGGGGCTCTGCTGAAGCCCGCTCGGCCGACAAGGGACCAGGGCAGAGGTGTGACACGGCCACCCACTTCGTTCGGGGGCGGAGAGTCCCAGCCCTGACCTCTGACCTCCCTCCGCTGGCACTAGCTCCTGGGGCCCCTCCTGTACCCCTCCTCGCGGGTTCTCCCCTGAGAAATGCCCCCGCAGAGCTCCGGGTCTGCACGTCTCCCTGCCCTTCCTGCTGGCCCTAGAGTCCCCGTCCTCGCACCCCAGGGTGCCTCAGGAGCGTTCTCAAGGGGCGACGGGGGAAGGGCCCGGGTGTGCGGCCGCTGGAGGACGGCTCTTGCCAAAGCAGGAGCCTGTTTCTGCTCTGGGCGTGAAGGAATGGAACTTCCCAAGTCACGTTACTTTGTACTTTTTCCTGTTAGTGAGTCGCCTCCACACGTGAAGACATTGCAGCCACAGGCTCCTCAGGAGGGTCACCCGCAGGAAACCCCCAAGGGCCCCGCAGACACCCGCGCCCGCGCTGCTGCCATCACAGCTTTGCCAGGGGCCCTGGTGCGAGGCGGGAACCAGGAGAGGCTGGGGTGGGGCCCTTGCTCTGGGGACATTTCCTAAGATGCTACTGCAACCAATAAAAAGTGCCACCTCTCCTGCATGGCCCTCTGCTGAGTTCCTCTGGGCAGCACCCCCAGAGACAGGGGCTCCCCGGCCAGGAAGGGGTTTCCCGCGATCGGGGAAGTCGGCACGCACAGATGGCAGGGCGCCCCTGCATGAACGAAGCCTCTGCGCCAAAGCCCAGGTGTGTGCTCTGAGTCTCACGGCAGAGAGCCCCGTCCCTAACCCTGCGACTGCGCTGTGACCCCCAGGGACTGGGCTGGCATAGAGCCCGGGCTGGACCCGGCAGGGTTCACACAGTTAGCCCCAGCTCTGGACAGGCTGGACTGCCTTCACAGCAGCCTCGGGTTCCCCTGCACCTGCTTCCTCCTCCCCCAGCCTCACCTTCGCACGCACGCGCGCACGCACACACACGTACCTGGGCTCTGCCGCGTTAGTCTGTAGGTCAGTGTCAAGTGGACAAGGGCAGGCGGAGTAGGGAGGCGGAAAGAAGGGTCTTACCAGCACCCAGGAAACATCCTGGGGTCAGTGAGCCGAGGGCCCTCCACCGGGAGGCAGGCTGTGACACCAGCTTACGGTCACTGGTCAGCGAGCTGTCCCAAATCAGCAGGCCGGCCAGAGGCCTCTGGTTCACCAGAAACCATCCTGAGTGTGTGAGGGGTGTGATCTGGGCTGTGACATCCGGGAACCACCAAACACGCCCTTGCCCTCGGCCGCTTTGTGAGTGTGCAGTACCTTCTCGCTGGTCCCCGAGCGCCTGCCTGGTCCCCCCACCTACCCGCAGCCCCCCCTCCTGCTCCCCCACCCGGCCGCTCCCCACGCCCACCCTGGCTGAACTGTGTGCTTCCGGACAACCTGGAGAACCGTGCGGCCTGAACGCGGCAGCCCCAGGACGGAAGGAGCTCCTCGATCAGCGCTGGGAGTCTGAAACCCGCCCCCACTCGCTGCCCAAAAAACTCCTACACTCCTTACTTTTGGGGAAGACGCACCCCCCCACACACACACACACACACTCCGGCGCCGGAGGCCGGGACAGCGAACGCAGCCCCGGGGCCGTGGGCAGGGCACAGCGCCGTTCACAAGCCTCCACCCGTGTGAGTGCTCAGGGGCCACCTGAAGGAGACGCACGGGGGCGCTCACCCCAGAAGCCACAGTGGCGGCGCCGCACTGCTCCCGTCTCCAAACGCTGTCCTGGTGGAGGAGGAACCGTGAAAACACACAGACGCTCTAAGGCCGCAGAGGGCGACCTTTGCCTGTTTTTAACTAGAGGCTCACTTCTTGTGGGGCCAATAAACACCTTCCCCCCCTCCCCGCCGCAGACAGCTGTGTCCGGAGTTCAGGGCACACTGCTGTCCCGGCCGGGGCGACAACGGGGCCACGGCTCTCTGCTGTCTGAGAAGAGGGACACGGTGCTCTCCACGTCACTGCCCTGCTCGTTAGTGGAGCCACAGAAAGAGGCCACGGGTGCGTTTTCAGGGACAGAGGTGGGCTCACAAAAAAGACACCTTTGTGTATTTTACTGTCAAAATGTTTACTGCATGCGTTAATTTAATTAAAAGTTCATTTTAATTAACATTATCAGAAGGAAAATAAAAACCCGCCACCAGGCAGGACTCGTGTCCTGCATCAGTGAGTGGAGCCCGGGGTCCGTGCCGCAGATGCGTGGTGCCTGAGCGAGGGCCCGTCAGCTCCAGGCGGACACCCTCTCGGACTACAGTCCGGGGGGAGGGGGCTCAGCAAAAACTTAAAATGTCACTTTCCTGTATTTTCACTTTGTGTATCTTTTTGATATTTTTTATATCTTGCCCCTAAATGTAAATTGTCTCCAAGAAAAAAAAGAAAATTGCTCAGGACAGACAGCTCCATCCCTACTCGCTGTACAGAACCGTCCATTACTCTTAAAACACAGCTCTTGGCCCAAAACAAGACACGTCCCGCCCTTTCGAAGCATTCCATGGCCAGGGCCCTGCTGGCACCGGGCGCTCACCGGCCCAGGGCTGGTCTGCCTGTGGGGGGGGCGCCCGAGTGAGCAGCCTGGGTCTCACAGGGAGAACTGTCCACCCTTCCCTGGAGACCCCGAGGTGACGTCAGGGCGGGACCAATTCCTCACTCGGTCCTGGGCCCTCGCTCCCGACTCCATTCACGAGGCCACGCTGGACCCACGAGCGGTTTACTGATTGGCAGTCGCCACGCTGACAGAACCGAGCGCTCCCCCGCCTGGGTGCCGACGGTCACCGCCGCAGTCGGTGATGTCTCGATTCGGGGGCAATTACTGCTACAGACATCTCCCTTCATTTTTATAAAATAAACATTTTTCAAGTCATCTTCCAGGCCGTTAACTAGGCAGGATCCCTGAACGCTCAGGAGACTTCGAGGAAAGCGCAGCAGATTTCGAGGAAAGCTCAGGAGATTTCGAGGAAAGCTCAGGAGGAAACGGCTGTGAGCAGCAGACACCACTAGAGCTGCGGCACCGCCCAGGCCAACGCCCCTTGGAGCTGCCCCTCCGCCCAGCAGAAGGGGGGCCACGTGGAAGCATCCAGAACACTCAGAGTCTGGGGGCCTGGAAGCTTGCCCAGGGCTGCTGGGCATGGCGGAGATGCTCACGTGAGAAGTGAAGGGGGAAGTACAGGGTGACGAGAGTCAGCCCAGCAGCTCCCACCACAGCCTGTGCCTGCCCCGGCCCCCCACCCTGGAAGGCTTGAGAGCTCAGAGTGTGGGGGTGGGGCTGGCTCAGTAGCAGGGACACCCGCCGCACGTGTCCCCACTCCTGACCCACAGACCGGCTCCCTGTCCTAGAAGATGGGAGGCTGTGTGCCCCAGAGCCGTGCCTCCCCCAGAATATGGGGGAAACGCCCCACAAGGCAGCCCTCCTTGGGTACCTGGTTATGGACCCTCGGCTTACCTGGGAACACACGCGGGCCACCTGCACCCCACCGCACCCTTGAGCCACAGCAGGGGCCACGCTGGTGCCTCCCAGGAGGAGGCCAGCGTAGCAATGAGGCACAGGGGGCCTGCGGGACAGCTCCGGCCCCACTGCGGAGTGACGGCCGCGTCCTGAGTCCCAGAGGCGGCTGCGCTGCAGGGGGCCCTGAGAAGGCCCGCTCTGGCCAGATAATCAAGAACGCTGGTAACGTGCGTCCTTGCGGCTTCCTTTCCGCACGTATTGGGTGCCTGCTCTGTGCCCGAGCCCTTTTGACACCAGGCTCTGCACGCCAGGACCCTGGGCTCCCCTGGGCCATTTGTCATTCTTGCCCCCCAATCCCACCCCTCCCACGGGAGCCTCCGGCCGGGCTGCAGGCTGACGGCTGGGAGGGGCTCCCTGGCACCCTGTCGTCGCAGCCCCAGGCCTGCTTTTTCCTGGGTTTGCGAGCACATTCCGGGCTCCAGACGGCTGTTTTACGAGAGGAAGGAAGAGAACACTAGCTTCTCCATCGCCTTGGAAACAGCTGCAGCCCAGCCCTCGGCTGTGGAGCCCACTTGTGCTGGTCCTGGGGGTGAGCAGACACAGAGGCTGGCACCTCGCCCCCCACCAGTCCCCCCAGACCCTCAGAGGCTGATGGAGATCCCAACTGCAGAGACACCTTCCTGGGCCACGGTGCCTGCCCGCCCCAGACAGGGAGGCCGGTTGGCCGGGCAGCGCCCACAGCTGGAGGCCACGCGTCCTCGTCCTCCCCGCGGCCTCAGAGGGCCTTGGCACTGGCGGGGTGCGCCGTGTGGGGGGCCGGCTTCGGGGGGCGGCGGGCGAACGCGTAGGCCTGCCCCAGGATGGCCAGGTCCACCAGCACCTGCAGCAGGCCGCACACGGAGAACTGCAGGGGCGCGCCGTTCAGCAGGAAGTAGGCGGTCTTGAACGTGTCCCCGCTGGTCCACATGAGCACCATCTTGATGCTGCAGAGACACAAGCCAGGCGTCAGGAAACAAAACGGGGTTGGGGACGCAGCAGACAGGGGAGTCGGGGTCCCCGGGCCACAACCTGCCCGTCCCCCTCATGTCTCCCATCCTCGCCATGAGGCCGCTGCACGCACAGCCACGGGGACGGGAAGACCCCTCCGCGGGAGGAGCCCCAGCTGTCTGGGGCAGGGGAAGGCTGACGCAGTGGCGGGGCCCACACGGCCTCACAGGCGTTCTGTCCCTCCGGCTGCAGGCACGTCTGACGTGTGCCCCTCAAGAGACTCGCTGTGGCTTCAGGACAGGGAAGACCGCCCCCTCCCCACGCTGCATTCCAGGGGGCCGACCAGGCAGGGGCAGCGGTCACAGCCCCAGGACTTCAGGACAGCCACACTCAGCCACCAGAGCCATGCCCAGGAGAGGTAGCCCCTCACCCTCAGCTTTCCCATCCTGGCTGTAGAGCCCCCCGGGTCTGCACCCGGGGGACAACACCAGGGGCTGCCAGGAGAAGCGGGGCGGAGCCGGCTACTCTGGAAGTCCCTGCCTGGCCACACCCCCTCACACGAAAGATCACCGGAGGGTGATTCCATTTCAGGTCATGGACGCCACCCCCCCTGCAAACGCCTCAGATCAGTCTGTAGGGGGACAGGGATCCTTGGTGGGTAGGGAGAACAACTGTCACTCGCTGCCCACACCCCACGTGCACGCCATCGAGCCCTCGCTCGCCGAGCCCCAGCACTGCCGAGTCTTCCTGCGTCCACGATGTTTAATCAGACCATTTCCACCAGCAGGCGGAACCTTTCACAACTAATGAAACCAGACCACGGAGTTTGGGGGGGGTACCACCAGGAAGCAGGAAGGAGGGTGAAGATCCCCAAGCAGACAGGATGCGCGACAGAGCTGCAAACACCAGGCCGGGGAGAACTTACGTCCGGGCAGGGACCGAGCTCTTGGAAGTGGGCACACCTCCGCCCTGGAGCCCTGGCATCTGGACAACCTCCGAGCCCCAGGCTGATTCTCACGGTAGAACCCGGGCGAGGAGCCCCGTCTCCCGTACTCGCAGGGCGTGGACGCAGCAGGTGCTCGAACACTGCTCCTGGCCCCCCCCTCGCCCACTGACGTGCCACACTGGCCGTGCAGGACCGACGGGAAGCAGAGAGCCCTCCTGACCTTTCCGCTCGCGACTGCCTGAGGTTCCTCGGGGACGGTCGCTGGGAACATGGCCTATGGTCGAGCTCCGTCCGCTTGTCCGTGGGCAGGCACGCCACGTGCCGAACAGCCCACGGACACACCTACTTGGCCTTTGGTGTGGCTCGCACGGTAGTTCAAAATGTTTGTTCTGAGTTAGCTGATAACTAATTCTGCATTTTAAAAATCCAGACTTATGACATAGAACAGATCTTTTTCTGGCTGCTTTCAACATTTGACTTTGGTTTTTAGCAGACTGTGGTGTGATACACGTTTGGAATTTGCCGGACATCCGAAATCTGCGAGTTTATCCAACAACAAATTTGGAAAGCTTTCAGCCATTATTTCTTTAACTACTTTTGTCTGCTCCCCACCCTTCTCTTCTGGACTCGGACGACACCGGTGTCTATTTTTACCCCCCGTTTTTCTCTATTGTTGAAAATGTATGATTTTTATCGATCTGCCTTCAGGTTCCCAGACCCTTTCCCCCATTACCTTCATTCTGCCACTGAACTCACGAAATACATTTTTAATTTAAAATCTTCTATATGGTTTTCTCCTAGTTTCCACGTCTCTACGGAGATGTGCCATTTTCCACTCATCTCGGGAGCGTCCACTCTTGCTCTCTGGAGTGGTTTCCTGTGGCCGAGGTGCCTCTGTCATGGTCCTTGTTGTCACCTGGTTCCCGTGTTCTTTGACAGCTGATGAGATCTTCCGGAGTCTTCATATGTTGAGTAATTTTGGTTTGTATCGTGGACATTTTTAACACATAATGAGGCTGGATGCATTTTAAACTTGACGAAGAATGTTGGGTTTTGTATTCTAACGGCAGCTGACATGGCCTGCAGGTGGATTCAGCTCAGTTTCCAAGGCCTCTGCAGAGCCACCTGGGTCCATGCTGTGCCAGCACTCGGTGGCTGGGCTGGGACATGGGAGGTGGTCCCCCCCAACATTCAGTTGTCAACGCCTTTGGGATGGAGGTCAGGGCCGAGTCCATGCACGCAGAACTTGGCGGAGCCCAGGAGTCACAAGCAAATTTGCAGGATCCCTGTCCCAAGATGTCCCTATCCAGCTCCCTGACTCTGCACCTCGGGGACACTCCTTTCCGGGTCCTCTGGCTGGAAAGCCAGGGCTTTAGTGTCGCAGCCTCCGGGTCCACGTGACGGGAGGGTGGAGGGTGGGGATCCCCTCACTCTCCGTGGCAGGCGCCTGTCCAGCCGCCACGCACACAGCCCCGGCTCTGAAGACTGCCCTCCAGGATGGGGACGAGCCTGGGGCCAGGACGTAAGAGCAAGGCCAAAACACCAACACCAACCACCCGGGGCGTCTCCTCACTCTCTGCCCTGGAGGGGGCCCCGTCCCACGCCGGGACCAGCGGAGGAGGCTCCTCTTGGAGCTCCTGCCGCCCTGCCCAGGGCGCAGCGCCGGGCTCCGGGCTGTGCTGAGTCCGGGCTGCGGAGATGGACGGGAAAACAGAACTCCTGTCAGTCAGGTGTGGTTTCCTTCCCTCGACCTGCCCGTGCCGTCTAACTTCTTGAGTCCCCATGGCTGCTCTGTGCCCTCTGTCCAGGCCTGCAGCCGTGCTCCAGGGGAGAGATGGGCTGACCCCATGCAGCCTCGTGGAAAAGACCCGAGACTGGAAGTTTCGTTCTGCCTTCCACAAATGGTCCCTGCGGACACCTGACCTAGTCCACCCTGGGCAGTGTGGCTGAGGAGCCGGAGGGACCGCGCTGGCTGCTGTGACTTTTACCAGGAGGATTGGTCACCCGCAGTAATCAAAACCCTCCACTTCCCAATCCCGTCTCTCCCCCTCGTCTGAACTGTCCTAGTCTGGAGCACCAGCTGGGGGTGTCAGCCTGCGGGTGACTTTGCGTCACGGCTCAGGGCCTCAGAGGGGCTGCAGGGCAGGGACGTGGGCTAACGGCACCCTTAGAACTGGGGGGCCCCTGGAGGTGGGGGACGCACCACAGCGACGAGCTGAGTGAGGGAAGCGTTGTGGATAGAGGACAGAGATGAGGGCACGCGGTCGCCTACAGGCCCGGGCTGGGCACTCGGGGGCCGGGCGCACGGTGTGAACTGCACCGCGGAGGGGCCGGCCAGCCCCCACCCGTAACACCACACTTTCCAAAGGAAAACCCACACCTACAAAGCAAGCACTGCAAGGAGAAGCTCCAAAAGCAACTGAGGTTTCTGCCAAGACAACAGGAGGAAAGCAACAGGGCTCGGGAGAAGAGGCTCGTTCTGTTTTACAAACTAAGAGCTCAGGGCGCAGTCTCCCCCAGAGATATCCCAGATTAGGGGGAGACTGAGAGACACCCTCAAAACACAAGGAAAGCCTAGCAAGTCGCAGAGATGGTTCTGGCGCAGGAAGTGGGGTCAGGCAGGGGCCGGGCTGGAACCTTCCCAAGTGGGGCTTCGGTTGCAGCCGGAGCTGGAGTGACACCAGCCTGGAAAGGCTCTGCCTGTGTCCCCAGCCCCTCAGGGCCAGCCACTCCTGGGGTGAGGGCGCCAGTCCTGCACTAACAGCTCCAGGCCGTCCTGATGGCCACCTGGCCGGAAGCCGGCCCCTCCCCCCACTGGTGGCTCCGAGAGGCAGGACCCCACACAGCGGTACTTCCTATGAAGCAGGCAGAAATGCAGCTGAGGCCAATCCCAGGACCGAGGCCACCCTGCCCCTGGCGCCCTGTCAGAGCCCCTCCGGGCCCTGAGTGCACGTGTAGACAGGAGGTCACCACTCAGACGTGAGGGCACCCAGTGTAAAGAACATTTTTAGCTGCACAGACCAGACGCCTCATGCAGCGTTGACTCTGGAGTCAGCTATGGCTCAGGGTCAGGAATGTGACAGCCTTGCTGAGGCCCCGCGGTTAGCCGCCTAGGTCAAATATTAACCAAGTTGCTCCTGCGTGGTCCAGGGCAGGAGACAGACGACACCCTGAGCGATCTGCACATCAGGAAGGAACGCCCCTGTGAAGACAGCGAGGACTCTAACGGACAAGTTCACGCTGTCACCCCAAGACCCTCAGGACCTTCGGTGAGCTGTGAATTCCCATCACCTGCAGCAGCTATGGAGGGGCGAGCCGCAGAGGGCGGGCTATCACCCTCCAACATGCCTGGGGTGTTCTGGGGTCCCACCCAAGGGAGACCCCGACCCCTCCTCCTACACAGAGGAGACTCAACCAGCCCAGGGTTCCGGCAATGCAGGAAGCCCAGCTGGTCACCTCCCAGGCCCCAGGCCATGTCCTTCCTGCTCGGGCTGGTAGCCTGGGAGCCAGAGTCCTCTGCTGGCCACCAACTCCTCCTGCACCTGGCCATCCCTGCCCGCCCCCACTGTTTTAATCCTGGCTCCCATTACCTCATTGTTGGTTCGTGCATTTTTTCCTCTCAAACTACTCCTAAAATACCTCTCGCCTCATCCTTGCCCCACCCAGCAGTCTAGAAAGCCTCCTCCCACAGCCCGAGAGTCAGGCAGGCCAAGCCCTATGGCCTCCCCAGCCCTCCTGTCACTCCTACCACCCAGCCCAGGCCCAGACCTCCGTCCAACCACCCATCAAAATCCACCCAAAACACATCCCCAAAGATAGGTTTTTGTAACCCTGGATCAGATAATGGTTTCTTGGGTATGAAACTAAAGCATAAGCAATACACACACACACAATACGCTGGACTTCATCCAATTTAAAATCTTTTGTGCTGAAAAGGAAAATATCAAGAAAGTGAAGATGATCCACAGGATGGGAAAAAACCTTGCAAATCATACACCTGACAAGGTTCCAGTATCCAGTGTATATAAAGAAAGCTACAACTCAATAATAAAAAGACAAACGACCAAATTTAAAAACAGGCAAAGGATATGAACAGACATCTTTCCAAAGACACAAATGGTCAAGAAGCTCACGAAAAGATGTTCAACGTCATTAGTCACCAGGGAAATGCAAATCAAAACCCCAACGAGATCCCATGTGACACCCACCAGGATGGCGAGAATCAAAGGTCACAGCACGTGCTGGTGAGGGTGTGGAAAACAGTGCTGTTGCTCCTCGAATAATTAAACACAGAGGTACCATCTGACCCCGCAATCCCGCCGCCGGGACTCCAAGAGGAATGAAGGCAAATGTCCACACGGAAACTTGTATACAGACGTTACAGCAGCAGCATCCCCACAGCCGAACTGACGGCCGACAACCCGAATGCCCGCCAGCTGAAGAACAAACGAAGGCTGACACATGCCTGCCACGCGATATTACGACCCAGCCTCGGAAAGGAGTGGAGCGCCAAGACACCACACGTGCAAGAGCCCTGGGAAGGCTCCGCAAGGGAGAGCAGCAGACACGGAAGACCACAGTGCCTCCACTGTGTCTACGATACAGAGAGCAGGTCAGTGGCTGCCCAGGGCAGGAGGAGGGGGAGGTTGGGAGCAAATGACGAGTGAGCACCAGTGGGCACAAGGCTTCTTTAGGGGATGATGAAATTGTTCTAACTTTAGACCACGGTGATGGCTGCACAACACTGCACTAAAGCCCATCGAGCTGGACACTTTAAATGGGTGATGACGTGCCAGCAAAGCTGGGTGGAGGGTGTGAAGCTTCCACGTCCTCTCCAGGGGCACCAGTCTCCCCAAATCTCCACGTCCTCACCAGCCCGGAAGCTCTCTGAAGAGTTCGTCTGAACGACCAAACATACATTTCTCAGGAATCACCATATTGCAATTCGTACGTCGCATTTTGCTGAGCCCGTCGTCCGTCGGTGGACACTCAGGTTGATTCCACACTGGAGCTCTCGCGAATAATGCAGCTATGAATACGGATGCACAGATACCTCAAGACCCTGTTTCCAAGTCTTTCGGGGACATACCCAGAAGTGGGACTGCTGATCATATGGTGATTCTATTTTTAATTAAAAAAAATTTTTTTTAATGTTTGTTTATTTTTGAGAGAGAGACAGAGCATGAGCAGGGGAAGGGCAAAGAGAGAGGGAGACACAGAATCTGAAGCAGGCTCCAGGCTCCGAGCTGGCAGCACAGAGCCCGACGCGGGGCTCGAACTCACAGACCGTGAGATCATGACCTGAGCTGAAGTCAGCTGCTTAACCGACTGAGCCCCCCAGGTGCCCCGCTGCTCATTTTTTAATTGGGTTGTTTGGGTTTTTGTTGTTGAGTTTCAGAAGTTCCCTATATAGTCTCAATATTAATCCCTTATCAGATATACGACTTGCAAATATTTTCTCCCACTCTGTAGGTTGCCTTTTTACTCTGTGGATAGTCTTTTCATGTATAAAACTTTTTGATTTTTTGGGGGGGTGGGAGAGAGCGCGAGTGGGGGAGGGGCAGAGAGGAAGGGACGGAGGACCCGAAGCAGGCTCTGCACTGACAAGCTGACAGCAGCGAGCCTGATGTGGGACTCGAACTCACGAGCTGCGAGATCGTGACCTGAGCCAAAGTCAAGACGCTCAACCGACTGAGCCACCCAGGCGCCCCAAAACTTTTTGATTTTATAAACCCCAATATGTATTTTTATGTTGTTTCCTGTGCCTTTGGTCTCACATCCAAGAATTCATTGCCAAATCCAATGTCATGATGCTTTTCTCCTGCGCTTTCTTCTAAGAATTCTATTGCTTTAGGTCTTTCATCCGGGTTTGTGATCAATTTTGAGTTAATTTTTGTATACGGTGCCAGGTAAAGGTGTAACGTCATTCTTTTGCGTGTGGTTATCCCGTTTCTCAGCACCATTTGTTGAAAAGACTGCCCTTTCTCCACTGAATGGACTTGGCGGTCTTTTCAAAAAAATCATTTAACCGTATATGTAAATGTCAGTTCTGGACTCTCTATTCCACTGGTCTATTTGTCTTTACGCCAATAACACGCTGTCTTGATTACTGTACCTTTGTAGTCATTTTTGAAATCTGAAAGTATGAGTCCTCTAGTTTTGTTCGAGAGTGTTTTGACTGTTTGGGGTCCCTTAATATTCCATATGAATTTTAGGACTGTTTTTCTATTTCTGCAAAAAAGAAAAAAAATCACTGGGATTCTGACAGGGATTCCATCAAACCTGAGATCGCTTTGGGTAGTACTGGCATTTCAACAATATTGAGTCTTCCAGTCCATGAACAAGGGATGACTTTCCATCTACTTCTGTCTCTAGTCTCTTTCAGCAGTGTTTGTAGTTGTACAAGCTGTAGTACAAGTTTGTTATCTCCTTAAGTTAATTTCTAAGTCTTTATATGCTTAATATTACCATAAATGGAATTGTGTTTGTAATTTCCCAAGTGCCCTGCAAGCTGCTTTTGGTGGTATTGGGGGGATTAAGCTGTTGTGTCCTTTCCTACATTAAGAAGCTTAAATCTTCTGCCTTCTGGAGATGTCCTTGGACTCAGCGTCCTGTCCGTGGGTCATGGCCTCCCACCTCGGGTGTCGGCAGCCTCCACTCTGGCCTGCCTCTGACCCATGGAGGGTCCTTTCCCATCACAAAAGTTTGGACTTGGAAAACTGAGACAATGTTGGCTTCAATTACCAGGGTGCCCCCCTCCACGCCGGATATCGTAAGATGCCTGCGGGATCGAGCCAGGAACCAGTGACAGTCCAGGTGCAGCCAAGCACACAGACACAGGCGGCTGGGCTTGGAGCAGCAGGTACGGGATCGACACGAGCCCACTGCGAGCATGCTGTGGCCACAAATCAGGTGGTCGGCCTCAGTGAGCCTGCAGGTGGCAAGAGTCCCCAGGGAGGGGACACCATGCCACAGCCACTGGACAGGCCTCCCGCACGCATTCGCATCTGAAAGCCCACACTAGTTGTCTTCCGTCACGCTTCATTGGAATAGACATCCGTCCAGGGAGAGTTGGTAGGGAAGGGCCTGTAAGCAATATCACGGGAGGGGGAGCCAATGCACCTGAAGAGACTGAGCACAAGAAGAGGCCCCCAGGGAGGTAGGGTCATGACGCTGCCCTCACACCCCCAGAAGCACCCTGGGAGGGGCTGAGGGTCTGCATGGAGCTCAGGGAAGAAGGCACGAGAGGTTCAGGTACTACTACGGGGTCGCTAACAGAGCCCTGCACAGGGGTATGTGACTGCACGGGGAGGGAGCTCCCCATCACAGGAAGCAAGCAAGTGCTAGAGGAACAACTAGTAGGAATGACAAAGATTCTGACAAGCCAATCTGGGGGGGGGCTGGGATTCCAGCGGACACCGTGTTCCAATGCCACCGGTGACCCTCATTGGGCCAGGACAGGACAGAGGAGAGCTCTATCCAACACCTTCAAGACTTGCTCCCTACTGGCCTCCCATTACTCGGAGGCCACCTGAAGACACAGATGGCAACAGCACATTTGCTCTGCCACGACACACAGCTGCTTCCAAGAGTGTATCCCATGATACAGGGCCCCCGCCACGGAGTGCCACCTCTGTGCTCCGCGGCCAGAGCTTTCTCCCCTCAGCCCCCTTCTCCGCAGGTCCCTCCCACTATCGCGCTTCAGGCCCAGCCTGCAGGAGTGGCTCTCAATCCCGCGCCACTTATCCGCTTCACGAGGGGCCTGGCCTCCCCAGCGTGTTCCGCGCTAACATCTCTGCTCACGCATCCGGACTTCAAAGGACCAATGCGTTTGGACCTACGCTGCTCTTTTCCTGGTGGTTTTCCAAACGTAACTGAAAATACGGCAGCCGGCTTTGTGCACATTCCATTATTTCCACTTGTAGGCACTGGTACCAACAGTCCAGTGAGAACGACGCATGCCTGCCTACCTCATTCCCTCGGTGGACTGGTGGCGGTAGTTACGGTAGAGCTGGGGGACACCTAGCATGGCCTCGGTCAGCACAGCCAGGAAGCCCAGCGTCTCCACAAACAGGGCCGAGTCGATGGACAGGTATGTGATGTAGCCTGCCACACCCGTGAAGGCCAGGACGCACTGCACGTAGTCCCCAAAGCTGCTCCAGTGCCAGAAGTGCTGAGGGTCGAAATCTAGGGCGAGAGGAAGAGACAAATGTAAGCTAGGCATACAGGTCAGGTCATCACGAGGAAAGAGGATGTAAACTGAGTGAGGTCAAGGGCAGTGTGAGGAGAGGCCGTGAGCTGAGTGAGGGGGGAGGGTCGGCGTGAGGAGAGGCCATGAGCTGAGTGAGGGGGGAGGGTCGGCGTGAGGAGAGGCTGTGAGCTGACTGAAGTCAAGGTCGGCGTGAGAAGAGGCCGTGAGCTGACTGAGGGGGTCAGGGTCGGCGTGAGGAGAGGCCATGAGCTGAGTGAGGGGGGAGGGTCGGCGTGAGGAGAGGCCGTGAGCTGAGTGAGGGGGGAGGGTCGGCGTGAGGAGAGGCTGTGAGCTGACTGAGGTCAAGGTCGGCGTGAGAAGAGGCTGTGAGCTGAGTGAGGTCAGGGATCAGCGTGAGGAGAGGCTGTGAGCTGACTGAGGGTTCAGGGTCAATGTATACTAGACGGATGTGGGCTGTGGGGCTCCATATGCTGTTGGCAGGACACTTGTGAGGAAGCTTTGACACAGATATTAATTCACCGTAAAGATGTGAAATCCTTAAATCCCGTGCTAGTACAGTGCGGGAGTTGTACTGGGCGTCTGAAATCTCACCCCTGGGTTAGAAACCTCACCCCTTCCCTCCACAAGTGGATTAGTTAACGAGGTGTCTCCGTGTCTTCGGGTGTAAAAGAATAACGTGACCTACCTCCTACGGTTGTTTTAACGGTTCCATGAGTTAATCTTACAAACCCGATAAAGTGCCCAGCCCATAATAAGGGCCCAATAAAAGTATGTACTTATCATCACTACACACTTAGTTGACAGAACGTTATCGTTTGCCTGACAGATGTGACCTGCAGAAACCAGATCCCTCAGCTCTCACAAACCGGCACACTATGTGGCGTTCCCGGGCTCTGGCAGATAAACACGGGAGGTCCTGCAGACAGACGCAGCGCCAGGGAAGGTCAGGGAAGGCCAGGGAAGTGGGGATAAACACGGAGAGAGCCTGAGCGGGCAGGATGCACCCAGTCCTGGCCCGGCCCTGAGAACGGCAGGGTCTGGAGCCGGGGCGCCCTGCCAGGGCTGCAGGCACGGGCACAGGTGCGGGGCGGTGGGGCCGGCCATCCGGGCCCGGGAAGTGTCGGGAGGGGAAGGTCCAACCTGCACACATGTGCCTGTCCTCCCGGCTCCGGGCCCTCCCTTCCAGCTCCACTCCCGCACTCTGCGTGAGAATGCTGCCCGGAGTCGAGCTAGAAAGGGGGGTGCACACAGGAGGATGGGCGTGGTTTGCAGGTGTGATGTCACACCAGAGCGGGTGTCACCTCCCAGAGCAGGGCAGAGGCTGAGCCAGGTCTGTTTCATGAACGAACCCCAGCTATAAATGGGCGTGGCCTGAGTGCACAGGGGAGCCCGGGACACAGCGCTGGGGCCGAACGCCGAGGTATTCCCTCCGGAGAATATGAAGTCATGGAAGAATGCAGCAAGGAGGCAGATCTCAGACCTGGACGAAGTTCCTGCCTTTGTGCCCGAGGAGTGGAGAAAACATGGTCGGAACCGAGAACCCAGGACGGGACACTGCTGGGCTGTGAACAGGTGAGCCGAGGACACCAGGTGAGCGGCCAGGGGGCTTGAGGAAGCCAGGTTTGAGGCCAGTCTGTCAGAAGTCTTTCTATTTTAGGTTCTCAAGGAGCAAGTCAGTTGGCAAATGACTAACAGAATACCCTTATTACAAAATTTCTGAGAAAAGACTGAGACCGGACCCTTACCTTGGCGGACACAAGAATTAACTCAAAATGGATCAAAGGCCTAAACAGGAGAGAGAAAACTGTAATACTCTCAGCAGAGAGCACAGAGGGAGACCGTCAGGACAGTGGATTTGTCGACAGCTCCTTACATACAAGAACAAAAACACAGCAACAAAAAAGACAATAGACAAATTCGACTGTATCAAAATTTTAAACTTCTGTGTTTCTAGGAAAAAAGCTCTTTGAAATTATTGGTCTTGGCAATGGTTTTTTGGAAAGGACACCAAAAATGCAAGCAACAAAAGCAAAGACAAACAACTGGAACTACATCAACCTGAAAGGCTTCTGCAGAGCAAAAGAAACAACCAGCAAAATGAAAACGGGACCAACAGAATGGGTTTTCATGCAAACTGTCACGTCATAAGGGGTTTCTATCCAAAATATATGTGAAACTCCTACAACTCAATAGCCAAAACAAAAAACAAAAATGAAACAAAACAACCTAATTAAAAAATAGAGGACTAGAACATATATTTTTCCAAAGAAGACATCCAGATGGCCAACAGACACATGAAAAGATGCTCAACATCAGTCATTATCAGGGAAATACAAATCAAAACCACAATGAGATACCATCTCACACTTGTCAGAATGGCTACAATAAAAAACAAACAAACAAAAAAAAAAACAAAACAAAACCAAGGGATCGGTGTCGGTGAGGATCTAGAGAAAAGGGAACGCAACCTGGGGCGGCCACTGTGGGAAACAATATGGAGGTCACTCAGGAAATTAAAAATAGAATCACCACATGATCCAGCAATTCTTTTTCTGGGCATGTATCCAAAGAAAACGAAATCACTATCTTGAAAAGACATCTGCGCCCTGTGTTCACAGCAGCATTATTTACAAGAGCCAAGACATGGAACCAACCTAAGCGTCCATCGAGAGACGAATGGACAAAGACGACTGGTGTTTGTATATAATAGAATATTATTCAGCCATAAAAAAAGGAAATCTTGCCATTTGTGACAACATAGATAGACCCTGAGAACATGATGCTAAGTAAAATCAGTCAGAGAAAAAGACTGCATATCCTCACTCATATGTAGAATCCAAAAAAGCCAAACTTCTAGAAACGGAGCAGAATGGCAGTTGCCAGCACTGGGGGTGGGGGTGGGGGAGGTGGTGGTCAAAGGGCACAGACCTCCAGCTGTAAGATGAGCGAGTTCCGGGATCTAATGTACAGAACAGTAACTACAATCAACAATACTGTGTCACACACTTGAAAGTGGCTGAGGCGCCCGGCTGGCTCAGTCGGTGGAACGTTCAACTCTTGATTTCGGTGTCATGAGTTCGAACCCCATGTTGGGTGGAGAGTTTACTTAAAAAAGAAAAAAAGGGGGGAAAAGGTGTTAAGAGAGTAGGTCTTGGGGCGCCTGGGTGGCTCAGTCAGTTGGCCGTCTGATTTTGGCCAGGTCATGATCTCACAATTTGTGAGTTTAACCCCCACATCAGGCTGCTGCTGTCAGCACGGAGCCTGCTTCGGATCCTCTGTCCTCCTTTCTCTCTGCCTCTCCCCTACTCATTCTCTCTCTCTCTCTCTCCCTCAAAAATAAACAAACATTAAAAAAAAAGAGTAGATCTTGAATGTTATCTCCACCCCCCAAAAAAAAGTAATATGAAGGGATAGAAGTGTTAACCTTACTTTGCTACTTACGTCACAATATATAAGTGTATTAAGTCATCACATTGTACATCTTAAACTTAAATAGGTTATATATCAATAATATCTCAATAGAGCTCAAAAAATGAAATTTTAAAAATAGTCCTGTATTTCAAAGAACACAGTCAACAGAGTGAGGAAGTAACCCATGCAATGTGAGAAAGTATTTGTGAATCACATATCCAATAAGGAACTTGTATGCAGAATATATAAAGAATGCTTACAACTCAAAAAAAAATTTTTAAGGGGCAAAGTAGTTGAACAGACATCTCTCCAAAGGAGATGTATAGATGGCCAATAAGCACATGAAAAGATACTCAATGTTATTAACCATTAGGAAAATGCAAATCAAAACCAAAATGAGATATAACTTCACAACCATTAGGACAGTTGCTTTAAAAACAAAACAACACAGGGCAGCTGGGCAGCTCAGTCGCTTGAGCATCTGAGCCTTGATTTCGGCTCAGGTCCTGCTCTCCCAGTTGCGATCGAGCTCCAGGTGGAGCCTTGCACCGACAGCATGGAGCCCGCTGGGGGTTCTCTCTCTCCCTTTCTCTCTGTCCCTACCCAGCTCGTGTTCATGTACTCTCTCTCTCAAAATAAATTAAAAAAACAAAAACAAAAAACAAACAAACAAAAAAACCAGAAACGATCGTTGGCAAAGATGTGGAGAAACTGGAACCCTGTGCACTGTTGGCAGGTGCACGAAATGGTGCGACCACTGTGCAAAACAGGATAGAAGGTCCTCATAAAATTAAACACAAAATTACCATATTATCCAGCAATTCCACTTCTGGGAATACACCCAAAAGAACTGAAAGCCAGGACTCAAACAGATATTTCTGCAGCAATGTTCATAGCAGCATTATTCACAACAGCTGAAACACGGAAGCGACCCGGTGTCCATCGACAGGTAAACGCATTAGCCAAATGTGGCCTACACACACAGTGGAGTATTATTCAGCCTTAAAGTGGAAGAAAATTCTGCAACGTGCTAAAACATGGATGGATGAACTGAGAGCATTACACGGAGTGAACGAGACAATTACAAAAAAAGAAGAAAAAGTGGACTCCCTAATGCCGCCCAGGGCGGCGACTGTAACAGAGCAAAAGAGGCAAAAGGCACAGTTGATCAGTCACCACTGCTTCTCAAAGGAAGGGTGAGGCAGCCTTCCACTCTGGCAAAGTCCAGTCTGTAGAGGAGGAAGAAAAACCCAGATGAGACGGGGACTCACCCCTATAAGCGGCCAGGAGGGGTCAGGGGAATACAAAAGCCAGGAAATGAAAACTGAGCTGCCACTCTCTTTCCAACGAAGATGGAGCAACAGAGACTGGACTTACTCTCCCAAACAACCATGAACTGGGCAAGATACATGTCCGCAAAAACACTGGACAGGAGGCAGTAAAGGACAGCGATCTCTGGGAGATGCGGCGCAGGTGAAGTGAGCCCCAAACCATCCCAGGTTCGGCCTGGAGTTTCCAGGGTGCAGAACATGAAGACGGAACCCAGGCCAAGCCCACAGCAACCTGCAGTGGGTCCGGGAAATGAGGCGGCTGGAGTTTGCAAGACAAAGCACCACAAAGGAGGGCTACCCAGAGAGGGAATGCTGAAGTCTGCAGAAAGGTCCTCCTCAAGCACTCAGCCACGCACCGATCACAAGACCAGGGAAAGAACCACCCAGAAAGATCAGCACTCACAGTGTGCAGCATTCCCAAAGAGCCAGCAGTAGTGTCTTCCTTTCACCCAGAATGGGAAGCCTCGAAATCACGGGGCTCAGGTAGAACACTGTTTCAGCAGTGGGGAGTAACTGGCCACGCCTGAGCAATGCTCCCACCTAAATAATCTTAAAAGCAAGATCTAACAAGATCACACTGTTTCCAATTACTCAACTACATCCCCAGGACAAAGCTCACAAATATTTATAGAAACTTAATATCCAGCAGATAACAAGGTAAAACTCATAATGTCTGACATCCACTCAAAACTTACCAAGCATGTAAAGAAACAGGAAAATGTGATCTATAAAGAAGAGACAAATAGACCAACCAAAAAAAAAAATTTGGAGCTGACATGAATGTTAGAACTAACTGACAAGGGCATCAAAACAGTTATTATAACTATATTCCATTTGTTCAAAAGTTAAGTTGGGACACAGAAAATTACATACACATTTTTAAGACTCCACCCCTCTCCCAAAAAAACCATCTAGGGATAAAAATTACAACATGTGAGATGAAAAATAAATACATGGATGGGGTTAATATCAGATTAGACGAAGAAAAAAATGTTAGGAAACTTGAAGACATAGGAAGAGAAACTGCAAAATATGAGAGAAAAGAGAATTTTTTAAATCAATTGATCAGTTTTAATCAATTTTTAATCAATTAGTAAGCAGTGGAACAACTTCAAAGGGCATAATATCTGTGCGATTGGAGTCCCTGAATTTGGGGGTTGGGGGAAGGCAGAAAAAGTTGTTGAAGAAAAAAAGGGTCAAAATTTTCCCAAATTTTATGGAAGCTCTAAGTCACAAATTGAAGAAGCCCAATGGATCCCAAGCACAGGAAACATGAAGAAAACCACACCAGGGCACATCATAATCAAACGTCTCACCAAAACCAATAATAAGAAGAAAATTATAAAGGCAGCAAGAAAAAAGGACATATTACATGCAGAGGAACAAAGAAAAATAATGCCAAGTTGCTCATCAGTAGAAGACAAGACAGCAAGGGAGCAACATCTTGAATGGACTGAAAGAAAAACCTTTCAGCTTGGAATTTTATACCTATGAAACTATCATTCAACATGAAGGCAGGTAACAAAGTTTTTTTTCACATTTAAAAGTTTAAAAAGGCCGGTGGCCTGGGGTCCCTCCACTACCGTGAAGAGTCCTTGTGGCTCCTTGTTGACGTAACGCAGTGAGTGCAGTTAGCCCAGGAGGCTAGCCCAACCCACTACCAGGGTCATTCCCGCCTACTAGGGCTGCCAGGACCGCTTGCCCTCCAGCTTCTTCCTTCACCAGATTTTCAGCTACTGATGTTACAAACAATAAAATATTAAAGCATGGAGTTGAGGAAAAGACTCAAGCCAGATTTTTCTTCAATCGGTTAAAAATATGGATCCTGAATCATAGGGACCACAGATTATCAAAGTGACACCTCTTCAACAGATGCTTGCCCTTGTACTGGAGCTGTCCTGGCGTCACTAATGGTGATTCCTCTGGAGGTTGTTAAAATTCGACTCTAAGCCCAAAGCAACCCATTCTCCAAAGGAAAACGTTCTGTATGTAGTAGTGGACCTATGTATCATTTATGTGATTGTGAAGAGGGAGGCAACAAAGCCAGGACGTTTCCAGGGTACACTGGATGCCTTTTTGAAAATCATTCGAAATGAGGGCATTAAATTCCTGTGGAGTGGACTTCTCCCTACTTTAATGATGGCAGTTCCTCCCACAGTCATTTACTTTACCTTCTATGATCAAACAACTGATTTTCTGAAATCAAAATTAGGAGAAAGTGAAAGTCCTATACCACCTGTTGCTGGAATTGTTGCCAGATCACTGTACTGACATCGCTGTGAAGTTTTAAAGAAGGGGCTGCATGGAAAATCCGGTTTATATGAACCAACATTTATGACCCACTTTACTTCAGGGGCATCGTCTAGTTCCTCTGCAGCTATCGCAGTGTTGCCATTTGATGTGGTAAAAACACAAAAGCAGACACAACTTCGGATGTATGAATGTCATAAAATTTCTATGCCTTTGCGTATGTCCACGCGGACTATCATGAAGAACGCTGTTGCTAAGAACAGGCTTGCAGGATTATTTACAGGACTCATTCCCCGTTTAATTAAAACTGTTCTTGCTTATGCCATTATGATCAGTACCTATGAATCTGGGAAGGCTTTTTTCCAGAAGCAAAATGCTCAAAGACAGCAACACTAGTGATGCTGTTTCGACAACTTGAAATAACAATCAAAGCCAAATAGTAAGCTGGAGTCTCTGAGGCAAGAACCTTTTCACCGTTATCTTAAAATGATTTTATTTTCTATTTTGTAATTTTTTTTTCAAATGTTTATTTATTTTTGAGAGAGAGAGAGAGACAGAGACAGAGCATGAGCAGGGGAGGGGCACAGACAGAGAGGGAGACACAGAATCCAAAACAGGCTCCAGGCTCTGAGCTGTCAGCACAGAGCCCGACACGGGGCTCGAACTCGGGAACAGTGAGATCATGACCTGAGCCGAAGTCGGACGCCCAACCGACTGAGCCACCCAGGCACCCCTATTTTATAATTTAAATAAGTAATAATGTCTACTTTGCCTCTAAATCATAATCCTAATTTAAAAATAAATTTTGTTACTCTAATTTTTGAGATATTGAAAATGATATTCCAGAAATCAAAACCATTAAAAGTTCGTGTAAAGAAAAGAAAAATTATTTCTTAGCACTGAAAGAAAGCAATAATCTGAGAGTTTGATAATTAAGAATGTGTCATCTATTTCAGAACATTTTGAATTGTGTGCTGAATGCTGTAGAGTCTAGAAGAAAACTGCCCAAGTCTTTTATACACACTTAAATCATGCACGTGGATTTTTAAGCATTTCGGCAAAGTATAATAGATGGCAGTCTTTAAATAACATTATTTGCATTTACCAAATAATACCTATTACATACTTTCTTTAATTCAAATGCGTTAGATTTTTTTTTAACTTCCTGTTGCTATTTTAAGGCTTCACCAGTGTTAGGATTTCTTCACTCAAAGGTATGGGTATTTTATATCTGTATGAACCAAAATATAACTTTATATGATAGAGATATTTTTGATAATTAAAGACTACATTATTTATTGTTTCTGCAAAAAAAATAAGAAATAAAATATAAAAGTTTAAAAAATCTATCACCATAGGGGCACCTGGGTGGCTCAGTTGGTTGAGAGGCCAACTTCGGCTCAGGTCACAATCTCACGGTCTGTGAGTTCGAGCCCCGCGTCGGGCTCTGTGCTGACAGCCTGGAGCCTGCTTCAGATTCTGTGTGTGTCTCTCTCTCTGCCCTTCTCCTGCTCATACTCTGTCTCTTTGTCTCTCAAAAATAAATAAACGTTAAAAATTTTTTTAAAAAAATAAATAAATATTAGAAAAAAGTTTAAAAAAAAATCTATCACCATAGACTCGTGCTACGAGAAATATTTGAGGAAGTCCTTTGGGCAGAAGGAAAGTGACACCAGATGGAAATATAGATCTAACATCTTCAGTGTAGACATGGTAACTAAACGGGTTGGGGCACCTGGGTGGCTCAGTCAGCTAAGTGTCTGACTCTTGATTTGGGCTCAGGAGTTGGGTTCTACGCTGACACTGTGAAGTCTGCTTAGGATTTTCTCTCTCCCGATCTCTCTGACCCTCCCCCACTCATGCTCGATCACTCTCTAAATAAATAAATAATTTTTTAAAAAATTAGGGGGCACCTGGGTGGTTCAGTCGGTCAAGCATCTGACTCTTGATTTTGGCTCAGGTCATGATCTCAGGGTCATGGAATCAAACCCCACATGAGGCTCCACACTGAGCATAGAGCCTGCTGAAGATTCTCTCTCTCCCTCTGCCCTTCTCCCCCACTTGCATGCTCTCTCAAATAATAAACAAATGAATAAATAAATAAATGTGTTAGAAGGAGAACTCAAAAAAAAATTAGGAAAGAGAAATCAGAATGTATTTTGAACCGAATGAAACAAAAAAGCAACATCCAAGTTGATGCGGCCCTGGGAAAGACGCCCGGCCGCGGCCGCCCGCACGGCCCTCGATGCCCACACTAGAGGGCAGCACACGGGGGCGGGGGGGGGGGGGGAAGCGGAGAACAAAGTAAACTGAGAGTAAATAGCTAAAGGGAAACGAGCAGGATACCAGAAACCGATATATAGAAAACAGAAAAATAGAGAAAATCAACGAAAGCAAAGCTGGTTCTTAGAAAAGACCAATAAAAGGACCGACCTCCAGTCCGAGCGATTAGGAAAAACAGAAAAGATGCAGATGCACTCCAGAGGAAACAGGTAACACAAATGGTCCTGCATCCATTAAGATGCTGATATGAATTAAAAACTTCCCACGAACATAACTGCAGGCACGGAGGGCTTCACTAGGGAATTTTATCAAATATTTGAAGAAGAAAAATTAACAATTCTCCACAAACTCATCTAGTAAATTGAAAAGTACGGAATAATTCCCAACTCATTCCATGAAGCCAGCATTGCTCTGATACAAAAACCAAATAAAAGCGCTACAATAAATCTACAGGTCATAATCTGTAGACCACTCATGAACATAGATGTAAAAACTCTAACATACTTCAGCAAATAAAATCCAATGATATATAACACGGTTAGTACATCATGGCCAAGTGGGGTTTATCCCAGGAGGGCAACGCTGTGCTAAAGTCCATAAATCAACCAATGTAATGCACTGCATCATATTAAGCTAAAAAAGAAAAACATAGGATCATGTCAATAGATGTAGAAAAAAAGCATTTGACAAAATTCAACATTCGGTCCTGATAAAAGTCCTCAACAACTAAAGAATAAAAGGGAACATCCCCAACCTGTGAAAAAAAACAAACATATAAAAAACCCACCGCTAACACTGTACTCACGGGGAAACACTGAACCCTCGTCTCTAAGATCGGACATGGGGCAAGCGCGCATGCCACCTTCTGCCCAACACCATACAGGCTTTGTCGTGGCGAGTGAGCAAGAAAAAAGAAATAAAAGACATTCTGGCTGGAAAGGAAGAAGTAGGGCTACTCTAGGTGCAGGGGGCGTGACCACGATCTTATTTATAAAATGCTGAAGAAACCACTACACCTTGGCTGCGTACTGCAGCATCACTATACGAGAATCAACTGCGTTTCTACAGACGAACAACGGGCATTCAGAGACTGCGATTTAACAACAGCACCATATACGACACCATCAAAGAGCATGAACTACTTCGGGATAAATCTGACAATGTGCAAGTCCAGTACATGAAGACTGGGAAGCCGTGCTGAAATTTTTTTTTTAACGTAAATAAATGGAGGGACACACACAGTGCTCATGTCCCAAAATCTCAATATCAGATGTGTAGAAGTTCCCAGACCATCCCCAGGTCTGATGAATTTTCTAGAATTACTCACCCAGGATGAGTTTAATTCCTCCATCAACGAACTATTGACAAAATGTGAAATGTTGTCAACCAAGGAAGCTCATTAGAGACTCAAAGCCTGGAGTTTTTATTGGGAATTGGCCAGGCAGGCGCTCTCTGTCTGGCAGATACAAAAATTCCAGACTTCCAGAAGGGAAGCAGGTGTTCTGTATCTATCATGTCGGACCAGCAGTCTAGGCACACAGAGCCACTCCACTGGTTCTGGGAATGAAATAAAGTCTCCTATTATCCAAGTTCCCAGACACCAGCCAGAGGCTAGCTTTGCAAGCAGGCCTTTCTAAAGACCACAGTTCCGAGCCTGTTGTGTTAACACTTTCTGCAAAATCATAATTTTTCCCAAATTAATCTAAGATTCAAGGTAATCCTAATCAAAATACTAGCATGTTTTTTATAGAAATTGACAGATTGATTCTAAAATTCATACAGAAATGCACAGGATCTACAGCAAAGTTGGAAGACTGACCCTGCCTGATTTAAAGATGTGTCGGCAGGCAACAGTAATCAAGACAGTGTGGCACCGCCCACAGACAGAGATCCGAATCAGTGCAACAGCACGGAGTCCCCCCACCACAGAAGCTCCCCCTCGACAAACACGCAAAGGCAATTTCAGGGAGAAAAGATAGTCTTTGGACAACCATATGCAAAAACAAAGCAGGACCCGTGCCTCACATCATAAACAAAAATGAACTCAAAGTGGATCACGGATTTGAATGTAAAACCTGAAACTACAGTTGTACAAAGATTTTTGCTAGGACATCAAAAGCACACTCCCATAAAAGAGCAAACTAATAAAGCAGGCTTCATAAAAACTAAAAACTTCTGCTTGTCAAAGATAATGTTAAGGGAATAAAAAGACAACGCGTCAACAGAAAATACCACCAATCACACATCTGATAGAGGACCTAAGTCCAAACTATTAAAAAAAAATGCTCAAAACTCTGTAAGGACAATTTTTAAACTGGCAGATATGGACACTTCACCAATGAAGACACAGGAAGACAAATGAGCATAGGACGAGACACTCAACATCCTTTGTGAGATGAAGACCACACTGAGATGCCACCACATACCACGAATGACTAAACTAGACAAGTTTATACGGTGTAGACGAGGGGGCGAAGCAACAGGAACCCACACACTGCTGGGGAGAACAGCACTCGGGGAGACAGCGGACAGGTTCTTAAAAAGTTAAACATACACTTACCACAGGATCCAGCCAGCGCACTCCTAGGTCTACACCCGAGAAAAGAAAGCACACGTTCATATAGAGACCTGTACACAAATGTCCACAGCAGCTTCATCTGTAACAGCCAAAAACTGGAAATGACCTAAATGTCCCTCAACCAGTGAAAAAGCAGAAGAACGGTAGTATGATTAGGATGGACCACCACTCGGCACGAACGAGGAACGAGCCACTGACACGTGCTACAATTTGGACTAATTTCAGGATAATTATGCTGAGCGAAAGAAGCCGGACCAAACACAGGACACACCGTATGACTGGGGGCGGCCCACTCGGGGCGGGGGTTACAAAGAGGAAACTTCTGGGGGCAATAGGCATGTTGTCTCAGATCATGGATGAAGGTTTCATGGCGTATACATGTCAAAACTCACCCCAACTGCACACTTTAAATACGTGTTCACTGTGCGCTGATCGTATCTCAACAAAGCTGCTAAAAGAAAGCTGAGCTGCCCAAAGCTTGGGGAGGTTTCCAGGGGCCGGGGGCATGCTGGAGCCCACACCCAGGAAAACAGGGACCCCCAGTCCTCAGGCACTGCCTCAGGGCACCCGTCCATCCGTGACAGCAGACCTAAGGCTCCTGAGCTGCGTCCAGGGTCAACTGAAAATGACAGCAGTCTTCCCTGAAACTTCCTCGAAACAGGAGGGGGCTCCTTCCAGATGAGAGCCAGGCCGCTGCCGGGTTCCAGGCCTGACCTCTCCAGGTCACAGGTGCTCTCCTTAGGTGGGTGGAGGGACACGCTCCGGGCACCCTTCACATGCACCCCACACTCGAGCTCGCTCCCTCTGCTCCCCACGGTGAGTGCCTGTTGGAGGGAGCACTGTGTGCTGGCCCATGCCGTTCCCACGGCGACGGTGAGGTGATGGGGACAGTGAAACCCACCCCAGGCCGCACAGCCACCCGAGGGACCCAGCAGCATCACCTCCACAACCCAGGACTTTCAAACTTGCTGTTCTCCTGCCACCGTGGGGTTCTCAGGAGCCACGTTCCCCAGACCACAGGACACACGTCCACCTCTGTGGGAAACGCCCATCAGACCCTCTGGGCTCACATTCCTTGCCCCCCGGAACGTGAGGGACCTCACCTTTTCTGTGGGGACCATTTCCTGCATCTGGAGTTACGGGGGGAAGCATCATGGCCCATGCACATGTCCCCTCTGGTAAGGCGGGGGTCCTCCAAGCAACACAGACATCTGCAGGGACAGCCAAGGACACGGAGGGCTTCCCTGTTTTCCCTGGCTCCAACCTCTATGCTCATGGGCAGAACACTCAGAAAATGTGGCCACAGAGCACGTAACAGGGATGCATGAGAACTGGCCCCAAGGACACTGCCCCGACACTGCTCCCAGCACCACACCCCTCCTGCCCGCCCGCCTGGTCCCGGCGGTACCATTCTTTCCCAACAAGAAATTCTGGAGGGAGCGCCTGCACTCCTAGCGCCCAGGGTCCTTCCGCACGCACAGTACAGGAGGGTAGTGTCCCACGCGGACCCTGGGACCCTACAGGACAATCCTCACCAGTGACAAGTCTCTGCAAACAGCACCCATGAGGTACTTAAGCACAAAACCCCAAATATCGCGGAGCTGCCCCCGATCCTTCCTTGTATGAACGTTTTTTTTTTAGCATTTATTTATTTTTGAGAGACATAGAGAGAGAGTATGAGCAGGGGAAGGGTAGAGAGAGAGGGAGACACAGAATCTGAAGCAGGCTCCAGGCTCCGAGCTGGCAGCACAGAGCCCGACGCGGGGCTCGAACTCACAGACCATGAGATCATGACCTGAGCTGAAGTCGGACACTCAACCGACTGAGCCACTCAGGTGCCCCTGACCGTTTTTAACAAGGAAATGACCCAGCAATCTCCTGTTAGTAAATTAAGGCTCGATTTTCCATAAAGTCCCCGTTTTCGACAGAACCACAGCTCTGAGGTTTTCACAGATGTCAGCCCACGCACAGACTAGCTTGTCTGAGTTCAAACTTTGTGGATTAATGCCCTCCAGCAGGATTGGCTTACTTTGCCTGGAGGAGGTCATGGCCGCACCGGTATGACCAGCTAAAGGGAGAAGGGATCTCCTGTCTGGATCAGAAGCGACCTGAGAAGAACGGTTTCTAAACCCAGCCAGTGACTTTACCCAAGAGTATATGACAAATAGGCTTTTGAATGTCATTAAAGAAACAAAACAGCTCAAGCTTGAAGGAATATGAACACAGCACCCACGGAAGCCACAATGAGGACAGTGGCCCTGTGTGCTGGTACCGTCTGCCCTGAATGCCCAGCATCGTGTGCACGGTGCACACAAGCCGACTGGAGGTCTGGTAGTGCCCTAACGCTCTCATCACGGCTTCGCCCGCCTGCAAACCCACAAAGCGCACGGTGGCAAAAGGGCCTGCCACCGAGCCTCAATCCTGGGCACACGGGGCCCAGCAGCCCGAGGGCCAGACGTGTCAGCCCCTCCCAGGCCAGAGCTCCCGCAAAGGGTGAGGGAGTGGGGCATGCACGGTACACCAAGCTCTGGAGCTCATCAGGCCCCTGGGCCCAGCTCTCCAGTGAGGGACCTGAGGCCAAAGGGCCCTCGTCCACTGCCTCTGCCTTCTGGATTCCAGAGGTTAGCAAAGTCTCCCTTGGGCGTGTCTTCATCACCTCCTCAGTGTGACAGCCACAACCAGGGGACCCCAGGAAGCAGCCCTCGTAGTAGCCCCGGAGAGTAGCTCAGTCTCCACCACCTGACCCTCACAGCACCAAGCCGGTCCTGAGGCAGTCATCCCGAGACCCAGGGCTGCTGCCAGGAAAACACACACGTCCGAGGTTTACCTCCTGAGACAGGAGTGCCGAGAAGAACTAAACACTTTCAGTGATCTACAAAGTAAACGTCATAGAATTCCTGGGACAGTCGAAGAAGCAATATTCCTTCTGAATATATGATTGACAATTAAATGACGGCACAATTAAAAAATGGGCAAGGGACCTGAATAGACATTTTTCCAAAGAAGACGCACAAATGACCAAGAAGCGCGTGAAAAGATGCTCGGCATCACAGGCCATCGAGGGGATGCAATCACACCCTCGCCGAGACCCCGCTGCACGGTCACGCCCTCGCCGAGACCCCGCTGCACGGTCACGCCCTCGCCGAGATCCCACTTCATAACTACTATGATGGTAACAGAAAAGACAATAAAAACATTTGGTGATGATGTGGAGAAACTGGAAGTGTAGTGTGCGGCTGGTAACGTGGTGCACATTGGAAAACGTTCTGGAAGTTCCTCAAATGACTGAACATGGAGCAACATGTGGCCAGCAATAGTCCCGTGTGTGTGCCCAAAGAACTGAAAATGCGCATCATATACGAACTCAGACATGAATATTCACGGCTGTATATTCCCGAAAGTGGAAACAAGCCGAATGTCCATCAGTGGATGAATGGACAAGCAAGATGCAGTCTGTCCGTAGAACAAATCTGGCTTGGCTTTGGGAAGGAATGGAGCCCTGAGCCCACGACTGCATGGATGAATCTGGAAAACAGATGCCAAGTGAGAGAAGCCAGTCATGAAAGACTCTTCATTTCATTACATGAAATGTCCAGAACGAGCAAATCCAGAGACAGGAAATAGAGTGGTTTCCCAGGTTGAAGTCAGGGGGAAACTGGGAGGGAAAGGGTTTCTTTTTGGGGTGATGGAAATGTTGTGTAATTAAATCTTTTTTTAAATTTAAGTAATCTCTACGCCCAACATGAGGCTGGAACTCACATCCCAAGAGTCATACGCTCTTCCGACTGAGCCAGTCAGGTGCCCCAAGAAATGTTCTGTAATTAGATGGTGGCGATGATAATACGACATTGTGAACGTACTAAAAACCACTAAATTGTATACTTTAAGGTGATGAAAATGGTGAATTTGATGTGAATTTTATCTCAAAGAAAATTTCAAGGGTAAATTTTATTGTATGTGAATTATACCTCAAAAAACAAATTTCAATTAACAAAATAGTGTTAATGTATACGATATTTCACAGGGAGAGATACAGATATAAATATCCGCCTTAGTCCGTGTATTCTCTAACGCTGGAGTTAAACTACTGTTTTTAAACTTCAAGTATAAAGTGCTGTCATTTGTATCCTGGACCATTTAAAATAAATTCAGCCACCCGTCCACCCGTCAGCTGTAACTGATACGTTGTGCTGAATTAAATCGAGCGGTAGAGGGCGCCTGGGCGGCTCAGTCGGTTAAGCGGCCAACTTTAGCTCAGGTCACGATCTCGCGGTCTGTGGGTTCCAGCCCTGCTTTGGGCTCTGTGCTGACAGCTCAGAGCCTGGGACCTGCTTCGGATTCTGTGTCTCCTCTCTCTCTGCCCTTCTCCTGCTCACGCTCTGTCTCTATGTCTCAAAAATAAATAAACATTAAATAAAATAAAATAAAATAAAAAATAAATAAATCGAGCGGTAGAGGGAGAAAGTGGGAATTATATAAGGAGAAACACCAGCTGAGGATATACGGAGTGAGTGCAGAAGGCGCGCGGTGAGGTGTGCAGTGAGGAGCACAGGCTGCTTCGTGAGAAGTACACATCCCTGATCTGTATCAGACAGAACCAAACTTTTTCTACACTTCTGAGAGACTCCTATGTCAGAAGATTTTTCATTAATAAATATTAAAATAAATTTTAAAATAAACTTAGAAGAGAGTTCTGGCTTCTCTCTCAGGAAAAACAGGTGCTATCCCGGGCGCAGGAAAGGTGCGGGTGGGCGGGTAAGGAGCCTGGCGGGCCGGCCTGAGTCACACCTCCACAGCATCTTCCCAACCTGCACACCCGACTCAGAGGGGATGTGTTCGGTCCCACGGCATGTGTTCTAGACAAGACTTGAAAACAAGATGTCTAGTGCTGAACGGGTATGTGCAGGGCGAAGACTGGCCACCTTCCTCCCAGCCACGGTCAGCCCTTCCTGCTCTTTAACTGCCGCTCAGAGAAGAGCTGCTGGCGCGAGGGATCCCTGAAGCTTCCTCATTACTCAAACGTCTGAAAGTCCTGACCTGTCAGGGCAGTGGCTTCCCTGGGTCTGCAGACTGATCCCTTCCTTGCCCCCAGCCCACGAGGGTTCCCATTCAGTCTAACCCCCTCCGGGTCCGCCACCTGGAGAACTCGGAAAGGGAATCTGCACCAGAAGACAGCGTCCTGATGGCAGAAAGACCCGAATGCTCGCCAGATGGCGTTCTGATGCTCCAAAGGCTACGTAAGAGATGTGGTCTTTCTAAGAGGGCGCTGAGCGGCCACACGGGAAAACAGCAGGGACTCTGAGGAAGCCCGTGAGTCAGGACGAACGTGCAGGAAGAACATCGCAGTGCTGGCTCCAGATGCAAACAGACAGCTGTGCCCGATGCTGTTTTCCAGCGGAGGCCAAAGGGGCCATGGTGACACTAACTGCCTCACAAACCCCCAGTGGCTCCCCCCCTGAAGACGGGCTGAGTGGTAAAGCCTTCCCCTCAATCGTCACACCCCCACCCCACAAGCCCCAGCCACACCGGACCACCTCCCCATCCTCACCCAGGCAGCCCCTCCCCAAAGGCCCGCTCATCACCAGTCTCACCACGACTGTCCTCACTTTCCCCCTGACCCCGGTCCTCTGCCCCAGCCCCCCTCTGTCCCCAGTCCCCTCTGCCCCCAGCCCCCCTCTGTCCTCAGCCCTTCTCCGTCCACACCTGCCTCTCTGTCCCCAGTCCCGTCTCTGTCCCCTAGTGCCCCCGCTGTCCCCAGCCCCCTCTCTGAGGCAGGAAATCGGGTTATCGGCTTCTCAGGGACTGACCCTAACCACCATCCATCAAGTGCCGTGTGAGAAGGCACAGAAGCTATTTTTTGCAGCTGAGGGCTCCGGAATTAGAGTCAGTTCTGTTCTGACTGCAGGAGTGGACTCCCTCTGAAGCCCAGATGGTCACCCTGATGACGGAAGCACACTTGGCAGAGGTGACCACAGCTGGCCCAGAGTCACTGCGGGAACCCGTCCTGTGAGGTGGCCACAGGCGGTATGAGAGGTGGAAGGAAACCCCCGGGTCCTTTTTCCCTCCACTGACCCTGAACCCGTGACGTTTTCCAAGGAGCAAACTCTAGTCCTTTCTACCGACCCCTTCCTCACCAGGCAAGTCCTTTACACGGTGTCCTTCCTCACCACAGCCCCTCAGCAGGACCACAGACCTGGGCACGTCCCCAGGGGACGGCCAGGGACCCACAAAGCCAGCCCCAGTGAACAGGAGCTCTGGGGTCACGGCCAGTCCCTCAGAGTGCTGACGCCACACCAGTATCCAGCGTGCTGACCCTCCGTGCCCCATCAGGCCGATCGCCCCATACACGAGGGAGAGGGGGCCCCCCCCCACCATGCTGTCAATGGGGGCTCATTACTGACCACCTTCACTCTAAAGGACAAAGAGGCCACACGGCAGGGCTGACTAAGGCTGATGGCCCTGGGGCGCCGAGACCCAGGTCAGGCCCATGAAGGCTCTCAATGACCCCGCTGGCTGACAGGGGCTGGCGCTGCACCTGGGGACCCCAGCCCCTTCCCCCATCGGCTGCAGCCCTTGATGTCTCTCCCTGCGTCCAGGAGGCTCATCTGCAGGAGCCCGGCCCGTCTCCAGGGAGCTCAGCACCCCGGACCTCCCCCAACAACCCGCACACTGGGGGACACTACGGCAGAGCCAGCGACTGGAAGGGATGCGTAGGGTTTGACCCCAGACCATGAGGCTGCGCTGCCGTTGTGGGTCCAAGGACCACAGTACGCGGCTGAGTGCAGTGGACGGCGCCGCTCACCCCAGCTGTGCGACCTTGAGACAAGGGCCTAACCTCACGGAGCCTCAGGATGGCAGTGCCACGCTGCTCCACGAGGCCACCTGTCAGGTAACTAAGAGCTCGGCCCACGCTCTTGCAGCCCTGGTGGTGAAGCCGCGGGTTCTCGCCCACGTGCTTCCTTCCAGAGACAGGCCAACAGGCGCTTGGCCACCAGGCAGTGGTCTCACCCGGGTCCAGGGCGTAAGACACCTCCTCTCCTTCACCTCGAGGTCCAGAGGAGGGCGGTCAGTGTCCTTCTAACCCTGGGCCCTCCAACCCACCACGTGGGAGTTACGGTCCCTCCAACTGGACGGGACCCCAAGACCCTCGAATCCTAACCCGTCACTGGCCGTGAGGAAGAGGCCTTGCCCTGATGCTCTTCCTCACACGGAAACCAGGAACAGCTGCAGGTGGTCAAGCTGTGCTTCTGGGGTCTACACTCACCAGCAGCCGACTCGGCTCACGGGCACACGGGAGGGGCAGGCACCACGTGACGGGCAGGCGCTAGGGAACCCCCCACCACTGGCCAAACAAAACCCCCTTCTAGTGCCCCTAGTGACTACCCTGAAAGAGCATGCCCACCTAGAAGGGGGCATTTCGTCACATGTAAACTGTACACAGAGACCCCCTCTTCAACCTCCACGCACTAACTCCATTCTCTCAGACCACAAGGGCACATTTCAGAAGAAAACGGGGTTGTCACAGCTGCCGTGGGGAGTTCCCACTGACCAGGCTGGGGGGTGGGGGATGGCGCCCTCACCTGGGCAGGGGCGGCCACCAGCCTCCTCGCGGCCAAGGAGCTCGATGGTGGCCCCAAGACTGCGTGCTGTCACAGGACCCTGCCAGCGTGGCTTGGCCTCCTCTCAACAGAGGGCTGCGGGAAGGCCACCGAGGGGGCCGGCGCCCCGCCACACAGCCCTGGGCCTCGTGGGGTCACAGAGGGCCTAGCCGGGCAGGGGGCGAGGCTGAGTGCGGCCCCGGCTCTGCGCCAGTGCCCCGCAGCCTGTGGCCTGACTCCGGAGTGATGGCTGGCGGTCAGGCCACTAAGAGGACCAGTGCCTCTTTAGCCAGTCTCATTCCACCCCAGGGAGCGAGAGCAGCAGAGACCCCGGCCCTCCCCGAGGAGGAGACCCTGGCCCTCTCGGGTCACTTCTTCAGGCTCCATCGAAAACCCCGTTAGTGATGAACAGTTACATAACCTGGAGCGGTCCCTGCGCCTCTCAGACCTCGAAGCCCGTGAGCACCCCCATGTGGCCCATCCCCGCCAGTGCAGGCTAAGCCCTTCCTGCTGGAAAAAAGCTCCAAGGGGGGTGGGGGGGATGGTACAAGCCCTGAAGGCAGAAGGTGGAGGGTGGAGGAGGGCGGAGGGCTGGCTGTGTTCCATCCCCAGTGGCCACAACGTCAACCAGAAGTTGCTGAAAAAGTCGTGTGAACCACACAGCCACGGGCTCTCCATTTGAGCCACGTTCAAAACACCCCCAAGTGCCCCAAGCGGCATGGACAGTGTTGGGGGCTCTGGCCACCGTGGCTGGTCCCAGACCCCAGCTCCTGGCCTCCCTGGCCCCTGCCCCCAGGTGTCCGCAAACCAGGGGGAGGCTGTGAACAGAGGACTGCCCTCCAGGGGATGGAGGGACTGCCAGCATCCTTGACACGCACAGCAAGTTGGTGAAGCGGGCCGGCCAGGGCCGAGCTGCCAGACGGGCCGGGGCTGCTAGCTCTGTCCTACGGGAAGGACGCCCTGATCCCACAGGCAGGCAGCTGCGGAGTGAGCAGGGCTGCTGCCCATGGAGGAGAAGGCAGGTTCCCAGAGGGCCCCGTACGGCAGCCACAGAGACAAGAAGCCGCACGAGGTAGGTGAGTGGTGGCCACGTGGCCATGGCTCGGTACCAAGAACAGGATCAAACAACCGCCCCCCCCCCCGCCCCCTGTCTCCGTCACTCTGTGGCCCCTCACACTGCCTAGTCCATTGGTGTCCCCAGCACCTGGGCAAACAGCCCCCCCACCCCACTCCCCACATTTAGGCTGTGGTTCCCCGCTGTACAGCTTCTGCCCTCGTGAGTGCAGCAGGCTGAGGGCAGGTCGGCTGGGAGGCTCAGGTGCTCCCACAGGCTGGGGTCCACGGGCTGGGGTCCCCATGGGAGTGGGAAGGGGGACACAGCCGGCAGGAGAACGGCCAACGTGCAGACAAGGGGGGGACGTGGCTTGTACCCGTGGCGAGAGCCTACCCATCGGAGGGTGCAAGGGTCGCAAGGTGACACAGGAGCAAACACACGCAAAGCTGCCAGTGAAGATGGGGGGACACGTGGTCCTGCTGTGAACACGGATCTGGAGTCCAACCTGCCTCTTCTTGCTCTGTGCCTTTCTGTCTAGTGACCCGACCTCTCTGTGCCTGTTTATATGTAAAAACGAGGGAGTCACAGTACACTGTGCACGGACCAGCATGAAAATTAAATGACCGATTTCCTGTAAAGGACTTAAAAAGTGCCTAGCACACACTGAACCCTCCACATCAGCTATGTTTAAAAACAAAGTCTACCAAAAAAATCCACGTGGCTAGGGGCCACTTCCTGGCCCGCAGCTGGACTCCGTCCACCCTGCGGTAGCTCGGCTGGTGAAGGTCACGCCGTGCTGCTTCCTGAGATTAAAAGCTCACCAACGACCCCCAGCCCGGCAGGGGGCCACCTGCACCATCGCCACTTTCCGACGAAGAGGACTGAATCGGGGGGGCTCAGGGACCAGCCCAGGCCTCTCCCCTCCACCCAGGTCCCAGTTCCCTCCGTGCCCCCTCCCAGCCAGGGGCTGTGTGTACAGGGGCAGAGTCCAGGTCACCGGACACGCCCAGAGCACCCTGAGGTGGCAGGACTCGGGGACCCAGCGGCAGGCCAACCAGACGCGGGGTCTGGTCAGTGAACAAGCCGAGAGGCCACACGTCCCTACCGTTATCATCACATGGGAACAGGATGAAAGACTGAGGAGGAACGCGATCTTTATATCCTTTCCAAGTGTCCCCAAAACTGAGCCCTGGGCGCACAGGACCAGAAACAGCTCCCGACGGGAGGGGCAGCTCTGAGGCGGAGCCAGCGGGTGAGGCCTGGGACACCAGGCTCGCGATCGGGCCGCGCCGTGGCCGTGGAGGCGCAGGTCCTGCCTTCCAGAGGGAACGCCGGTGGACGTGGGTGTCACCAAGCACCGAGTCAGCAACTCGTTCTCAAACAGCTCGAGAAAACACTGCTGGATTCCCACGGCGACTCTGTGGTCTTTCAAAGAAGTTTTAAATATTAAAACTCAACTCTGTGAAAACAAAACCACGAAGGTCAAAGTGACCCTCGGCTCTCACCACACTGCTCTCCGGGAGCCCCTCCCCCGCTCCCGTGCTTCTCTACGTGAGCCTGCTGAGAGCCCGCTCGATCCGGGGACACAGCCCTGACCTACGGCCCCGCATCCCCAAACTCACACTCCAACAAGGAAGAGGGGGACACCAGGCCTTGGGGGAGCACCAGGTGCCTCTCGGGCCACCAGAGAAAGCTCAGGGGCCTGTGGGGCTCCTGCTCTGCGGGAGGGGCTGGTCGGGAGGGAAGCCACAGGGCAGGGGACGAGGTAGTGTGTGACCACTTTGCCCGGACAGGGACACAGTGGGTTAGCAAAGACAACACGCCATCAGGCTGTAGGACGACGAACACCCCACCAGCCTCCAGAGCCAGGGGTCGCTGTACTTACTGGGCCGCCTCTGCCCCATCCACCCACGCCCGCCCTCACCAGGTGGGCTGGGGGACCTGCGGGCGGGCGGCCGGGCCGGGGGACCACGCCAGGAGACAGGGAGCCAGGGACCCAGAGGCCCCGCCCCACCCGAGGGAGCTGAGCGCGATGGCGCAGTGAGCCGCAGCACCGGCCCCCACTGAGAAACACTCCCAGAGGGAGCCCATCGCGTCCTCGTGGCCGACCCCCGAGCAGAGGCGAGCCCGTCCTGGGGTCTGCGCTGGGCTGGCCTTCCTGGCACCCCTAAACTGCAGAAGCCTTTTCCTTTCATCCTCCTGCATCTCCGGCCCTTTCTTTTGCCACTCATTTCCGGTTAGTGGGCATCCGACACTGGACAGGAGGCCGCAGGCCGAGGCCCCGTGTCCTCTACACCGACGGTCCAGCGGGCGGGCCACCGCCCCGGCCAAGAGCCCCGCAGACAAGCTCTCGAGCAGCGTCCCTGCTGAGCCTCCACATAAGCACCGTGGTCTCGGACCCGGAGGGGCGAGGATACGTAGTTTTACCCCAAATCAAAGCAGCACCTTCGCTTACAATCACAGTTTTAAGGCTACTTCTAAACACTTAACGGAGAACATGACCTTCTAGTCCCGCGAACACGAAACCAACCAGGAACAGGCCAGGCCCCGAGCCCGTCCTCAGGGCAGCTCTAAATAAAAACACAGCAGTCACTTGATCTCCTGGCCTGAAACATTCTCCGTAATCCCGGCCACCAGGGCTCCGGTCAGGTAACCAGCAAACGAGACGGCACCGCAGGGTGTGACGGGAGGGTCTCTGCAGCAGAACAAGAGAGCCGCAATCTCTGGGACAGGTCCCACTGCAACGGGGAAACGTCTACGGAAGACGAGTGTTTGAGGCGGGACCTGCCGCCCCCACGGTGCCTGTGATGGAAGCTCCGCTCCAGCCTGGGGGGCACTCACCTCGGCTCCGCTCTGCTCCAGGCAAGAAGGGCAGACAAGTCAGGGCTCCCTCCCCGCCCAGCTCCCAACCCCCAGGACACTCCGGCCCGGGCTCCTGACCCCGCGCGCTCACAAGTACACAGGGCCCGCAGGGGAAGGGGCAAGCCGAGAAGACCGGGGTCCGCGCTCCCCCAGCACATGCGCCCGGAGCTGGGGCAGCGCTCCATAAAAGGCCGCTGCTGCCCGAGCCGGCGCTCCAGAACAGGGGTTCAGGGGTTCTGTCCTGGAAGTGGGGGGCAGCCACAGTGGGGCAGAACAGCCAGCTCTGTAGCTTTCCCTAAAAGGAGTACCTCTGCTTCGAACACAGTATGACCAAGTTCAAGCCTAAGGGCACTGGCAGAACAGTGGGGAACCCGGTACTTGAGGAACTGGAGGAAGCTGGGAGCTCTGAACAGACCCGCTCAACGTCTACCAGACAAAAACAGCCCCAGAGTCAACCTAGGGACACGGCAGCTGTCCAAGACTGCCCTCGGGATGCCCCTGTGCCCAGCCTCAATGGGACGAGAACTTGCAGCCCCAGCATGTTATCAAAACCAACAGCACAACTGGCTAGCCATTCAAGGCGGCTAACAGGTGCGCGTGATAGCGTGACAGCGGGGGAGGCGGTCACCGGAGGCTTGGCAGGGGACCCGCAGCCTCGCCTGGGGGAGGGGAGGGACAGAGAGCAGCTAAGTCACTAAACAAATAAGCAAACATGCCTCCCCCCACCCCGCCTCGGGGATCAGTAACCAGAGTTGCTACAATAGTTTACGATACACAGTTTTCAACAAAACATTGAGAAATGCAAAGAAATGGGAAAGCAGCCCATACACAGAAAAAAAATAAAAGGAAACAAAATTGCTTTTGAAGGAGAAGAGCCACTGGACTTAGCAAAAATGACTTCAAAGCAGTTATTATAAATATGTTCAAAGAATTAGCTATCAATCATAAAAAATAAAGGAAGGCAGGAGTGCCTGGATGGCTAGGTCAGTTGAGTGTCCGACTCCTGATTTCAGCTCAGCTCACGATCTCACAGTTCACGGGATCGAGCCCCATGTCGGGCTCTGTGCTGACAGTGAGGAGCCTGCTTGGGATTCTCTGTCTTCCTCTCTCTCTGCCCTCCCCCCACCAAAATAAATAAATAAACCTTAAAAAATTCAAAATAGGACTACCGTATGACCCACCAATTCCATGACTAGGTATTGATCCAAAGAAAACAAGAACACTAATTCAAAAAGTTGTGTGCACCCGTGTTGACAGCCACATTATTCACAGCAGCCGAGTCACGGGCACAGCCCACGTGTCCACCGGCAGAAGAGCGGTAAGGAAGACGTGGTGTATTTATTTATGTACGACGGAATATTATTCAGCCATAAAAAAAGAAGGAAGTCCTGCCATTTGCAACAAAGAGGGACCTTGAGGGCGTTGTGTTCAGTGAGGTCAGTCAGACAGGAAACGACAAAATCACCACAGGAGCTTATCTACACATGGAAATCTAAACAACAAGCCCACGGATGCAGAGGACGGACTGGAGGCGCGGAGGTGGAGGATTCAGGATGAGCAAAGTGGGTGACGGTGGTCAAAAGGGACAAGCCATCGGTTATAAAGCCAGTCGGTCATGGGGGTGTGACGTGCGGGATGGTGACTCTAGTTAGCAACACCGCGTCGCACATTGGAAAGTGGCTTAGCAGGAGTAGATCTTAGAAGTCCTCATCATAAGAAAAAAATATTTTGTAACCATGTACAACGACTGACGTCAGCTAGACTCACTATGTACAATACACACGTTTCACACTGTGCTTCACCACATACCCGGTGCATACAGCATCCAATAATGTGTACCCGAAACTAAAGCCATATGTCAATTACTCCTCAAAACATTGTAATTGATAGAGAACTGATACCAATCCTTCACAGCTTAAAACAACAGGGAAGAGGAGGGAACATTTCCCATTCCCAACCTGTCTTACAACGCCAGTACTATCCTGATACTAAAACCAAAGTCATCTCACACACACACACACACACACACACACACACACACAAAAGCAGACCACTATCTCTTGTGAATATGGATACAAAAATCTTTAACACAATACTAGCAAACAGAATCCAGCAACTTACAAAAAGGACTATACATCACGGCCGGATGGGACGTATCCCAAGAATGCAACGTTGGTGCAACATACAAAAATCAACCAATGTTAAATAAAGGACAAAACCCACATAATCGTCTCAACAGACACAGAAAACCAGCAGACAAACTTCAACATCGTTTCATGATTAAAACAAATAAACAAAACACTCGACAAACTCAGAATAGAAAGGTTCTTGCTTCCTCTAATCTGAGAGATCTGTGAAAATCCGCTAACATCACGCTTACTGGCGAAGGGATGCCATCCCAGTAACCTCAGGAACAAGACCAGCTCGGCAGGCTCACCACTGTGGCCATGTCAAACTCGAGGGCAATTAGGCGAGAAAAAGAAAAAGTATCCAGACTGGAAAGGAACAAGGAAACGTATCTCTATTTGCAGATGACACAATCTTATATAGAGAAATCCTAAAGTATCCACTAAAAAACTATTAGAACTAATAAACGAGACGCACAAAGCTGCAGGATACAAGATCGATATATGAAAATCAATTTTATTTCTACGAGATAGCCACGAGCAATGAGAAATGAAATCAAGAAAACAATTCCATTTGCCACAGCATCAGAAAGAAGAGATTTAACAAAAGCATTCCAAAACCCATACTGTTCCCGCCTCTCTCTCCTACCCTGCCTCCCTCTCTCTCTCTCTCACACTCACATGCACACGATGGGCAGGTTTCTAGGAACTAGTTCATGCTTAAAAGTAGCAGGCTATGTGTTGGTTAGTTTGCTGGGGACGTGGGCGCGCTTGGCACCATGAGTCACACGCGCGGAGCAAGCGTGGCCGTGAGGGCTGAGGGCGGAGCTGCACAGAATGAATGGAGCAGGGGTTCCGGCGGCAGCCTCGTGCGCTGTGGTACGTACCCAGATACGACCGCCGGGGCGGGAGCTTGAGTTCTTCATCCTGATTATCTGCAGCGACATTTAAAAGGAGAGAAAACAGAAAGGAGGAAGAGAAAAGACAAAAACAGACCGATTTTAACACCAGCAAGCAGTGGTCTCCCAGCCCGTTTTGTATTTCTTTTTTTAAGAAACACTGGAAAAGAAGGACCAGATCTTGGTTTTCGTGTATTAGGAAATTTACTTTCTGATCGATTTTTCTCCAAACCTACCCTCTTCCAATGTAAGTACTTGGGGTAGGAGGAGGAAATCTCGGGCCAAAGTGAAAAGTCATCATATTTTCACTGAATTTCTAAGGTCGAAGGTGGCATAAAGCCACAGCATGCCTGCCGTGCTGACGGAAAGAGACCGCAGACGGTGCCCCCGTTTTCCCCTGAAAGCTCGTCCGTACGCAAGCTCTGATTGCAAGACAGGTGTCCCGGGTCAAAGCTCTTCCGAGGGCTGCTTGATAAAGCCGTCCTCAGCGTCCACGCACCGGAACGCCCTCCCGGCACCGGGAGCTAGCGCAGCACGTGACCTTGCGCAGCGCGGGCTCGGAGGCAGCGGCCGGCACATGGGGCCAGGGTGCCTTCTCCCCGACCCCGAGGCGGCACCCGACACGGCACACGAGGCCTCCGTGTGGGGGGACCTCGCTCCTCCAGCAGCCCAGCCCCACCTGAGCCCCCCCCCCCAGCTCTGTGCGGCCTGGACGGCGGCCCACGGCCCCTGAGGACTCGGCCAGAGTGTCTCCATGGTGGTGGAGTCTGGGATGGAAGAGTGAGCTCGGGAGGCACCGGACTCGTCACAGACCCGGGGGCGGTTGCATGTCACGTGCTAAAAGAAACCGCCAGAATGGCTACACAGACCTGGAGCCAGCAGGTGCCCACAGACCCTGCTGACGAGGTGGCGCCGCCCCTCCCAGTGAGGGCTTTCCGAACAGCGGCGCCACCTCCCGGAAGCGCTGGGCTCTGAATACCCAGACTCTGCTGGCTTCCTCAGCTTTTTGCATCTATTTCTTGACTGAGGCCAAATTCACCGTGCACTGACACTTCCTCTAAAGATCCAGGTCCCAAAGTGGAAGGGGCAGAGGAGAGACCACGCAATGTCTTACTGCTCCGGGGGCAGTTCAGACACACCCGGACCGTGAGAGCGCAGCACAACGACGGGGGAAGGAAAGGCAGCAGCTGGGAGGGGTGGGGGTCAGGGTGGGAAGTCCCCTGTCCCGTGTCAGACTCTTTCCAGAGGACGCAGTCAAGCTGCCTGAGGGTTCTCGGCTAGAAGGCAGTGAGATCAGACCTACGCTTTAGAGACTCATCTCTGTGCAGGACAGACTGGAGGAGAGCCGTCCCGAGGCCGAGAGACCAGCGAGGGCCATCGTCCAAGGTCACATACTTCAGGCGTCTGTGCACACGCACTCCAGGCACTGAGGTCCAGAGACAGCCTCGGCAGCGTGTCCACACTGTCCCCACCAGAGGCGGCATCCACGTCCTCACCCCTTGGTTCCGGAGGCCTGTGGGCACTTACTCTGCAGAAGCAACGCGAGCTTTCCAAGACCACAGCACAGACACGGCTTCTACCCGGGTGCCGTGGTGCCACGTGAGGGCCACGTGAAGATGTCCCAGCAGACCCCCGACACATGAGCAAATGAGAGAAAGGGAGGGACCTAGAGGGGGAAAGACACAGAAAGAGGGAGGGAGCCAGAGCCCTGGCGAACGGCCGGCGGCGCTGTTGCTGCCCGGCCACACTCGTGAGTATCACTGCTGTCCCTGCAAGTCGCCAAGTCTGGGGGTTACGGGTGGGGAAGCCGCAGACACTGGAGCAGAACCAGACGGGACAGAACTCTGGGACAAGCTCGGACAGGAAAAGTGGCCGTCCTGGATGCCAGAGGACCGCCTGGGGACAGCAGGAGTGAGGGCCAGTGAGCTGACCAGAGGCCAGACCATCACCCGCTCCCAGGGGCTTCGGGGCTGTCGCAGCGTGAGCTCTGCTGCGTGCGTGAGGGTGGGGGGGCGACGGCCACGGGCGGCACAAAGGATGCCCTGGACGCCAGGAGACCGGGGGGTCGGGGCAAAAAACGCCAAGACCTACATCAGGGTCGCGGCTGTGGGCAGGGCAGGTAAGGATTCGTAACATCCAAGGATGTCAATAAACCCTTGAAAATACAGAATAGTTTATAGATAAACATTTTCCTGCATGGGGCAGGGGGTCCTCGGATTTCACTGTCAGAATGGTATGTGACCCTCCCCACCCAATGTTTTCTGGTTTTATGGAGATGCAACTACATACCATAAAGAATTTGCTCCTTGAAAGTGTACAATTCAGTGGTTTTACCTCAGAGCTGTGCAACCACCACAGTCTTACAACACTTTCGTCCCCCACAATGCAGCTCCATCCCCCCACTCCCCTCCTCAGCCACCTCCATTCTGGAGCCGAGTGTTGAGATTTGGGGCAAATGTCAGGCAAATGCAACCGCCTACTCAGAGTCTCACACAGTCTTCGCTCTCGAAGAAAGGAACAGCGAGCCCCCTGTGCGTGCAGCCAGTGGCACCACTCCCTGCGCCTACGAACCGGGTAACCTGGCGGTAAGAACGTGTCGTCCTGGGACCCCCAGTAAGACAACGTTCCAGGAGCCTCCTCACCGAGGCCCCTGCCAGCAGAGAGGGACACAGGTCACTGTCGCATTCCTGGGTCCCCGAGAAGCCGTGGAAGACCAGAGCCACGACCGAAGAGCTCGGCGAAGGGTCGGCAGGAGGTGTCGGCAGGCACACCTGAGCAATTCCGCCTGCCGCTAAAAAAGCCAAAAACCACCCCAACCCTACAGCTGCCCCAGGGCCAGACCGTGGCCTCCAGCCGCCACAGCCCAGTGCCACAGGGCTCCTCGGAGACACGGCTGACTGCAGGTCGGGGGCAGGGATGGTGCAGGATGCACCCAGAGCAACTTCCCGCACCAAGAAGGCGGCTCCGAGGGACCACTCGTCTCTGCCCGAAAGCCAAGCGGCCACTGAAGAGGCTCCCCTGCCGGGTGAGCGGGTCAACGGGGCCTTGAAGAAAGGCAAGAACGGTCATCAGGGCAAACACACCCCGTATGTTTAAATCCATACACTCAGAATAGTGGAAAAACAAACGTGAGCACCGCTGCAAGATGCTAGGGAACCAATTTTGAAAACTGGCAGGTAAAGAGAGAGCAGCAACTATCTGCCTTTAATTTATAAATTATCCCACTGGATAACTCCAATGATCCAACAGCATTTCCGGGGGAAGTTTCTCTCCAGAGAAGCCCCAGCTAACAGGTGAGCGAGGCTGACGGCAGGGCTCTGCAGCCCCACAGCTAATGGGCTTCGGCACGGGGCGCCCAGCGCCAGCATCGAGAAACAGACAAGGGGACGGGCCGCGCCTCCTTGTGGAAGGAACAGTCGGGCAAAACATAAAAGGCGCCAAACCTAGATCGGGCCAGACCTCTGGATCCAATTACCCTTTTACAACGTTTTCTCAGGGCATTCCAGAGACAGGAAGACGCGAGGGACACCTCAGGGTGTGGCCCGCAAAGCCAGGCGGGGCCCCCTCCAGTGCAGGCTTCTCAGAAGTCACTTGCAGCAGCAGCAGTCTTGTCCACACACAGGTGTGGCTTAGCAGCGAGGCCGAGGCCTCGAATCCACACCCCCACCACTGCTGGGCGCACTGCTCAGGCCACGGACCGAGCGCTGGGTGCACAGCACACACCACGCACAGAGTAAACAGCAGACACGTTTCGAGGACCGAGGGGACTTAGGGACAACCTGCGGCTGACCACGGTACGCAGCCTCGACTCTGGCTCGAGGACAGAAACCAGCCCCAAATCAGGAAGTGATGACGTGGCTGGAAAGGTACACGTACACTGGGTATTTGACAATCCGGGGATTACTTCCTCAGGTCTGACAATGGCATTATGGTTATTTTTTAAGTCCTTCTCTATTACAGATACATTATGCACCATTTACAGAGTATGTCTGGAATTTGCTTCAAAAACTGTAGGCAGGCGACGGGAACGGGGCCTGGGACAGCTGGAGGCGGGCGTGGTTACCCCGTGAGCTCGGACACACTCGCCCCGACTCCGTGTGTGTTTGAAGCTCTCCACAATAAAACACGAGAGATGAAAAGGAAACGTACACCACACGCCAGCCACCACGCGCCGGCCACCACGCACCAGCCACCACGCGCCAGCCACATCGGACCTCATGCCCTCTGTGCACTCCCACGCTGAGTCCACAGCAGCTTCTGTGGAGTATCTGCCGCGAAGCCCGTGGGCCCGGCCCCCTCGGAGCCGCACCGCAGCCTGACCTCCCCTGGGTGTGAGCGAGGGCAGGGGGGAACCCCCAGTGTCGCCTCCGGATGGCTGGGTGCGAGGCTCTTGGCTTTTCCTCCACGTTCCTCTTAGACTTTACATTCCTCTCTCGTCCCCAAAGCGCCAACCTTGAGCACGTACTGCTCTTTGTAATCAGGAAACAAATCCCCTGTTCGTGCCATCAGTAACCTGCTTTTTCCCCTTCAATTCCATTTGTTTCTTTAACCTTAACTTCAGGCTGAATGAGTGACCTTCAGATTAAAAACCTCTATAAAAGACAGCTGTAAAACATTTAAGCTTTTATTATTTTTTTTAGACTGACTATTCTATGAAAACACTGACGTGCGGTGTTAAAACGTCTCTTCATAAATTACCTGAACGTGCCTGGTGGTCCGCCTTGAGCACCCTCACCAACGCCCCTTGGTGGAGCCGACCTGCCTGTCCCAGCGAGGCCCAGGGCGCAGTGGCTCACGTGACCTCAGAGCTTTCCAGCCCGAACCAGTTGGTGTTTTCATCCCTACCCTCCCGTTCCAGCAGAGGAGAGAAAATAAACCCACAGAATTCACTAAAAGCTTCCCCGATGAGCGTGCTGCGTGCCTCGTACACAGTAGACACAGATATGCATAAACACAATTACATTCAAGAATCACGTATGAACCTCAAGAATTCTCAAACGCTGGATCGCTGTATCCTGGATCCCAGTACGCAGAGTTTAGGGTGGATTCTCCCCATGAGGCCATCAGGGGCCCAGCAGGAAGCCCAGGGGTCAAGAGGCCCTCCATCCCCCCCCAGAGCCCTGGCAAAGAGGCGGCCTCAGTGGCCCGGCCACCACCAGCGGACTGCTGCTCCCCGACACGAGGCCCAAGCCCACTGCAGCCCCGCCACCCTGTATGTCCGCGGGTTTCCAGCCAGCCCCTTGGCTGACTGCCTACGCCTGCCGGCAGACACCTGCACGTGCCTGTCTTCCCAGATGCCGCAGACCTTACAGCTGCCGTAACAAGTTACCCCAAACGCGGAGGCCTGCAGTGCGGATTTATCCCTTCACTGTTTGGGAGACCAGAAGCCTGACATCAGTCTCACTGGGCTGAAATCACGGCATCTTCCTTCTGAAGTTTCCAGGCAAGAACCCGGGTCCTGTTCATTCAACCTGTTGGCAGAATTTGGTTCCTTGAGGCTGAGGGCCCCATGCCCCTGCTGGCTGGAAGACGAGGGCCGTTTCAGCCTCAAGAGCCTGCTGTGCTTTGGCTCCTAGCCCTCCCCCCACGTCCACAGCCAGAACCTCAGCCTCCTCACGTCCACCCCTGACCGACTCTCCTCTTTCACAGTACGGGCCCGGGGTGGACACCGGGTCTACCCAGACAGCCCAGGACACCCTTCCCGCCCGAGGCCTCACCACTCATCCCACCTGCAGCCCCTGTGCCCCTCGAGGTGGCGCACCGCAGTGCCCAGGTGTGGGCGGGAGCGGGCTCCACCGGTCTGCTCGTCACAGAGACGGTCACTTGCTAAAATTCAGGTAACAGCCCTATCCCTGGAAACCAGGATTCACGGTCTTAACCCAATCCATTCCAGTTAACTGGAACAGAAATACTCCTTTTGGAAGAATCTATACAGAGCATAAGAAGTCAAGACAGAGTGAACCCCGGGACAGGAGGCCCCAGAAGACAGACTGAACCCCGGGACAGCAGGCTCCTGGAAGAGGCCCAGCTTCCCGCTGACAAGGTCAGCCACCGCCTCCTCACCGCACCTACCCAAAGACCTGCTGGGAAAACTCCCAAGAAGGGACGGCAGACACGGCTGCTGAAGCACTCCTGCATTAAGCAAGGTCGTATCAGTGTCAAACTGTAGGATCGTCCAGGGCCTGGACGCTCGCCTGCTGTATCTGGCATCCCACGTCATCAGGGCCACACGCCAGTTCACACAAGATCACAAAACCCAGGCTCATGTTTCAAAGCCTGAGGCTCAGGAACACCAAGCAACTGTGGGCACCACGTGTCTGCTCCCGCTTTCCTCCGTCCCTGGGTCCGGAGCAGCGTTCCTGGCACACCCCCACACTGACCCTCCTGCAGGTGGCCTTGAGACCCTGAGCCCATGAAAGGTGAGGTCCACAGATCACAAACAGGGGCGGGAGCTGTGCCAGCAGACAGGCTGCTATGTGAGAGCAACTGAAGGGCCCAGCCCCTCCCCTCGTGAGGGACCAGGCCGGACACCCCGCTTTCAAGGCAGGACTGGCAGGACTAGCGATGCGAGCAGCCCCACCTCTGGTGTGATTTCCCAGATCACAAGAGGGAGACGAGAACAGATCCACGGAAGAGAAAGAACAAAGACACAACAGAAGCAGACAGTGGTGGTCTTTACAGCTTACGTGACACTAACTGGTCCAGGCCACCCGTCAGAGCGGGAGGTTGACCTATTTTCTACAAAGACTGAAATTGGCATCCTTCCATCTCTAAAAACAGAAGCTACATGGGGGAAAAGGTCTGCTCAAATGGAGAGAAAATAACCATCAGGAATAAAAGTACAGGGGCCAGACCTCGGGTCCACGGGAGTCCCAAAGTAAACACACTCTAGCAAAAACGCTTCTTCCAGCAACGGTGGAGATTAAACACACGCTGGTTCAGACAAAATCAAAGCGAGAGCTGTCTTCAACTTAGTGACTAGAAGAAAACCAGAAGTAAGGCACTAACCCTCCTGTGCGTTAAAACACAGAGCGTCAGCTCAGAAAGAGCTTTTTCAAAGGAAAAGGCAAAAACGAGAAATATTTTCTATTTTCTGAGCCACAAAAAGTCACGGAGCAGTGTGGGCCGAGCATGTAACTCGTCCTGCCCCAGGTCCGGGGGACAACCCGCCTGGCCGCACGGAAGCAGGACTCTGGGTGAATGTCTAGTAAGATCTGTGAGGAAGATCCCAGCTGACTCCGTCAACGCTAACCCTGAAGCGTGTGTCTCGTGTACGAGCCGCACAGGAGAGAAAACCGCCTTCTCAGGCAGCGTCTACTCTGCCCCGATCCCGTTCCGGTTCAGAATCCGCTCGTCATCATCACGGTGGAAGGTAACACGTTAAGATTAGTTAAGAGCTTGCCCAAATTCCAGTGAAGAAACTATTACCTTTATTATTTCATGTTATAAACTGCTTAAATAAACATTTAACATTCTGGAAGTACTGACACCAGTTACACGTAACGGTGACTTGGTGAAAGCAAAGCTGCTCGGTAACACCGAAGCGGCTCTTACTTTGCGAACACAGGACGGGCTGTGCTTGCTGATTTAGTGCTTTATCCCCAAAGTTGCAGATCACCAACCTGCAAAGAAACGGCGTTTTACGTTCAGCTCATTTGTCACGCGGACTTCGGTGCAGAGTTTCAACATCAGTAACATGGTCAAGATCATGACTATGCTCTGCCAGAGGAGCGGCGACTCAAAGTGCCTTCCAAACCTGGGGAGGTAAAGAGACCACGGCGTCAGGAGGGCCCCCGGACACCAGGGGCCTCACCGCCTCTCCCTGCCCAGGTCCCGCCTGAGGCCCCCACGGCCACATCTGTCACAGCCTCCGGCACTGACTGCCTCGGCCGCCGGGCTCCACGGTGCACGGAGCGGGATGGGCAGGGGCTGGGCGCGCTCCCAGACAGCTGGATGCAGGGACGCCGCTCAGAATCACGGGCACGGCTTCTCCAAGGCCACGCTCGCCTCACCAGGAGTCGCTGATGAGGGCGCGCATGGGGCTCCCGGTTCCCTCACCGCGCAGCCAGGTGCCCAACACCCTCCCTGCAGAGGCCCCAGCAGGTAAGAAGCCCAGTTTCTGGACTGCCTGGTTCCCTGGGAAGCCTCACTCCAGAGCCCGGGAATGGCAGGAAGCCCTGCCTCCTGACGAAGATGAGTGGGGTCAGCAGGCCAGGGCACCCCCCGCCCCTCCCAAGCCAGGGAAGAGAAGGCGGCAGAGGGCACGACCCCCTCCTCCCGACCTGAGGCCCTGACCCCCCTACCCAGGCCTTTCTGCCCAGGCAATCTCCCTCGCTGACCCGCGGCCGAGGCCTGGCTGCTCAGGCTCTTCTCGGAGCCCCCGACCCGCCCGGCTCTCCCAGGCACAAGCCTGGCTCTCACGTCCTCCCTGCTGATCCTTGTTCCAGGGGCAGGGCGCCTCCCCGACTCGGCCACGAGCTCATGGAGGCGAGACCACCATCCAGTGACTAGCACAGGCTGGGCCCGTCGTCAGAACCCGAATCCCGGGGGCTGAGAACAGCTCGGGTGGGGTCCCTGCCACGGCCCCCAGAGCCCCCAGAGCCGTGAGAGGCTGGTCCAGGCCCACGCAGACCCCCAAGGCTAGGGCAGGGCACGGCACTCTTTAAAGCCCCAACCCCGACTCTCGCCCCGCTACTCTGGAGCAGGAACCCCACTAGGTCTGCTCCAAAACGCGGGCCGGCGGTCAGCACAGCTGAGTCAGGGGCCCCTGCAGTGTCATCTCCTGGCTGCTCCCGAAAACAAGAACACACAGAGACCGCCGCCAGGCCCCTCCGCCCACCTCCCTCCCGCTCACTCCGGGCCTGAGCCTACATCCAGCTCCCCCTGCGGCGGGGGGGTGGGGGGGGGACACCCAGCGCTGACCACACCCACAACACAGGGCTGGGGCAGAGCTCCCTGAGGGGCCTCGGAGACACCCCCCCAGCACCAGCCTACTGGCTGCTACACGAAGGGACTGCACCAAATCAATGAAAATTCAGGATCAGATGCAGCCCCTCTGTCCCAGCCCAGAGGCATGTCTGTGACAGGTGTCCCCACGCAGGAGGAAAACCTTACCTACGAGGTAAAGAAACAATAATGTTCCCGAGGTAGAGAAACTGACCCTCGGCTCCAGGGCCGAGTCTGCGTCTTCGAGCCCTCGTCTGTGAGCGCACTTCACCGCCCAAGCTCTGATCAACCGGGCGCCTCTCAGGAGAGAGCAGACAGCACCTCTGAGGAGGACTGGCCACGGCCACGGCCATGGCGAGCCGGCCCAGCAGGTGAGAACGTGCCACCTGCCGGGGAGCCGCATGAGCTGAGGCTTCCACAGGAGGTCAAGCAACCAGGAAAACACAGATGTCCCCACGGAGCAGGGGACTGAGAGACGCCGGTGCCAGGACCAGCATTCCACACTGGTTCCTGACACCGGGACCCGGCCCGTGTCCTCTGAGCGAAGGACAGAGCAGGCCTGAGCTCACAGAGGCTCAGACCCGTGCCGCTTGGGTCCGGGAAGGGCAGAGGGGCCAGGACACAGACAGCAGGCGGCTCCATGACCACGAGCTTCTTCCTGCGTCCCCAGGGAATGCTGCCCGGGCTCACCTGGGATCCTGCCTCTTCTTCCGGGCCTCTCCTGAGGTGCAGTAGGAATTGCAAAGGAGAGAGCGGAAATGCTAAGCGACTGGAGTGAGAAAGCGTGGATGAGGCAGGCCTGGGTGAAGAGAAGGTGCAGGAGGAAAGAGGTGACAGTGCTCTGGGGCTTTCTAGGTCAGAGGCACAGGCTGGGGGGGCGCTCACATAGGCTTACACCGGCTCCAGGGCCCTCGCACCTGTGAGCCGCTGCCTCTGAGCCCTGTCCTGCTGTCGAGTGTGGCTGTAACACCTGGGGCTTCTAAGGACATTTCTAGTCACATCTAGGAACTGGATCCCACGGTTACCTAGCCGACCCCAGGAGTCGACTCATCTATAGGTGAAGGTAAGACCAGGGGACAGAAGTTGGATGTCAGCCTGATAGGACTGGAGAAGCTTCCTTCCCGAGCAGGCCGGGAAGAACCACAGTACAGTAAGTTACTCTGGGGCCTCTTGTACCAAGCTCATTGCCAGTCACAAGGCTGACGATGTGCGATTCTGGCCATCACGCGAGAAAGGCCACTGGTATGTTTTAAATACTCAACAGAACCGATTAGAAAAACTGGGTAAAGAAATCAAGGTCCGTGCTTCCCCAAGAGCGGCGCCTGGGTGGCTCAGTCGGTTAAGCACTGCCTTGGGCTCAGGTCATGATCTCCTGGTTTGTGAGTTCGAGTCCCACATCGGGCTCACAGCTGTCAGCACAGATTCCACTTGGGATCCTCTGTCTCCCTCTTTCTGCCCCTCCCCCATCGCACATGCGCACGCGCGCTTGCTCGCTCTCTCTCAAAAGTAAATAAACATAAAAAAAATAAATACACCAAACTCGAATCCAGATGAACTCAATATTTACAATAAAAACAAGACCATTTAAAGTGAAGTGAGAGGAAGCAGAGGTGAGTACTTAACTGGCTTTAGGAGGAAGACGGACTGAGACATAACATTTCAAAAAGCACAACTTTCCACAAAAGATATACAAGAGATAAATATGAAATGAGGTTCAATGTCATTAGTAATTTTTATAAGCTAATTAAAATACAAAGATACCATTTTTTACTTAACAAATTGGTTAAGCTTTTTCTTTCTTTAACGCTAATAATCTGTACTCACAGGGATGTCATGAGGACACTTTTTCCTCTCCTGTCCCTGAGGGCGGGGGCTGTCACAACTTCTTGGGGCAGATGATGGGACAGTCTACCAGACAGGTGAAGGGCCTCACACGAGGCCGATCTAAAAGGGTTCTCCCAGGGCGCCCAGGAGCCTGGGTGACTCAGACAGCTAAGCGTCAGACTTTGGTTCAGGTCATGACCTCGCGGCCTGAGTTGGGGCCCGTGTCAGGCTCTCTGCTGTCAGCACGGAGCCCGCTTCAGTTCCTGTCTCCCTGTCTCTACCCCTCCCCAGCTCATGCTTTCTCTGTCTCAAAACAAAAACATCAAAAAACTTTTTAACTAAAAAAAAAATAATAAAGGAAAATAAATAAAAGGGTTCTCCCTAAACTGCAGTGTACGTACGCCTCACCCCCAGGAAGATACACACTGAAGGCGATAAGTCACAGTGCACCAAAAGTTTCTACAGAGAACACCTTCTCTGTCTTCAAAATAACAGAGAAAAGCTCAAGTGGAAATAAGTTGTGTATCTACTGGCCTGTGTCGCACCAACTGCGACGTCTTGGCGAAATGCTCCCATGTCCTCAACAGGGTTACAGCTCCCGCGGCGTTCTGCACCTCCCACACCGCGTTCTGCCGTGTGTCCCAATAGCACGGGACTGCACCTCAGACACAGCGCGACGCACCTCTGATACGATGTCCCTGGGTCTCCAGGACGGCGTCGCCACACCTCAGACGCTGTACTACTGCACTGCCGGCACGACGTCGCTGTGCCCGGTACGGCCCGGGGGGGTGGGGGGGGGCATGTCTCCAATAGGATGTTACCGCGTCTCAGAGTATTTACTGCGTGTCTGCCGCAGTGTTAATTCCTCTCCGCTACAGCCCTGCCCCGGCTCTGATATGATACTGCGCTTCTGGTACAAAGTTGCCACGTCTGATATGGTGTTACTACGCCTCCGAAAGTGTTCCCGTATTCCTGACACATTGTCGCTGCACCCAATAGCATGTTATTACGCACCTGACACAACGTTACCATGTCTCTGATACAGTGTGTTCGTCCAATACACAACGAGCTGGGGACCTATCGCCAGGATCCCACAAAGTTCTGAGAGGGCCTGGCATAGCGTCCGTGCACTCTGGCCCCTCCCTCCTCTTCTCTACAAAATCACACGCCTGCAAATATTAGCTACAAGGCACCATTTAGCCTTTCTCTTCGCTTCTCCTAACACCAGACACAAAATCCCGTACATCAGCATTTTATAGAATATAATCTGCTGAATGCTGGTTTTGCAACAGGATCATTAAGAACCGCAAGAAATGGGGGCGCCTGGGTGGCTCAGTCAGTTGAGTGTCCGTCCGACCAGCTCAGGTCATGATCTCACAGTTCGTAAGTTCAAGCCCTGCGTTGTTGGGCTTTCTGCCTGTCAGCACGGAGCTGGCTTCAGAAACTCTGTCTCCCCTCTCTCTGCCCCTCCCCTGCACACTCTCTCCCTCTCTTCCCAAAAATAAACATTAAAAAAAAAAGAATTGTAAGAAATAAAGCACTAGCGTTCCACCGGTTTCAGGCACCTGGGTTTACAAGCTCCGTTGGCCTCCCTGCAGGACGGCAGGGCCACCCACGCGCTCACTCCGCAGGTCTGCAGGGGACTTCCCAGCCTGGAGCTCTTCAGTTCTGCCTTCGCCCCCGGTCTAGTGCGGACCCTGCTTCCGTCCCACTTGGAGCCTACCATGGCCCACACGTGTGTGAGTGGTACACGCAGTACAACGCTTCCGCTAGAGTGCAAACCCCGCGGCGTCTGCACCAGTGTCTGGAACATGGGAAACCCTCTAGAACCTATTAAATCATGGGCTGCTAACCCATGAGGCCTGGAGGAGAAGCCAGGAGTGGGCGCTCAGAGGCTCCAGACAGAGAAATAAGGGGAAGAACATGCATCACCCTCAGAGGACTGCGGTCTTAGGACGAGGTGTGCAGAGAGGCACGCATTAGTCACAAGTCATAGATGGAGCCCAGCCTGCCTGCTGGCGTTCACCACAGGGAACCCAAGTTCCGCCCGGACAGGAAAGGCAGGGAAAGCACACGCCCAGGCCAGAGAGACTCCTGAGGAGGGACCAGCACCCTCTGCCGGCCCCCTCCACCCCACACACTGCCAGCCTTCCGGAACGCTGCCTGTAAGCAGCCCTCGGTGCTCACCCGGTAGCCACAGCACCCTTGAAGTGACCCGGCACAGCTCAGGGTGTGACTCTGGGAAAGGGCCAACTGGATGGACGCAAATACACTGGCCGGTGGACAACGTTTAGAACCACAAAAGGCCACCCTGTGCTGCCTTAGGAGAGAATGAAAACCCCTTTCTCAAAGTCTCGGGCCTGCAGTGAAGAGAGAACTCCTCGTCCAAACGCATTAAAAATGCCAGTTAAATCCAGGCCCTGGTGACTTGGCTGTCAAGAAATTAGTTTAATTTCTGACTCCTCCAAACCAGGCATTTGGATGTAGGTTAGATATCCTATCCTCCTTCTTCGCAATTGTGAAGGGCACGCACACGTGAGGAGAAGGCCTCTCGACCGCTCTTGTTTCCCGCAAGAGAAGCCGCTCTCCGGCACTCCCTCTCCACTGCTGCAGGAACCGTTCCAGCACCTGAGGGAGGGCCCTTGCCAGTCTCGCCCTGCGACACCGGGCAGGCGGCAGGCCGGGAGCTCCCGAGTGCCCTCCAGTGCGCTCAGAGTCAACGACTGTGTCAGAGGCACCTGTATTTGGGGACCTGCTTCCGTTCAACCTTAGACTGGATTCAGGCCATTTTAGAAAAGGGAAGCCATGTGTCAGCCTGAAGTGAGTGATCTCTGTCCCCAGTCAAAGGAAAAAGAGGAATCTTCAAAATGGGGTTTTTCAACTTGCGCCAGAGAAAAACATAAGCACCCAATGCCCCCTCCTTCCAAAGTAGCCTGGCCCACAGACAAACCTGGAGATGTGACAAATTCTCCTGGGAGGGGCCGACTTACCAGCTCACCTTTTAAAAGCCCTAGACAGGGGCAAAACTAACACCCGGAGAACATGAAGCGAAGGCCATGGGGCCACGGCGGGATGAAACACGGAGGAGAGAACTTCGGGGCTCGGAAGTCGTCTCTTGGCTGTGATGGTGACGGAAGAGGGCCTGGGAACGCTCAAACTGCACTGACGGTGGGCAGTTACTCACGTAAATCACACCTCAGTGAGAGGACTCAAAGCTGAATTAGCAGGGAGCCAGGGTGCCTCGGTCGGTCAAGAGTCTGACTTTTGATTTCAGCTCAGGGCATGACCTCACAGCTCATAAGTTCAAGCCCCGCATCAGGCTCTGACCTGACAGTGTTGAACCTACTTGGGATTCTCTGTCTCCCTGTCTCTCTGCCCCTCCCCTGCTCGAGCATGCTCTCTCTCTCTAAAAATAAATAAACTTTAAAAAAAAAAAAAAGAATCAGCAAAAAAACAGGATTACTTAGTAACCGACAAGTCAGAAGGAGGAGCCAGAAGCAGTGCTCTGGACGCGGCCTGGTGCCCTTATCCGGCCCCCATACCCGCACATCCTCCTGAGCAACCTCCTCACTATCTATGCTGACAGGGTCTGGGGGCCATCAAGAAGAAAGGAAAGTTCCAGACCTTTTTAGCCTCAGAATGAGGCTCCAAGACCTCATTTCATTTCCTCTAAAAACTCCCCCTCCCAAACATGTCTCACTTTAGCAACTGTTAAAAGTAACTTCCAGTTCCTCCCCAGAATGCAAACGATTGTAAGAGGAAGCTGGCCTGGGAGTGGCCAGAAGAAACAGTCTCTGAAGTATTGTCCAGAAAGCCAGCTTTCCTATTAAAACAAAACAAACAAACCCGTACACACAACAGGAAGGCCGAGGGGACCGCCTGCCCTGTAGTGGCCCCTGAGCACTCTTTCCTGTCAGGCTCCAATGTCCCCTCCCCAGGGGCTCGGCGGTCAGTGGTCTGCCCTTCCTACAGCTCACCACTTTTTCTTGGTCTTAATCATTTATTCATCCCCTGTTTTCTCTTTCCCTCTCTCATGCAAATTCTAGGGACAGGGACCCAGTTCTAGGACCTCATCCAGCACCCAGAAGTCCGTGGGAAAGTATCTGATAGCGTATGAACGACAGACACGGCGCAGGTGTGAAGATTACAGGTCAGTTTCTCCACCAGGATCCCACCATTTTCCCTGCGAAATAACCCCCTCCACTTGGCCAGATCCCTCCTAGAAAGTACAGCCACTGGCACCGCCACCCCACTCGGAAAGCCATCACTCTGGAAGTACCCCGCGAGAAGCTCCCAGCTTACCAGAAGAGGATCCGGAGGATATTAGCCACCAGGAGCACCAGACACACGTAGGTAGAGAAGCCCTCGGCGTTCTGCGTCCTCCGGATGTCCCTGTACTGTGGGATATACGGCACGACCCCTCCGAACACCATGGCCCCTGCTGCCCCCCAGGACACCAGCTGGTGCAAGGGGACCAACAGCCAATCCAAGCCTTCTGCTTCCATCCCGACTGCCGTGCGCCGGGCCCGGGTCCCCTCCGCTCTCACGGGCCGCTGGAACCGGGCCGATTGTCACCCCCACATTGCCGCCGCGACCTGGAGCGCTCCTCCGCCATCGGGGCCTGGCAACAGAGGGAGGGAGGTGAAGAACTCCGGAGCAGGGCCCCGGAGGCAGAGTGGGCGGCGCGCGCCCGGGGCGCTCCCGGAACCCGCGGGGGCTCGCGGCACGGACCCCAGACGCCGGCGCCCGGGGGGCCCTCCGCGCGAGCCGGCGCCCGGGGAGCGGGGCGGAGGAGCGGGGCGCCCGGCGGCGGACGGGCCCGGGGGGCGCGCTCGGCTGGGAGCGGGGGGCGCTCGACCCGAGGGGCCCGTCCTGGGGTCGCCGCCGCCGCACCCCGAGCCCGCAGCCCGGAGGGCGGCCCCCGCGCGCACCCGCACCCCCACGCGGCCCGCGGACCCGGCGCCCGGCCCTTACCCTCGTGCCCGCGCCGGCCCCGCCCGGTCTGTCCTGCGCGCTCCGTCCGTCTGTCGGTCCCGGCGCCGCAGCCCCGCCTCCCGTGACGTCACAATGCGGGGCCCCCGCTGTCCCGAGCGGCGCTGGGTCCTAGAGCGCACGGCGGGTCAGGAGGGGTCGGGCCAGACCCGGAGCAGGGCGGGGGTCTGGGTCGCCGCGGCGACGCTGCTCCGCCGGCCCGCCCCGCCCCGCCCCGCCCCTGCTGGGGAACACCTGCCGGGCGAGCCCGCCGCTCGGGACAGAGACGCGGGCAGACGCGTCCGCACCTGGGCCTGGGCGAGGGGCCGTGCGCACCGGAGCGAGGACCGGGCGCTGTCTCCGGCCCAGCGGTGCCGGCGGTCCCTCCGGCGACTCCGGGGGCGGAGCCCTGAGGCGCAGGACGCAGAAGTGAGCGGTGTCCGGAGCCCGACCTGGCCTCGGGAGAGGCGGGGGCGGCTCTTCTGGGGAGACGCGCCCCCCGTGCGCCCGCCGCCTCTGCAGGAGCCCCCGCAGGGGCGGCAGCGGGACTGCGGCCGTGGCTCACGTCTGTCACACACACACTGTCTGATACCGAAGGACGCGCCGGACCGCCGCTCCCCGACTGTCAGTGCCGGGAGCGGGAACCCCCCGGGCGTGCAGGTGCAGAGCCCCTCCCCGCCCGAGTGAGCCCCGGGGGCCTAGAGCGCGGCTCTGCGCGGACGCCGGCGGTCCGGGCGTGCGTGCGCCGGGGAGGGGGGCGACCAGCCCTGTGTGCCCAGGCCCCTTGCAGGTGAGACTCGGACAGAGACGGCCAACCGCAGGACCCCAGATTCTCTGCGCGGGGCTCCCCTCGGGGCTCCCATCTCAGCACGGTGGGACCTGAAACACCCCAAAAGGGAAGGCCTGGTGGATGAGAGCTTGTGGCCCTGGGCGCGCACACCTGGCGGGCGGGCTTCCCCGCCCCGGGGTCTGACCTGGCCTCCTGCTTCCTACCTGGAAGATTTTGTGAGAAATCGCGGGAACGGCCCCGACCTCACTGAGACTAACTCCGGAACAAGGCTGGTGTGCCGTGGAGGGCCTCGATAAAACCCAGGGTCATGCTCAATTCCCCCAGACTCCCAGGCTGACGTTCGGTGTCTCTGAGTCATGGCTACTCAGGGGCTCCACAGGAAACAACGGAGAACACAGCATCGGGAGTGTTCGGGAAAATAAGACACACACACACACACACAAGGAAATGACGGCAAGGCTAGGGGAAAGAAGTAGGTATTCCTACTTAACCACCTCCCCTGAGTCCGAAGACCCGAGAACGGTTCGCTCTGTCCTGGAGGCTGGAGCAGGGCGTTGGGCTGACTCTCCCTGGGTCGTGCTGGAGTCACGGCTGCTGATCCTGGCCATCCTGGCAAATGCAGGCAAATTGCTCAGGGCCCGCAGCCGCCTGCTCTTCCGTGGCGTTGGGCGGGGGGGGGATGTCCGGATGCCATCCTGCGTTCTTGGTCCAGGTCTCCAGTAAAGTGAGCTGATGACCGGGTAGTTGGCTTGTAACCCTTGAAACAGCAGTTGTCTGGAAGAGTGGCACTCCTGGTCTAGAACCACGGGTCAGTCCAGCAGAAGGGAGGACAGCTCGCCTGAGGTGCTGCACGTGTTACATTGTGCTAGGCCAGAAAATGCCCCAAACATACCATCCTAATCCCTGGAACCTGTGAATGTGACCTTATTAAAAAAAGGAAAAATGCAGGGTGCTTGGCTGGCTCAGTTGGTGGAGCGTGTGACTCTTGATCTCAGGGTTGAGGCGTTTGAACCCAATGTTGGGTATAGAGATTACTTAAAAGTAAACCTTTTAAAAAATAAAAATAAAATAAAATATTTTTTTAATTTTTTTTAACATTTATTCGTTTTTGAGACAGAGAGACACACACAGAGCATGAGCATGGGAGGGGCAGAGAGAGGGAGACACAGAATCTGAAGCAGGCTCGACCACTTGGCACCAATGCAGGGTGAGGACATAGAGGCCGGGGGTGCGCCCAGCCTCTTCTGCAGGGGCTGAGCCGGCCGAAGGAAAGGCTGAGCTCAGGGTACTAGCACACAGACATTCCTTACCCGCTTCAGGCGACGCCATGGCTGGGTCGATGAAGAAAGCCCCTGGGCGGGGGAGGGTCATCAGGGGACCACCACCAAGTGCTCTGGGGCTGGAGCTGGAAGCCCGGGTTCTGGAATTTTATAGCCCAAGTTCCTGGAGGGAAGCCTCCCATCTGACCTCTTGCAGGTTCCTGGAGACAGGGGCACAGCAGCGGCGGCCGGGGACGTGGGTGCCTCTGCCTCTTCTCTGCCCACGACCCTGACCGTCTGTTAGTCACCCACTGGGGGCTTCCGGATTCGCTTCCGGTGGCGGCGGTGACCACACGGTGACTGGCAGAAAAAGCAGAAGTGTGTTCTCTCACGGTTTTGAAGGCCAGCAGTCCAAAGTGAGTTTTACCAGGCCCAGGTCAGGGGCTGGCAGGGCCGTGCTCCTTCCGGAGGCCTCTGGGGACAGCTGCCTGTGTTCCTTGGTCGGTGGCGGCCCCGTTCCCATCTGCGAGGCCACTTCCCATGTCTCCCTGCTCCACCTCCACGCGGCCTCCTCTTCTGTGTCCTGTCTCCTTCTGCCTTCCTCTTACAGAGACACGGGAGGTGGCATTTAGGCCCCACCTGGGTAGTCTACGGTGATCTCCCTGTCTCAAGATCCTTTTTTCAAGAAAAAATTTATTTTGAGAGGGAGAGAGGGAGAGTGAGTGGGGAGGGGCAGAGAGAGAGGGAGAGAGGGAGCCCCAGGCAGGCTCCATGTTGTCAGCACAGAGCCCAACACGGGGCCCGATGTCACGAACCGTGAGGTAGTGACCTGACCTGAAATCAAGAGTCGGATGCCTAACTGGCTGAGCCGCCCAGGCGCCTGCTGTCTCAAGAGCATTAACTTAATCACATGTGTATTTTAAAAAATATTTTATTTGGGGATGCCTTGGTGGCTTAGTCGGTTAAGTGTCCGACTTCAGCTCAGGTTATGATCTTGAGGTTTGTGAGTTCGAACCCCACTTCAGGCTCTGTGCTGACAGTTCAGGTCACGATCTCACAGTTGGTGGGTTCAAGCCCCCCATCCGGCTCTGTGCTGACAGTGCGGAACCTGCTTGGGGTTCTCCTCTCTGCCCATGCTATCTCTCTCTCTCACAAAATAAAGAAATAAACTTTTAAAAATATCTTCAGAAAGGGACGCCTAGATGACTCAGTCAGTTACGCATCTGACTTGAGCTCAGGTCATGAACTCACGGTCCATGGGTTCGAGCCCCGCGTCAAGCTCTTTGCTGACAGCTCAGAGCCTGGGCCCTGTTTCAGATTCTGTGTCTCCTTCTCTCTGTGCCCCTCACTCACTCACTCTCTGTCTCTCTCAAAAATAAATAAACATTAAAATAAGTAGATAAAATATTTCAGAGAAATATGTGCGATTCTTAAAATTTGTCAGATGACAATAGTATTAAGTGAAAGGAAGGGAGGAAGGGAGGAAGGAAAGAAGGAAGGAAGGAAGAAGGGGGAGAGAGAAGAGAAGGGGAGGGAAGGGAGGGAGGGAAAACTGGCGAAGTCTGGATGAAGTCTGCAGAGTAGCAGACAGCACTGCACCATGTCCTAGTGTCCTGGTCCCTGGAGTGACAGCACCCTGTGCTTGTGGAAGACCACAACTTTTAGGGGAGGCTGGGCTCAAGGGTACAACTACAGTTTGAAGAAGCTAAACCAATGCGGGTGGGGAAGCTGCTAGAGAAAACCTCGAGAGAGGTCTGTGGAGTGATCATAAATTTTTTCAAAGTCTCAAAGACCTAGAAAGGGTTTTACTTACTTTTCAAAGAGTGAAATGGAAGTTCTATGTCGTTGGTCTGTCCTGCTGCGTGGCTGGTGGGTCATACTGCTGAAACCTGAGAAGGTTCTGCCTGTCCTTCCACCCGCTGCCCGCTGCCCGGGGGAGCCCAGCTCCAGGCCTCCTGAGAGCCACCTTCCTACTTGCCTTCCCGGCTGGGCTCCAGAAAAGCTTCAGGCAACTTTAGTTTTCTGTTTTTATTCACACCCCTTCAAGTATTTTAAATCCTGTGATCTTGACCTGACCAGGGACAAAAAGTAGCACAAGTCTTACATTTGCAAAACCACACAGGGAAAGGGAAATAAATTGTACTAAAGAGATTTTTTTTAAATGATTTTATTTATTTTTGAGAGACAGAGAATGAGCAGGGGAAGGGCAGAGAGAGGGGGAGACACAGAATCTGAAGCAGGCTCCAGGCTCTGAGCCATCAAGCACAGAGCCCAACGCGGGGCTCGAACTCACAGACTGTGAGATCCTGACCTGAGCTGAAGTTGGCTGCTTAACCAACTGAGCCACCCAGGCGCCCCAGAGAATTTTTTTAATACGAAGACGCATTAACTACCAGTCCCCAAGACTCTTCATTCTCACAGGTTTCTCTCCATCCCTCCCACTCTCCAGGCCGGGGCCTTGCCTGCGGTCCCCGTGCTCTGACTGGAGCAGGCGCCCCAGCCTCCCAGGGAGCCGACCCGAGCCCTCGGGCCCCCAGCCTGCACAATTGCTTCCTTGGCTCTCCTCATTAAGATTAGGACTTGATGAATCGTTCACCTGAAAGAAAAAGAAACTTCATTTTTCCTCAGATTTGGGGTTTTGTCCCCAAGCAATTGTGGGACACAGACAGGAGCTCACTGACCGGGAGGAGGTACCCGAGGGAAGAGGGACCAACGGCCGAGAGCCAGGCCGAAGCGTGAGAGTTCCTACTACAGAGAGTGACGGGAAGACACCGATTTTTCTTTTCCAAGTTTATGTATTTATTTTGAGAGATACAGAGAGACTGTAAGTAGGGGAGGGGCAGAGAGAGAGGGAGAGAGAGAATCCCAGGCAGGCTCCGTGCTGTCAGAGCCCAATGCGGGGCTCGAACCCACAAAACCACGAGCTCATGACCTGAACCGAAACCGAGTCAGACACTTAACTGACTGTGAGCCACCCAGGCACCCCTATCTTTCTTTTTTGTTTGTTTGTTTGTTTTTTCGTTTTAGAGAGAGAGGACCAGCAGGGAAGGGACAGAGAGAGAGGGACAGAGGATCCCAAGCAGGCAGTGACAGCAGAAAGCCGGATGCAGGGCTCAAACTCAGGAACCATGAGATCATGACCCGAGCTGAAGTCAGAGCCCCCAGGCGCCCCGACACCCTCAGTTTTCTTGAGCACTGTGTTTGAGACCAGCAGAAAGCGCAAGCCGATTTTATTTGTACTCTACACGGAATGCTACTTTTTTCTCGTATTCTCCCGGGGGTGGGTTTTGAGAGGAGACCAAAGCCACCCTCGACAGTGCCCGGTGCAGAACAAAACCCAGACCCGAGGCTGGTGACGGTGTGAGCCGGGCAGCCTTTGTCGGGGCCTGTGGAGCTATGTAGGTACTTTAAGGTACTTATAATCTTAGAGAGGATTCTGGGAAGAGGCAGAGCGGCCCCTGGGAATCTCTCTCCCCCGGATGACGACAGCAGGGGCGGAACCCGCGTGACGGGACCGCCTCGGAACCGTGGCCCCCGCCGGAGGCTGGCAGCGTGTCAGGAGGAGCAGTCGGTTTGGGTCACTTCCAGCTCTTAGCACCGGAGCGCCTGCCCGTCCCGCACCCCAGCCAGGCGGCAGGCGGCCGTGCCCGTGTCTCCCGAGCAGCCCGCAGGAGCTGGGGGGGGGGGGGGGGGGGGACAAAAAGGGCCCTGACCTCCGAACGGCGGGAGGCTATGCTCTGACCACACGGTGCGGACACAGAGGCTGGCGGCCACTGTCGTCGCCCTCCAGCTCCAGTCCAGCGGCTTCGAGGGGATGGAAGGGCGAGTGCCCTCGTACCCCCCTTCTGTTTCTCACTGTTCCCCTTTTGGGACCCACGCTTTAAAGACTCGGGCATTGAAAAACAGCTGCCCATCTGGGGGAAACTAGGATGCGACCACGCATGCACCCTCCTGTCACACTGCGTCTTCTTTCTCATCCTTCCCAACTCAGTGGGGAGCCTGGGTCTGACCCCCCTCCCTTCTTAGGGAGCCCCCCAGGCCTCGGATTCTGGTGGGAGTTTTGGAGCTTCTGCCCCCTGAAGGGCCAAAGGTGGCTGGGCCACCTCTATCGGATCCACCTGGAGAGAACCCCGTTACCCTCCCAGACCTCCAGCCGCTCTCTGGGCTGGGGGCCTGCTGGGCACAGCAGATTCTAGCTGCCTTGGTCAAGCTGTTCTGGAAGCTTGGGCTGAAGACCTCCTAAGGCCAGGCTGGGCGGCCTCACAGAGGCTCCTTGGAGAAGAGACACAGGCAAGTGAGAGACAGGCCAGTGGCCTCAGAGACAGGAGTCTCTGCTCTTCTGTGTGTCTAGTTCCAGGCTCCCGCGGGCCGGGCCACGCTCCCTGCCTGCCGTCTACTGTCCCTAACTGAAAACAAGGAAGGCACAGCCCCGTGGGGTGTGAGCGTGCACGTTAACACAGACCTATAGCTAGGACCGGCCGTGACATCCGGAGTCCTCCAGGGGAATCCGCGCCTCCCGGGGTGCTCCCAAGGTCCACCCCGGCCTAACTCGCCTAACTCGGCCGCACAGGATGTCAGCGGCGCCCAGCACGGTGTGTGCAGGAGTGGGGGAGGGGGGTTCCACTACAAGGGAACCCGCCCTTGCAGACAAGGGTCCTGTCTTGAGAGAATGCGGGGCTGGCCCCTCTGGCCGAGCTGGTCTTCCCTGCGGCCTTAGTGGCTGTGAGACCACTCTGCCTGAGGCCTCCCCACCTCGCCCTCCTGGGAAGAGGAACCAGAAGCTGTCTGACAGGATTCCTCACCTGGGAACCATCTGTGGGGAGGAGCCCAGAACCTCTGCGCTTGGGGCGCCTGGCCAGCGCACCTCCAGTCCAACCCCCCCCCTTGCGCCATACTGCAAGGCCTCTTTCTCAGCCCGTCTCAGATGAAAGATCCTGAAAAAGACACAAAAAGTGGCAAAACGGCCATGTTTTTAAAAGCCGTTTTTTTAAATTTATTATATCATGACCTGAGCTGAAGTCTGACTCTCAACCGACTGAGCCACTCAAGCGCCCCTAAGTTTATTTATTTTGAGCGGGAGAGAGAGAGACTGAGCACGCTGGTGTTTGAGTGGGGGGAGGGGCAGAGAGAAAGGGAGAGAGAGAATCCCTGCTCGGGACTGTCAGCACAGAGCCCAACACAGGGCTCGAACTCACAAACTATGAGATCATGACCCGAGCTGAATGCTTAATGGGCTGAGCCACCAGGCACCTCTAAAAAGCTATTTTAGGGGGCACCTGGGTGGCTCAGTCGGTTAAGCAGCCGACTTCAGCTCAGGTCATGATCTCATGGTTCGTGAGTTTGAGCCCCGAGTCGGGCTCTGTGCTGACGGCTCAGAGCCTGGAGCCTGCTTCGGATTCTGTGTCTCCCTCTCTCTCTGCCCTTCCCCTGCTCACACTCTGTCTCTATATCTCTCAAAAATAAATAAAATGTCAAAAAAATTAAAAAAAAAAGCTATTTTAACAGCTTACTGAGATATAATTCACATACCATAAAATCCACCCATTTAAAGTATACAATTAATGATTTTTAGTTTATTCACGGAGTTCTGCACCCATCACCATAATCTAATTTTAGACTATTTTGGCCCCCCAAAAGAAACCCCTTAACTATTGGGCAGTGTCTCCCTCTACCCCTCCTCCCCACAACACCCAGCAACCACCAATCTGCTTTCCCCGTCTATGGATTCGCCAATTCTGGACATTTCATATAATCGAAGCCAGTCACAATATGTGGCGTTTTGTGCATGAAGTGCCCGAGCTCATCCGTGTCATGGCGCCTCTCAGGGCGCCCGCCCTTCCCACGGCTGAGTAACATCCCCCGACTGGATGGACCGCATTCTCTTTGTGCATTCGTCTGTCGGTGGGCTTCCGGGCCGTGTCCACCTCTTGGCTGCTGTTACCAGTGCTGCTGTGAACATCCATGTCCCGCGTATGCTGTCATTTCTCCTGTGTCTATGTCCGGAGGTAGAACTACGGTTATACGGTAACTTAATGTTTGGCTTTACATGGAGTTGCCAGAAGGTTCTCCACACTGGCCGCACCGTGAGCACCCTGGCAGTGTGTGAGAGCCCTAACTTCGTGCGTTCTTGCCAACACTGTCATTGTCTCTCTCTAGATTCTAGCCATCACAGTGGGTGGGAGGTGGTTTTGATGCGCATTCTCCTGCTGAGGCCGGGCCTCTGAGGCGTGGGGGTGACCTGGGCAGATACAGTCCTGTCCCACAGAGCTCTGAGTCCAGAAGGGTACGGACATGTAACCAAAACGGGTACTTGCTAAAAACAGGGTCCTGGGGGTCTCCACGAAGTGACCCACCAGCCACAACCCAGACAGGCCTGAAGGGCGCTGTAAGGAGAGACATGGGGTTGAGACCTTCCTTCCAGGTCTTCGATAAAATCAGAACAGGGACACGAGTTTTGGCGGTGTGTCAGGACTTGGTCATGCCCTTCGGTTTAAACTTGACCATAGAAACGGCAGAGATTTAAAGACACGGCAGTCTAGGAGATGGGAGACGATGGGCCAGGACAGGGGCGCACACGGAGCCGTGCGCAGGCTGCAGCTAAGTCACCACGGTCTCCGTGATCTCATCACACAGGTGACAACATTGCATAAAAACCGAAGGAACATAAAGACAGAAGGTAGGATGGTGGGTGCCAGGGGCTGGGGAGGGGTCGGGGAGTTCTTGCCGGGAGCAGAGCTTCAGTGTGGGGAGGCGGAGGGGCCGCGGTGCGTGTGGTGACACACACGTGATGTGCTCACTGCCTCTGCACACCCGCACGTGGTCAGATGTGGCTAAGACCCTAAATGTCAGGGCTCTTGATTTCAGCTCCGGTCACGATCTCACGGTGTTGTGGGTTTGGCCCTGCATTGACAGAGAAGAGCCTGCTGGGAATTCTCTCTCCCTCCCTCCCCTGCTCATGCTCGAGCTCTCCCTCTCTTTCCCTCTCTCCCTCTCCCTCTCTCTCTCTCTCTCTCTCTCTCTCTCGCTCTCGCTCTCGCTCTCGCTCTCGCTCTCGCTCTCGCTCTCCCTTCCCCTCCCCTGCTCTGCTTCGCACTCTCTCTCTCTCTCTCTCAAAATAAAAAAAAGAGAGCAAATTTTATGCTGTATCTTACCATACTGATAAAAAGAGGGTGCTCACTGTTCGGCTACCCCCTTCCATCTCTGACGCAATGAAAACCAAGCAAACCAGTCCTGCGCGGGGGAAGCTGTCAAACAGGACCAGCTACCTTTCCCCGGCACCGGGTCTCCCCTCCCTCCCCAGGAGAGGTGACCAGAGTCTGGGCCCCAGCGGCCACCTCACCTCGCCCTCACCTTCTGGGACCTCCTCCCTGACCCGCGCCCAGCCACGCCCTGCCCAGGAATTCCCTTCTGGGCCCTTTTCCAGCGTGGGGGAGGGGGGGCGGGGTCACATCCAGGCTCTCCCAGCATCTCCCTCCACAGCCCCGGCGGCTCCGCGCCCGCCGCCGTCAGAGCTGCCGGGGTCCGTGCGGTGAAGTGTGGCCGACCCGCCGCGCCCCCACCCACGGGCCCACTGCCCCGCGGGACCCACCGGGACCACCGGGACCCACCGGGACCGCCCGGACCGCCTGCCCCGCGGGACCCACCGGGACCACCCGCCCCGCGGGAACCCCCCCCCCCGGACCACCCGGACCACCCGGGACCCACCGGGACCCACCGGGACCACCTGCCCCGCGGGACCCACCGGGACCCCCCCCCGGACCACCCGGACCACCCGGGACCCACCGGGACCCACCGGGACCACCTGCCCCGCGGGACCCACCGGGACCACCCGGACCACCGGGACCACCCGCCCCGCGGGATCCCCCCGGACCACCCGGACCACCGGGACCCACCGGGACCACCCGGATCACCGACATGGACGTGCGGGGACCCAAAGCCCCGGGCGGGGACGCGCTGCGGGACGCGGTGAGTGGGGACCCCCCCCCCCCCACGTCCCTCCTCACCTTCCTCACCGTCTGGGCGCCGCGCCCCTTCTCGGACTGTGCGCCCCCCGCCCCCCGCCCAGGGCCCTGGCCAGAGGGGCGGGACGTGGGTGGGCGAGCCGAGGGGAAACCGAGGTAGGCCCCGTCCCTCCCCAGCGCGAACCCCTCGCGCCCCCGCCCCTTCTCGTGTCCTCCTCCCCAGGAGCTCCGCCGGGAGACGCGTCAGGAAGCAACATTTAAGCTAGATTGTCTTCTTGAAAAGAATTTGTTAGATGTTATACATCCTCGAGTCTACGTTTTCTTGACAAAGGTTAAAACAAGAACAAAGGCACGAAACCCTCGCCTGGAGACAGCTCCGGGGCGAGGCCGCCCCCGGTCTGGAAGCGCAGGCTGCGCACTGACCAGGCCTCTGCGCTCCCGTCTCGCAGACGGAGAGCGGAGCCGGGGCGGAGGCACTTCCGCGGGTAGGCGTGCTCGCCGGGCCGTAGGAGCGTGTAGACGAGGCTTGCTATCAGTAACGACAGCGACAGTCCAGTCTGGCCTGGACCCGACCGGGCCAGGAGCTACGCCAGAGCGCAGGGAGACGCACGGCCGCCCTGCGCCCTGGACGACTGGTGCCGCTCGACTTAGGAATTCTTTGAGGGACTCAAGGTCGTTCAGGCATTCTCCTGTGTTTCCTCCTGGATATTTCATAGTTCTAATGCTTCCATTTAGGCGTCTGATCGTTTCAGTTCATTTTTGTGTATGGTGTGAAGTACCTCTGCCTATTTAGTTAGTTATGTGGTTGGTTATCTCATTGTTCCAGCACTGTTTTGAAAAGATTTTCCTTAGCCTTTGAACTGAAAGGTATTGGCACCTTGTCCTAACTAACTAACTAACTAACTAACTCTATATTTATATGGAGGTTCTATTCCATGATGCTAAAATACCCTACATCAAGAGTATTATATTCGATTGTCTTATGGTTCATTTTTTCAGGCAGAAAACCTATTTCAGGAACTTCAAGAACATTTTCAAGCTCTAACTGCAACATTGAACCTCAGAAATATCCTTTCTATCTTATAACAAATACTATAATGCCTTTGAACTGTAACATTATCAAGGAGTATCTTTTCGTCTGCTATTAGTGGTAATTGTTGACCTACAATTTCCTTCGTGTTTACGTTTGTGCCTTTCGTGACATCCTATGTATTAATTACCACTCACAGGTAACCACTTCCTGCCATGCCAGCCATACCGGGCATTTTGTATGACAGCAATAAAATACAAGGACGCAATGCCCAGCCGGGCTTTCCCGCCAAGCCCTAAACAAATCCGAGTAGTCTGCGGAGTAACACCTACACACTTCCAAGGAATCAGAAACTTGCAAACATCAACTTGGAACGTCTTCAACATAGCATACCTCATATGGCTCTCCTGACCTTTGTCTGGTTTGCTTTTGCAACTTCAGCAGCTCACTGTTTTGTTAAGACATGAATTCAAACAGAATTAGGGTAGAATGTTTGTTTCCAGTTTGAGCAAATCCAGATTAAGCGTAATATCTGTCCTAAGACTTAGAGGGCTAGAGCTCACTTTACCAATTGAATTCATTCCTTAGAAATTGTTTAAAAAAGGGGCCCCTGGGTGGCTCAGTCAGTTAAGCATCCGCTTGTGGCTCAGGTTATGATCTCATGGTTCATAGGTTTGAGCCCCACGTTGGGCTCTGTGCTGACAGCTCAGAGCCTGGAGCCTGCTTCGGATTCTGTCTCCCTCTCTCTCTGCTCCTCCCCCGCTCATGCTGTCTCTCTCTGTCTCTCAAAAATAAACATTTAAAAAAATTAAAGAAAAAAAAGAACCGAGCTTACAATTCAAAGGTTAAAGACACACTACAAAACCTCAGGGAAACAGTGAATTTGCACTGACCTTCGGGTATTAGTTCACGCAGTCTGAATCCCTCTGTTAAAAGTTGCACTGCGGGGCCATTTTTGTCAACAGTCTCGATGAGTAGCTGCAGTTTGAAGCAGGGTCTCTCAGGACCTAGCTGGTGCTCTGTACTCTGCGTACGATTCTCCTTAACGTTGTACTGGAAGAAATGGGAAGTCGCATCGAAGATTTACAGAAGAATGTGAATGACCTGATGGTGCAAGCTGGGATCGAAAATTCTATTAAAGAACAAATGGTAAGGCCATTATTAGGAAACTAAATATGTTTGTCTTCTGCATATCTTTTGACTGCTTTCATCTTGAAAAATACACTTTGGGGATGATTGACTCTGTACTGCATGGAAATCTTCAGGAATAATAAAAGCCATTAACAAATGCTCTTTTCTAAATAGACTAAGAGAAACACTCCTTGTCATAGTTCCTTAAAAAGTGTAGTTGATGTATTTTAAAAAAATATTTTAATGTTTATTTATTCTTGAGAGATAGAGACGGAGCATGAGCAGGGGAGGGGCAAAGAAGGACACAGAATCTGAAGCAGGTTCCAGGCTCCGAGCCATCAGCACAGAGCCCGACGCGGGGCTTGAACACACAGACCTCGAGATCATGACCTGAGCCGAAGTCAGACACCCAACCGACTGAGCCACCCAGCCGCCCCAAAAAGTATACAGTTTAAATGACAAACTCTACTATTTAAAAATCGGACTGTATTCAAATACTTTTCATAACTCCTCCCCCCCTCAAATTAGTCTTCTATCAAAACACAAATCATGACGAATCAGAGACTAGGGATTATAAGGTAGTTTCTGTTTGAGACGATGAGTGCATGTACCCATTTGAAGAAGACACGTGTGCAGTAAGCCCTCAGCCCTCGGCCCATTCCACGGCGGTCCCTGAGCAGTGCCCCTGGCCTCCCACAATGCAAACCGCCCAGTGGAATGTTGCATTTAATCTTGAAGCTGCAAATAAGCGCTCGGCTTTAGGTCTCAGATTGGATTTACATCCATGTGCCGTGTGTGGAGATTCACAACTTTGTTTTATTGAGATGCTTGTGCATATTTTATTCAGATATATAAGAATAATAGATTATTCTCACTATAATATTCTGGTTAGATAAGCAGATTTTGGTTGAACAATTAAGTGCCTTTTATTTCCTTGTTTTACCATCGCTTTTACAATTGTTATCCTAAGTGGGCTGGCAAATGATCCCCACCTGTCCTGCTAAATCAGAACCCATTCACCTTTCGGTGATTCATGCGTATCTGCAGCTGGTATTCTGGTAACAAAGGGAACCAGGACCTGGGTCCTGCTGCCACCTTAAAACGCTGCAGAAGACGCCCTGCCTCCTGGGTGGAAGACAGGGCTTCACCCAATCAGGCTGCCCGGGTCGGAGAGCCCTCCTCCCCGGCCAAGGGGCCAACTTAGTGAGATTAGTGAGGAGCGGAGAGCCTCAGGGCCAGAAGCACTGTGCCCAGAAGGGATCTGGCACACCGCAGGCACGCACGGATGGCAGCCCGGCGACCGGCCCCTTCCCTCCATCACCCAGACCTAGCTTCTGTTTTAAATTTGGTCAAAACCACAAATACTAGGCAACAAGTTAAATGATCAAGTAGGTGTGGAAACCTCACCACTTGGCGTGCGGGCAGCCTGAGAGAAGTTCGGATCTCCGAGTTTGTTTAAAAGTGGTACTGCCTTCTAAGTGAAAAGACCTAAATAAATTGAGATGTTTGCATAAATCTATGTTTGTTGATTGCACTAGGTCAGTGTTAACCCAGGGCTGGCTTGTGCTGTAAGCCTCGGGGGATTCTGCACACACCCTCACACCTGTGTTCCAGTTGTGGGGCACCCGAATGCTAAAAACTACTGTTCTGTATCCTGATGGGTCTGGCACTTTGTCGGTCTCCCTATTAAATGACTTTGTGACATATTTCCCGCAATCACTTAGGTGCAGAGTGAGTGGCTGGGCGGAGGGCTCTTCCCTCCAGGGCCCTCGCGCGCTCAGTCACGGTGCTGGGACCCTGACGCAGGAGTCACGTCCCGTTGTTCGAAGGAACATCCCATTTATACCCCTGCAGTTGGGAATCCACACTGACTCCATCTGTCAAAAATGAAAAGATTTGTGTTTCTCTACATACCGAATTTTCCCTATCCACAAATGTTTTAATAATTATGAGAAATTGGGGCACCTGGTGGCTCAGTCGGTTGAGCCTCTGACTTCGGCTCAGGTCATGATCTCACAGTTCTTGAGTTCGAGCCCCGCATTGGGCTCCGTGCTGACAGCTCAGAGCCTGGAGCCTGCTTTGGATTCTGTGTCTCCCTCTCTCTGCCCCTCCCCCACTCGTGCTCTGTTTCTCTCTCTCTCTCAAAAATAAACATTAAAAAAATTTTTTTAAATAATTACAGGAAATTAAGGTGTTTTATTGAAAGCTTTGGATTCCAGGTTATTTAACTGTACATTAATTGCTATATAAATTAACCATTACCTCTTTAAAAATTTTTCTCCCAGACCTGAAGACAGTAGACCAGTCACTTGAAAATAATAGTCAAAGCTGTACTTTTTGAATAATAAGTTGCATAATATGAGTTCTGATTTTTACTCTTTAATTTAAAAATTCATTTTAACGAAACGAAAGATCAAGAGAACAATGCGACAAGAACATAGTTTAGAAGGCGACTAACCGCTTGACAAAGACGGCTGTAAGGTGGCAGAGCCGCTTCCGGCGCACGCCGTGTTTATCGACATGGGAGAAAAGCATAAGCTGTATTAGGTCAATTTTTTTTCCTGAATTAAGTTCTATATAGATCTTTTTAAAAAACATCATCAGCTGTTTTCTGATTGAGATTGCTTTTTAAATAACTGCATTCCAACTCGGCTTTTCCGGTCATACAGTTCTTAGAAAGATTCCCTTTAATCTGTCTAGTCCGAACAGATTCTGGCAGCAGTGTTCTCCAAACCCAACCCACCCCAAGAAAACAGCCTGTCTAGCCCTAGGTCACCACCCTTACTCACCTTGCTCCTATGAAGGCGGTTACCAAGGAGAAGTGCAAAGATCACACTTCAGCTTATTTTATAGTTATATAGAGACGGTTTCAAATAATTGTCCAATTCACCTCTCGGAGCCAAAGTAAAAGAGAGCTATGATCACTAAAAGGGGGTCGGTAATAGGCTCTCGTTTGTAAAAATCACATGATTCCTGCATACGAGATCAATTTTATTCTTCATACACAAGTCAACTCCCATAATTCTACAATTTAGAATTAGCCACTGTAGACATTTTTCTGTGCATACAATTTTATATATGGTTGATTATGTTGTTTATAATCTCATGCCTTGTTCTCTTCATATCATAAACATTTTTCCATCTGATAATTTCATATACTTCTCATACTTTTTTATGGCTGCCTACTATTCTGTCAGATGGATGTAATAATTTAACCATTTCCTTAACTGTTCCTTGGACATTGACGCTGTTTCCCTCCATCTTGCTACTATAAATAATGCTAAAGGAACAGCGTCACCTCGAATTCTCTGCATGTTTCATTAGGGTCAGAAGTGCGACTGAAGACCAAGTACATTAGTCAAACGCATTTAAGAAATGAAGCATCGTTTTATACTCCCGACGGTGGTACATGTCTTTCTTTTCTTAATCCAAAGTTTTAAAATGGCATCATTTAAATTCAGTATTCTTGGTGATTTAAAATCATGATAGTTCTATTGGATTATGTGAAAAATCTGAAAGCATCTTAGCTGCAATTATAATTTTAGCAGAAACTAAAGTAGATATTTGAATTGAGGTTAACCAAACAGATTGGAGTCCTCATTAATAACATAGATCACGATTCAAAATCCAGGATTGTTAAGAGATTAAGTAGGTAGGAGAGAAAGCTTCTATTAGTTATTAACTAAAATAAAAACATTAGGGGCGCCTGACTGGCTCGGTTGGTAGGGAGTGTGACTCTTGATCTCAGGGTCATGAGTTCAAGCCCTACATTGGGCATGAAGCCTACTTTAAAAAATAAAACAAAAACAGTAATACTGTCCAAAAAGTACTAGTTTCTTTTTAAAGAAAGTTCCAAGCAGATCCCCTTTTATAGTCTGACATTTAACATCTCAATTATTCACTCAAACCTTTAGAGATTATTTGACATTTTAGAATATCGTACCTGTTCCGACACGTTCCTAATGTTTGTATAAAGGATTGCTATTCTCCGGCACATGCATACATTTAAAAGAAATCAAACTGCTTCCATAACGAAAAAGCGGAAAGTAGCAGAAGGGTTTACTCGTGCTTAAACATGCTGATTCCAACCCGAACTAGGTTAATATGGAACTTCAGTCGCAGGCAGTTTATTCAGAAAATACTTAAGTGAAATGTTGTGAATTCAATATCAAATGCTATATTCCTATACTTGCAATTTAAAACTCATTTAACACAAAATTTTGGAATTTGTGAGACCCCCAAGCTTAATAACACATTTGTAAGGCAGCAGTACCGGATGCAATTGTCTGAAGTTTTAATTCTTACATTTCCTTTTTTCTTTTAAGTTTATTTATTTATTTTTGAGAGAGAGACAGAGAGAGAGAGGGAGAGAGAGAAAGCACAAGTGGGGGAGGGGCAGAGAGGGCAAAGAGGGAGAATCCCAAGCAGGCTTTCTGCTGTCAGCACAGAGGCAGATTCGGGGCTCGAACTCACAAACCATGAGATCATGACCTGAGCCAAAGTCAGCAGCTGAACTGACCGAGCCACCCAGCGCCCCCTAATTTCCTTTCTTTACAACTATGGTCTCTTGCCTGAGTTATCACTGACATAGACTTTTTTTTAATATAGATTTTTAAAATTTTTATCTATTTTTGAGAGAGACAGAGCATGAGCAGGAGAGGGGCAGAGAGAGGGAGACACACCATCCGAAGCAGGCTCCAGGCTCCGAGCTGTCAGCACAGAGCCTGATGGGGGGCTGGAACTCCCCAACAGTGAGATCATGACCTGAGCCAAAGTCGGACACTTAACCGACTGAGCCACTCAGTCACCCCTAAATATTTTTTTAATGTTTATTTTATTTTTGAGAGAGAGAGAGAGTCCAGAAGGGGCACAGAGAGAGGGACACAGAGGATCCGAAGCAGGCTCTGTGCTGTCAGCAGAGAGCCTGATGTGGGGCTCAGACTCACAAACCAGGAGACCATGACCTGAGCTGAAGTCAGATGTTTACCGACTGAGCCACCCAGGCGCTCCTATCACCACAGACTTTTAACTCTCTTCCCAAATCCCTTTAGCTCCCCCAAGGGGACAGAATGGTCCTCTCAGAACTAAAATCTGATCATGCTACACCTGGTTCCCAAGGCAAAGCCTCCCAGAGTGGCACCCCGGCCTGCGCCCGCTCCACCCGGCCCGGCACAGGCCCCAGTTCTCAGGCGAGCCCGGCTCCCTCACCACGGGCCTCTGCTCCCTGCAGGTCTCCTCTGGAACGGAATTCCCGCTGCACCTTCTCAGTTAGCTTTTTCAATATCTGATCTCAGCTCGAAAATAATTTCCTCAGAGATTCTTTCCCTGAATCCTCCTCTGGCTCAGACCCACTTTTACATACCCTCCGAGCCGTCTACCTGTCGCCGACCACACTTGTACCGTCACTTTCCCGTGCTCATTTGGTTACCTCCACAAGGCGGCAGGCAGCCAGGTTGATTTTGCTCAGACCCGGGACCCGGGAGCCGCTCAAAGATTTTTTTTTTAATTTTTTTAAACATTTATTTATTTTTGAGAGACAGAGTGTGAGCAGGAGAAGGGCAGAGAGAGAGAGAGGTAGACGCAGACTCTGAAGCAGGCTCCAGGCTCTGAGCCATCAGCACAGAGCCCGACACGGGGCTCGAACTCACAGACCGTGAGATCATGACCTGAGCCGAAGTCGGCCGCCTAACCGACTGAGCCACCCAGGCGCCCCTCAAAGATTTTTTTTAAAAAATTAAATTAACGAACGAATTTCAAGAGTTTCGAAATACTTTGTAATCTTTTATATGGTGCTTTTCGTCCACGGAGATGTATGAGAGCTTGACCCCTTTATTGAACAAGAGAACAAGAAAACCGAAGGCCACAAGGAGGATGTGGGCTGCAGCGACGGCTGGGGAAAACTAGCGGGTGTCGCCCCCTTCCAGCACCGAGGCACTACAGACCTCATACGACACTGTTGCTGTTCTTTGTATAGCTTTCGACGATAAATGTAAAAATGCCACGAAAGGGTATCGTAACCAGATGCATTTTAAAAGCCATTAATAAAAATGATGTAGGAAAAACTATCCAAAATGGCACCACAGAAGTCAGTCCTCCCGAGGTTCCCCATGCCGATTTTCCAGACATCTAGCTTTCCCAATCAGCACCTCGACTTTCAGGTAAGAAACCTGGTGAGGCCAGGGCGCCTGCGGGGCTCAGTCGGTGAAGTGTCCGACTTCGGCTCAGGTCATGATCTCACGGGGTGTGAGTTCGAGCCCCGTGTCAGGCTCTGAGCTGTCAGCCCAGAGCCTGGAGCCTGCTTCCGATTCTGTGTCTCCCTCTCTGTCTGCCCCTCCCCCGCTCATGCTCTTTGTCTCTCAAAAATAAACATTATAAAAAAAATTAAAAAAAAAAAAAAAAAAAAAACCTGGTGAGTCCATGAATGCATCCTATATGTTAACCGAGCAACCTAAGAAATGAAACTTCGGGTGTTTTTAGAAACATCAGTGATGTGGTTTTTAGAGTAGTTGTAGTTTTGATTTTGTCAGTGCCCCGAGCAACTCATCTCTTCTGGGCATGGGCTCAGAAGTTAGAAAAAGGCAGTCTACCATAGGGACCAACACATAATAATCTGTTGCAACATAAGGTTGCTGGTTGTTTCAGTGTTTCAGATCTTTGTTCTGAATGTCTGAGAACTAAATTATTAATAAATGAACGAATGAATGAATGAATGAGAACTGTATGTAAATGACACCATACCATAGAATCCAGCACCCAGCTTCTCCAGGCAGTACCTTCACATTCATCTATGGTGACGTGTATAGCCCTACTTCAGTCACTAACTGCGGTGAATAGCCTTTGGAGTTCTGTTTTTCACTGGACTAACATTGTTTCCAAATAATACTGCAATAAACACGCTAGCATGTCTCCTCTGTGTCAGCTTCCCAGCGGTACTTGATTGCTTACTGGGTCCCTGAATATATTTTGTACCTCCTAGGCTAGTTGCCTGTGTCAGCTGCCATGCCTAATTCCTGGACTTTGCACAAAAGCCATCCTGGGGAGGATGGGAAACAGAAATCCTTCAGATTCAGAGAACCAGGGGTATTGGTATACTTTCTGCACTAGCTAATTTCAACTTGAATAAAGCAGCCCGGTGCAGCAATGAGGCAGGTTTGGGAACCGTGCAGATCTAGGTTTGAATCCATGCCCTCTGTAAGGAGTTGTAACTTGGGGTAACTTGGACTAAGCTTTAGCTTCCTTCTGTACGAACGATCCACCTGGCAGGTGGCTGGAAGGATTTGAGAAAATGGTTTGCAAATCACTTAGTTCTTCTGGGCAAGGTAAACAGTAGGCACATAATGATAAGATATAAACTTGGAATGAAGAGACCAAACTATTATAAATTCAACTATACTGCAGTTACAAAGCGCCAGTGAAAAAGATAGTTATTAAAGTCAAATGTGAATGAACTTATTATAACTTATAAATACAACAAATTTACACTAAGTCCAGAGTAAGTTTACAATGTGGAGTGTAATGTTTTTGCTTTTTTGTTAATAGCTAATAAAGCTTTATCAATGAGATATAACTCACATGCTATGCAATTCACCCAATTAACACGTACAGATGTGTACAACCATCACAATTTCAGAACATTTCCATCATCACAAGAAGAAACCCCGTTCCTATTAGCTATCACCTCCCTCTTCCCCCTCCTCCTAGTCTTAAGCAACCACTAATCTTTCTGTCCCTACGGGTTTGTCCATTCTGGATTATTTCGTATAAATGGAACCATACAATGTGCAGTGCCAGCCGCTTTCACTAACCTGATGCCTTCAAGGTTCACTGTGTCGCAGCCCACATCGGTAGTTCACTTCTTATGACCAAGTAATGTTCCATCGTACGGAGGTACCGTATTTTGTTTATCCATTCTTCAGTTGAGGGAATGCGAGTCCGTTTTGACTACCATGAATAATCCTGCCACCAATGTTCTGTCCACGGTCCTGTGTGGACATACCTGTTCAGTTCTCTTGGGTGGACAGGGAAGACTGACGTTGCTGGGTCAAACGGTAATTCTCGATTTTGTTTTTTGAGGAACTGCCAGACTGCTTTCCAAAGCGGCTGCACCACCCCACCTCACCACCAGCAGTGTCTGAGGGGTCCGATTTCTCCATGCCCTTGACCAGCTTCTAGTCATCTGACCCTTTGGATCTATTCACACTCCTCCCAGTGGTCGTGAAGGCGCATTTCCTGTTTTTGATTTGCATTTCCTTGACGAGTGAGGACAGTGAGCTTTTCCTAGGACTGTTGGTTGCTCTATCTTGGAGAAACGTCAGCAGCAGAATACTATTATGTCAGCTACCTGGTGTTCCCAGTAGCCCCTCGTGTGGCGTGGCCTTATACGCCCTGTTTTGGAAGTGGGAAAGGTCAGGCTGGAGCAATGGAGCTGAGGGTTTGCATTTGAGTTTTAAATTCATTTAAAGCCCATCTCATTTGTATTTGCTGGTCTGTACTTGTGTTTCAACCACAGTCAATCTGGCCACAGCAGTGAGTGCTTTCACACCAGTGAGGGCCCACCAGGCACCATCCAAAGACACTATTCCAAGACATGGGACAGCAGACGCCACAACCCCCGCACTCCAGAGACAACAGAAATCCAGGAGGCCACGTGCCACGGGAAGCGGCAGAGCCTGGCTGTGAAGCCAGCCGGGGCTTCGGGGTTGGCCCCACACCCCACACAGGAGGCTCCTGGGAAGCTCCGAACCACCCACCCACCAACATGCCGCAGGCGAGAGAAACTCCACACTGCGATGAGGACACTAGCTGCACGTACTGAAGAGTCGTGGTTTTACAGAAAATACAATCTGCTTAAGCACCTTAGGCACAACCTTTGGAGGAAAAAGAAAGAGGTTCTTACTCTTTATATAAAAGGAAAATAGGAATCATTATTTTATTGTACTGTTTTTATAACCAGAAGGCTAAAAGATACTTTCCCCGCCAAGTGTATATTCTTTCTGAACTCAAGCCTTTGGATCCTGTTGTGGGTTGGACTGTGACCCCCGTAAATTCCCGTCGGAAGATCTAATCCCCAGGACGACGTACCCTTCGTCGGAGATGGGGCCATGACAGATGTAATTGTCAGGATGAGGTCATGCCGGTGAAGGGCAGCCCTCGTCCCATGACCAGTGTCCCTGGAAGGAGACATCGGGACACAGACCCGCACCCAGGACAGAAGGCCGGGTGAAGCATCAAGCCAACGACCGCCAGAAACCAGCAGAATCTGGGAGAGGGGCGGGGAACGGAGTCTCCATCATCGCCCCGAAGGCACCAGCCGGGAGCACACTTGGACCCGGAGTCCTCGCTGGCAGATTTGCGAGCCCACTCATTTCCGCTGTCGCCCCGTCTGCGGTACTTTGTTCCAGCAGCCCTCAGAGTCCCCCGCGGCCAGGTGTACAGAACACGGCGGCCGCAGAGGACACGCCTGAATCCACCCCAACGGTAAAGACGGTTGATTTCTGACTACCAAAGTCAGTAATCTGTGTGTCAAGTTTCTTAAGAAATAAGCAATTATGGCTTTCCGTCACTGCAAATTTTATTCGTCTCAGCTGGATATTTACAGATATTTGCTAATATAAAAATACAGCGGGCAGGCGGACAGAGAGCTGAGACCATGCAGCCCACACCGCAAAGACCCTCCGGTCCCTCGAGCTTCGCATGCTCCCCCAAACACCCTCTCTAAGGCATAAACAGTTTACGATGCTCCCACACGAAACGACTCCGCAGCATTTATGCGCCCGGAGACCGGGCCCGGCGCTCAGTATCTGTACTTCGTGGAGTAGTCCTTTGGAGACACGACCAGGCCGCGACCCTTCCGGGCGCCGCGGTACACCGTCTCGATTATGTCTATCATCTCCTGCTTGTCCTCCATGGCCCAGTTGATCTTGTTGTTGTTCCCGGTCCCCAGGTCGATCATGATGTGCTTGTTCCTGCGAGGAGGAAGCAGGGGGTCAATGCTCGCGACAGCCCTTCCACGAGAGCTCCGGGCAGAAGGTGCCTTCTGTTTTGCGCGCTTACAGGCTCTGGTTAGACGTCATCTGGGACCAGAGCACACGGCCAACAGGACCCACGATGACTCAGGAGAAGATGACAACCACCGAAATCTATTTTAAAACACGCAGCTTGCAGGGGGACCAGCTCTTTCTCCGTTTCCTTAGGACAAATATCCCGTGGGGGAGTTGAAAGTTCAAAGGACACACAGTTTTGGTCACTTGGACCCAGAGGGCTGTTACTCAGGAAACACAACGGGTGGGTTTTCATGGTGCTCTTGTGGGCACTTCGTGCACATTTTACTAAAAGCCCTACTAATTGTAAAGTTAAATATACTTTGCATTTCTATGATTAGAGGCACGGACAACTCTTTACAAACTTAGTTTTTAAGAGATTACTTTTAAAAATGAATTTCTATATACACTTTACAGAAGACATTAACCCTAGTTGTCCCTGGTGCACGAATTCCTCCAGGTTTGTGAAGACTGATTGGTTTTCATTAACTTAACTTTTCACCTCTACAAGAATGAAGTGCTCCACCCAGGCGCCCCCGGTCTGGCCAGCTTTTAACCAGAGCAAGCATCCAAAAGACAAATCTGATGTTCCTTTTCTACCACAAAGTTTCACTTCTAGGACAACATTCCACGTCCTCACTCCGGCCCAGGAACCTGGCGGTCTGGACCCTTCCCTCCCGCCTCCTCCTCCACCAGCCACCCAGTGCTCTCTCAGGCTCCCGAAAGCAGCATGGAGTTCACGCCCGCGCCCCGCTCCCTGGAAGGCTGGAGCTCACCGTAACCCTGCCCCGGCTGCGTTTAGCTCCCGGCCGCCCTGACTCGGTGTCTGTGTGTCTACAAATAGCCCCCCTCTGACACCTGTTTCCCTCTGCTAACTCACTCAGCTGTTCCCAACCCACAAAGCTCCACGATGGCAGGAGCCACGCCCGCACTAGACCACAGAACCTGGCAGGACTCGATGTACATATATTGGGTGGGAACGTGACCTGAAGTCCCGCCACGCCTGGTCTTACAACCCCGGTCACAGGAAGAGACGTGCTGTCGTCCTCTCTGAGAGCAGCCTCCGTCCTGAACACCAGCACGCGCAGACGGCGGGGGCCCCGCCCACCCGAGAGGCTTGGGGAGAGTTCCGAGGAGCACGACAGAAAGGCCAAGGCTGCCTCCGAGAGCCCGTTAGGAGAAACCCGGACTTGGAGGGCGCAGCTGGTGCCGGCTCCGAAGGAAGGAGGAACTCGTGGCTGGGGGTGGAGGAAAGGGACCCCGATACTCGGCAGGACATGGGGACAGCATGCTGCGGTTCTGTGGGAAGAACCCGTAAGGATGAGGCACTTGGATGTTCAACGAAGCAATACCGAGCAAAGTCCTGAAGGTGCTGCCTGGTTCCTCTCTGCTGCTTACAGTAAAACGAGAGACAACCTGGGTAAGAACTGCGAACAAAGAAAAGACTGAATTCTCCGCCTCTCCAGACGGCAGAAGATGCTGGAATCCAGAAATGGTTGCAGAGTGGGGGGTACAGAGAAAAGGAAGCCACACGACCTTCTGCTGAAGCCCAGGAAAGTCCTAAAAGCCAAAACATTCAGTCACAAGAGAGGGAGGTGGGCCTCGTGGATCTTCCCCGACGCCCAGGCCAGGGACTCGGGCTGCAGGCGACAGAGGGCACAGCGAAAGACCCACGTGCTGCTGGCTGAAGGAGGCTGGAAAACGTCCAGCTGCAAGTGCCTTTCGTGAGAAAGGGAGGAAAATCAGGCAAGCACCCTCCCAGGGCTGGGGCGGCAGCCCCGCCTCTCGCCCACACCCGACTTCGCATATGAGAAGGATGTGAATCTTCGGAGCCAGAGGGCAGACTGCGGCGGGCGAAACCCTAAACTAAACCCTGGGACAGTGACAGGACGGGCCATGAAGACTGCGATCAATGACGTCACACGCAAATGCAGTCCGGCAGATGTCCCAAAAGTTACTAATCCACTGACTTTAACATAAGGAGAGAATCCTGGATTATTTAGCTGCGTCTATTCCAAGCACAGCCCTTTAAAAGCAGAACAGGAAATCGCGGAGATTGTACAGGCTGCAATGGCGGAAGGGCCTCCAGGAGCAGGGAGGGGCCCCAGCGTGCAGCCAGCCAGCAAGGGGTCCGAGGTCTCGGACCCATGACCACCAGGCCCGGATTCAGTCAACAACCCGAGTGAGCCAAGAGGCTTCTTCCCAGACTGACAGTCCAGGCAAGCGCCCAGCCCGAGACTCTGACTCGGTGAGACGCGGAGTGGGAGCCCACGAGCCTGCCCGGACCCTGACTGACAGAGCACCGAGCTCACGCCGTAACCGGTGTGGCGTCAGCCACTGCATTTGTGCTCATCTGTGACACCAGATGCAAAGCTAACACGCGCCCTGTGCGATCCACCCGAACGCTCCTTCCCCGTTAGGGAGCTCTGCTTTCCGAGCTTGATAGTGCTTTTTCACAACTTTTGTATTAACAATAACCCGAAAGAAATTCCAAATGGCGACTTCGTCAAGTGGTGATTTCTTTCTAAATTACAGCTCCACAACAGAACTTTCCCTAAAATTCCCGTTACTGGACTTTACTAGTAAGTACCATCAAATATAAAGCTCTCCTGATTACATCGAACTTCCAGACCAAGAGCATTCGCCTGAGGCGACAGGCTAAGAGAACACACCTGAAGAAAAACATGACGGTGCACGGGTCGTACAGCTCATACATCTTGTTGAAGTCAGGCACTTCTGTGATATCCACGAGGTAGATGACTGCAAAGTTTTTCACCTGGAAGAGATTGAAACAACCCCGTACAGTAACACACTGTTTTCTTATTCTACGAAAGAACATTAAAAACAAAAACAAGAGTTTGTGTAGAAGAGGACAATTTTCAAACCAACTCCCCAACATTCTTTCCCAGCAGAGCTAATACACAAGGAGACAATTCGACACATTCAGGGTCCTGACACCTGGCTGCTGACACCTCGCTGTACCATTTTCAGAATAGCAAGTTACGAAAGTCCTGCAGAAAATGAATAATACATATGTTATTCATGCTGATCTGGTAATAACCTATCTGAACTTTCCAAATTTGTACTGCTACAAATTCTTAATCGCACGCAGTAAACGAGCGCTTTGAAACATGCTGCTAGAATCCGCCGCACATCTCCCCGCACACCTCCCCCGTTGGTTCGGGTGTGCACACTTGCAGGTGCTGAGACTAGTACTCCAAATAAACCTGTGCATGACAAATATTCTTTCATTTTTTCCCTCTAATTGCAAGTTCATCGCAGCAGATTTAGAAAACTCAGAAAACTGTAAATAAGATAGAATCACATCCAGTCCCAACCACCAGAATTGCTACAAATGTATTTTTATTTTTTAAATGTTTATTAGTGAGAGAGAGTGTGTGTGCAAGTCGGGGACGGGCAGAGAGAGAGTGGGAGACAGAAATCTGAAGCAGGTTCGGGGCTCTGTGCTGCCAGCAGAAAGCACACATGGGGCATGAGCCCACAAACTGTGAGAGCATGACCCGAGCCAAAGGTGGACGCTCGGTGGACTGAGTCACCCAGGCGCCCTGCTACAAATGTATTTTTAGTAAACCCTTTCCCATTTTTTCTGGTACGCACACACACACGTAAATCTGTTTGTACTGTTTTAATAAAATGCGATCATACTGTATCACTGTATTTTATACCTGCTTTAATTATGAGCATTCTCTTATACAAATTATATACTTTCCCAAAGCACAATTTTCAGGGCTACATAATACCTCACCAAACAGCTATGTCATTAGTTTATCATTCTTCCATTATTTTCTGATTTTTCCCGAAAATAAATATTCAGACTTTTCATTAATACCAATTATTCACCTGTGAACATTCTTACCCTTAAATCTGGGTACATATTTCATTATTTCCAAAGAACAAATTCTCAAAATAGGATCTCTACAACAAAGCACATGACATTTTAACAGCCCTTATAGGGGTGCCTGGGTGGCTCAGCTGGTTGAGTATCCGACTCTTAATTTCAGCTCAGGTCATGATCTCGTGATTCATGTGTTCAGGGTGACAGTGTAGAACCTGCTTAGGAGTCTCTCTCTCCCTCTCTCTCTCTCAAAATAAATACACAGTGCAAGGCAACGCAGGGCTGAGGTCTGACCAACAGACCTTTATACAGAAGGCATGAAGTGTGGACAGGTTCCTTGAAGAGCCTGGCCGTGAGAGCAGGGAAGTTACTGAGGGACCCAGGCTTGGAGCTGGGCCTCTCCCGGCCACCCCCCAATTCCCTCTCTCCTGGTGACACAAAAGAAGGCAGCTGTGGAGTCAGATGCGCCGCGCACTGCATGTCCAGATGGCCTCTGTGGAAAGCGTTCTTTTCACACTGCCGCAGCCCTCAGGCAGCAGGGATGGGGTACCACACACGCCTCTATAGAGCTTTCTAGCAAAAGTGACCCTGCGAGTCCGTAAGGTGCTGCCTACCCCTACGTTTCACTTCATTAATTTATTACTTTCTCCATAACACAAGAGAGATGCAATTTAAAATGATGCACATTAACATTAGAGTAAAACCACACACACACGTACCCTTGTCTCCTAAAGCATAAACTGCCAATCCAACGAAAGCCTTTCGGATTCCATGTGAATTGTTTAGCCAGCTGGCTCCAGTTCCTCGAACTTCCACATCTCCCAAGTGAAAGCAGAGACTGACCAAAATATACCACACCTATTTTATACACGAAGACATTCAGTTACCCTAACTCAGTGATGTCATTTTCACTCTAAATGTTGGCTTTTATAGTGAGACTTTAAGAGCAGGCCCTAGTTCCCTTTGCCTCCAATGATGAGGAAGAAAAACGTGGCTCATTCAGAAGTAAAACAACTAAGTGACACCACAGTACTTAATTCTTTTCTTCCCGTCTACCTAAATAACATTATGGGTCTCCAGATAAATCTGAGGCCTCCCAAGCCTAGGAACCACGTCCGTTACTCGTACACAGGGCTAGTAAATGCTTCTCAAGTGAACTTTAACAATAAGCTTGTATTTCTGAAATGCAAGAAACACATTAATGTCACTTAAAATGTGTTTTTGGACAGTTTGGGCTTAATTATGTAACCCTGAGTTCAAACAGACCTGCCCTCAGAGGTGGTCTGCCCGACGGGAGGCCCTCCCGCTTCCGCGGCTCCGGTACCTGCAGAAGGAAGGGCTCGCTCATCCCGTCGGGCGCCCGGCAAGGACTGCACACAGCCCCAGGTGGCCTTCCTCGAAATCTGTGCAACCCGCCCAGCCCTTCCTCTGGAAAAGCTACCATTCATCAACGCTTCTCCCAATGCGGGTTGCGTGAAGTCTGTCGTGACGCCTTCTGCAGGGTCTGAACTCTTTCAGCTGAAGGTTTCACACCTGTTGATGAATCTGCAGTTAACTAAAACCCTGTGTATTTTTTACAGAAGTGAGATGAAGCCAGGAATCTACTTTATTTTCTCCATTTAAAAAAATGTTCGTTTTGGGGCGCCTGGGTGGTTCAGTGGGTTAAGTGTCTGACTCTGGCTCAGGTCGTGGTCTTGCGGTTCGTGGGCTGGAGACCCGCGTCAGGCTCTACACCCTCAGCATTGAGCCTGCTTCAGCTCCTCTGTCTCTCTCTGCTCCTCCCTCCCTCACACTCTCTCAAAAATAAAATACACACAGATAAATAATGTTCATTTGGAAAATATAGAAAGGGAATGGAAAAACTACTACTGTGTGTCCAGCCCAGTATTTTTAAGCAAACTCTACCCCAAATGTGGGTCTTGAACTCATAACCCTGAGATCAACAGTTGCATGCTCTTCCGACTCAGCCAGCCAGGTGCCCTCGAGTTATGTGACTTGTTTAAAATATACTGGGCTGGGGCGCCTGGCTGGCTCAGTCGGAAGAGCACGCAATTCTTAATCTTGAGGGTATGAGTTCAAGCCCCACGTGGGGTATACAGACTACCTAAGAGAAAATAAACTTAAAAATATACGAGAGTCAAATAAAATCAATAGTATGAGTGTCTTAAAGTGAAAAGTGTTTCCCTTTGCCCAGACCCCCATGCTCGGCTGTGAGGAAACCACGGACGCCCCACTCTCTCCCGCGGACATCACGAACAAACGCCCACATTTAAGAAGCTCTTGGAAGATCATCCTTAACAGCCAAACGACACTCCTGCCTGTGAAGAGGACATTCCCGGGCCAGATCCCAACTGCCCATGTCCGAGCCTGGACAAATCACTTGCCAGCACCCACCTCGGGGAGTCGTCGTGAGGACCACAGGACACTCTGCTTCCCTCCTGGCAATGGGACTGGTCTAAGTGCTCAGACACCAGAGCACTGTCACCCCCATGCTCTCCTATCACGAGATGTTGGTGTTGCTTCCAGCCGCGATGGAAACTGCAGCAAAGGTCTCGTGGGGCCTGATCTCTGTCTGTGAAGAGGCAGGCTTCCCGAGCGCGAGGTGCGACTACTCTCCAGGCTCCGCACGCAGCGCCAAACTGCCCCCCAAAAGGGAATCGGTCTCACATGCGCCGCAGTACCAACCTTCCCCACACCACAGGAACCCCCTTTATCTCCCATGTGTCTAAGAGACGACAGCGCACGATTTTAGTGTGTGCGTCTCTGAAGTTTACGTAACCATTAGAATTTCCTCGTTTTTAGGTTCCTTGCCCCTCTGCCCACAGGAATTATTAGTTATTTATTTAATTTTTTAGAAGTCATCTTTTTAAATGGTATTTTAAAGTTATTTGCGTAAGTCTACTATATCTAAAATAACATTTTGCCTGCTACGCTTGCAGTAATTTTAATTGGGTGTTAAACAATATTTTTCTGAAAACCAAGAACTCTCTCTGTACAATTTCATTTCTATTATCAAGTTGTTTCTTGGTGTATACATCCTTTTGATTATACTTAATAGTAACTACGCTTTCCAGCCCCGCTGCCCACGCATTTTGCAAGCGCCCCTCCAGGAAGTCACTGATTAAGCTGTTCAGCAGCCCTTCCACAGGCCACTCAACCTGCTTTCAACCTGCTCAGAGCAAGTCGCTAAGACTGACGGCTGGCACACGACACCAACCGCCCTTCCACCCTTCTGCATGGAGCTCCTCCTCCAGCTAAGAACCCACCTAAAAATGCTGGAAAAAATCTTCACTTGGCACTATGTATTTTATTTATAACGAACAATTTTTAGGTAATTCATGTCAAAGCCATCAAAAAACTGCATAACTTTATTTTCCCAAACTATTTGCCTGATTAGCTCAACGATAACTCTTGAAAACTCTGTGACGTGACCGGTAACAACACTAACAACAGTGGCTGAGAATTACTGCATGTACTGCTCACCAGGGGACAGGAAGGATTCTAAAGCTCTTTTATATTAACTCTAGCCTCACGACTGCCTTCTGGGTTAGGCACTACTATCCCTTTCCTACAGATGAGTAAAATGAGGCACAGAGACAAGTTATTTAAGATCATACAGGCAGTAAGTAGCAGAAACTAGCTTGGTCCCCACGCCTACTGCCCTCATAGCCTGCTGCTAGCTCCAAGATTATTATACATAGAAAGACGAACCCACGAACATATACGTTTTGTTGGCTCTTATGATTCCTCACTTGACTGAACATCGACTTCCAGTAGAGTTCAACTTACCGTGTGCGATGCTCAAGAATGGCCCCCCGGGGGCGCCTGAGTGGCTGACTTTGGCTCAGGTCATGATCTCACGGTCTGTGAGTTCGAGCCCCGCGTCGGGTTCTGTGCTGACGGCTCAGAGCCTGGAGCCTGCTTCAGATTCTGTGTCTCCCTCTCTCTCTGCCCCTCCCCTGCTCATGCTCTCTCTCGAAAATAAACATTAAAATAAAAAATGCTCCTCCCTAAAGTCATTTCTAAAATGTTCCACACGTATGTCTGTCTTACATACAATCTAATGAGAACGTATGACCGTGAGTCAATGATATCACTGAAGTTTTGTACGTTTGAAACTCCACAAAAATCAAACATCCCATTGATTCTTCCCCATTACGGGGTTTCAGTAACAGGGAGCTGTGACGAACTTCCTGCGAAATGGCAAGACAGCTCGGAGATACACGAAACAGTGTCTCTATGAAGCTGTGTGCAAAATTAGCTGCTAAGCAGGAAGGTTTGTTCATTCCCTCCACCAAACGCCAGACGTCGGCAAAGTCGCTAAGCGCGTCTCTCACGTTTCCGGAGCAGCTGCGGACTACTCCGGCACGAGGTGGGCTTGGGGGGCTGGCGCATCGAAGCATCAAGTCAACACACCACGTTCCAGGAGAAACCATCTAGTCAAGCCCAGCCTAAAGAAGGGCACTTTTACTCACTTTAGAACAGCGGGGGCATCCAAACAGGGCTCGTAACAAGATGAGGAAGATCCCCCACTATCTGCCATTTCTGCAGAGGGAGATTTTTAGAGAGTTAAGTTGTTCTTTATGCTAAAACTTTAAATTTCAAATATTCCTGCTGAGATTCCCCAAAAAGGGCTTCCAGAATTACAAACTCACATTTTGCCTTTATACCAGGAAAAGAGTAAAATAATCACGTGATCCATTTCAAGTTTGCATTTTCCAGAACTATACTACAATGTCACACTAAAAGTTTATTAAAACAGAAAGCCAATTTTTTTGGACAAAAGAAAAAATACCTTCAAAAAACCAAGAAAACCACACAAAGTGGGCCCAATTAAGCCGTTCTTATCAACATGATCGAGACCAAAGAGATTACACGCACCAGCAACACAGTGATTCGGTCTGTAACCGACAGAAAGGGGTGAGAAAGGAACAGCTCAGGTAAAAGTCCCTAAAAACCTATGTTAACCCCAAATCTGTCTCCTAGCTTAAAGCGTTTTGCTGGGTTTTGCTGAGATGTGAGGACCCAAATGACCTCGCATCCCTAATGACCGTCCCCTCACGCTGAGGGCGGCAGGAGCTGGACGTCGCCTGTGTTCACGCCACCACCTACAGTGCAGAGTTCAGGGCACACACCCCAAGTTATTTCGGAGCCAGCAGAGCAACAACTTGCTTCTCAGAAAAGTGCTCTTAGGCAATTCTTCACTAACGCGGTAGCATCTGCCTTGACCGAAGCAAGCCAAAACAAGACATGACTCCCTGGCACCACCTCATTTATGACTTCTGACCCCAAATGGGAGGATCCCCAGTGTCGGAAAACTGCTGCTCTCCTGAGTCCCCCAGGCACCTCCTCAAGCTCCTTGAGGAAAAGGGGGGGATGGCTGCTAATCATAGCACCCCTATTCTGACCCTGACCTCCGTTGAGGGGTTTTTCAAAGTCACATCAGAATTCCCAGGGGACCTGGGCCTGTTTCTGGACCTCACCTTAGACCAAAAGAATCAGAATCTCTGAGATGCACTTTGGTAAGTATTCCAAGTGACACTCATGAAAACTGACAGACAAGAATGGTCCCCAATGTTCCCGATGTCATCACCCCTGCCTCACTTTGCCTCCCTTACCAAATAGGAGAGAGTAAAAATTAGCAATGGAAGAAGATGAGATAGTCTTTTTTTTTAATGTTTATTTTTGAAAGAGAGACGGAGCACAAGTGGGGGAGGGGCAGAGAGAGAGGGAGACGCAGAATCGGAAACAGCTCTGAGCTGTCAGCACAGAGCCCGATGTGGGGCTCGAACCCATGGACCATGAGATCATGACCTGAGCCTAAGTCAGCCGCTCAACCGACTGAGTCACCCAGGTGCCCCCAGTTTTTCTGTTTACTGTTTCTCTAACTAAACCGTACCCAATGTTGAGCCCAAACTCATGACCCCAAGATCAAGAGTCGCAGGCTCTACTGAGCCTGCCGGGCATTCCGAAGGTCAGACAGTTCTTCCTTTCCTAAATACAAAATACATCCTTACATCTATTGCTCTCTATTAAAAGGCATTGTTTTATTTAATGTTTATTTATTTTTGAGACAGAGAGAGACAGAGCATGAGTGGGGGAGGAGCAGAGAGAGAGGGAGACACAGAATGTGAAGCAGGCTCCAGGCTCTGAGCTGTCAGCACAGAGCCCGACGCAGGGCTCAAACTCACAGACTGCGAGATCGTGACCTGAGCCAAAATCGGATGCTCAACCGACTGAGCCACCCAGGCGTAAAAGGCATTGTTTTAAACTCTTAGCCATGAGAAAGAAAAAATGGCTTCAATGTTTCCATTATTTTTACTCTTCATTAAAATAATCTCATAATTTATGGAATATTAGTAAGTTAATTATTTTATTAACACCCTAACATATTTGTTTTTTCTCTACTGCTACAAATTAAAGTTATCTGAAAATCATCATGCAGGGGGCGCCTGGGTGGCTCGGTCAGTTAAGTGTCTGACTTTGGGTCAGGTCATGATCTCACGGTTGGGGGCAGCCCCACGTCAGGTTCCGCGCTGACAGCTCAGAGCCTGGAACTGCTTCAGATTCTGTGTCCCTCCCTCTGGTTCTCCCCCGCTCACGTTCTGTCTCTCTCTCTCAAAAATTAAAAAAAAAAAAAATGAAAAAAAAATCTCCATGAAGAAATTCGGAAGAGCACTCAGCCCCTGGTTATATGATTGCCAACGACTGCACTTGTGTTACCAGGAAACAAGGGTGACAAGCCAGTGTCCTAACACTAAACATCAGTAAACTAGTTCCGCAGAGCACAATTCTATTTTCTCCTAACATCTGCAACTGAATCACTCTAAGCTATAAACCAAGTGACTTGCAAGGAGCGCGGTGGGGTCAAGGGGGAAAAAGACTAGAAGAAGAGGGACAGGGATTCCGCCAGACCAACACTAACGTCCTGGTTTGCAAAGACAACAGACGAGGGACCAATAGTGGACAACCCTTTAAACTAAACTATTTAAGTAAATTCCATCGTTCTTGCCAAAGCCTGTAGGCGTTTGTCCATGGCCCTACAGAGAAGGAATCAGTAATCACTTCGAACATTTGAAAATCTTTGGCAACTTCTCCCAGAAAAAATCACAGGACCTATTCTACACAGGTTCGGGGACCACGGCCTCCCACCACAGGGAAAAATCTGTATGCCAATTCGGTGAATGTGTTTCGCATCACGAATAAAGGCATGAAGAAGGAGCACTGGACGGATTCTAGCCTCACTTTTAAATTCTACCGCCAACCGGCAAAGCAAAAGCAAGCAAACAGGGGAAATGAGCAAGCTGGTCACAACGCGAACGGTGGAGCTGCGTTACCTTTTCGGCTATACTGTACAAGACCTCATCCATTTTCATGCAAGTGGGATCCCAGTCGTGTCCAAACCGGATGACGACCACCCGGTCTTCCTCCGAAAGGATGGCCTGGTCCACCTGCCAGCCGTTGTGCAAGTGCGGGAGCATGTACGACATCTTCAGGGCCGCTCGGGTACCTGCGGGACAGGAATTCCACGCACCGGCTCCTTCTGGCCGGACCGCACCGCCCTCGCCCCTCGGTCCCACCCCGGGGAGGGGGCCGGGGCCACCGCGAGAACCCCAGAAGGGGGCCTGGACCCAGGAAACGCCTGGCGGACCACGGCCCAGGAGCGGGGACCCGAGGAGATCCCCCCGCCTCCCCCAGCTCCCCGCCCCCTCCCTCCCCGGACACCCCGCCCCCGCTCCATCCGCAAGCACCTCTGACGACTGGAGGGTCCCACGCCGCGGTCCTTCCCGGCGTGGGCCCGCGCCGGACGGTGCGTACGCGCCGGCGTGCGGCGTGCGCGTGCGCGCCGGCGTGCGCGTGCGCATGTCCGCTGGTGGGCGGCGCGGCGTCCGGAGCTCGGGGGCTGCAGTCGGCACGCCCGCGGTCCGCGGGCCGGTAGGTGGTTTCCGCCTGGGCTGCGGGAGTCGGGTTTTCCCGGGGAGCCGCCGCGGTCCGGAGGGGCCCGGCTTTACCAGGGCGCGTCAGAGACCCAGCTTCACCCACCGCCACGGTGACCCCGGGGGTGGGCAGGGGGCCGACGGGACCAACGAGGCGGCCTTCGGGCCTGGACAGAGAAGACATCCGTGACTGGAGGGGAGTGGGACTGGACAGAGAGGACCCCTGTGAGTGGGGAAGAGGGGGGACTGGACTGAGGACCCCCGTGATGGGGATGGGGGTACAGGGGTTGGACGGAGAGGGCCCCCGTGACTTGGGGATGGAGGACCGCGGGACACTGAGGATGACACTGCCGAGAAGGCTTGTCCCGGTTACTCCCACACCACGTCCCCAAGTTAATCAAGGCAGTCCTGCTTTCCAGACCCGAGGGGATTCCCTCGGGTAAATGCAGTGGGTTGTACCCCCGCCGAGGCCAAGATACCGCAGGGAGATAACGGACAACACGGAAGTGACCGCCGTGACCGTGTTTAAGCATGCAGCTCAGTGGCACTAAGCACATTCATATTGTGGTGCCGCCATCAGCAACATCCACCTCCAGATAACGTCTTTTTTGTTCAACTTAGTTGAAATACCATCTGCAAACTCTAAGATGTCATCGGTTCAGGTTCAGGTGGTTTTTCTTAAGAGTTGTGGCACCACGAGGGCCCGGGGTGGCTCAGTGGGTAGAATTTATTCCTAAGTATTTTATTCTTTTTTGATGATATTTAAATGGAATTGTTCTTTTAGGTATTTTCAGGTTATTCATAACTAGTGTATAGAAATACAATTGATGGGGCGCCTGGGTGGCTCAGTTGGTTAAGTGGCCGACTTCAGCTCAGGTCATGATCTCGCAGTCTGTGAGTTCGAGCCCGGCGTCGGGCTCTGTGCTGATGGCTCAGAGCCTGGAGCCTGCTTCACATTCTGTATCTCCCTCTCTCTCTGCCCTTCCCCTGCTCATACTTTGTCTCTATGTCTTTCAAAAATAAATAAGCATTAAAAAAAAGAAAAGAAATACAATTGATTATTATTATTTTCCAATGTTTATTTTTGAGAGAGCCCGCGTGTGCTCAAGAGCAGGGGATGGGCGGAGAAGGGTACAGAGGATCCAAAGTGGACTCTGTGCTGAAAGCAACTCACCAGCTGTGAGCTTATGAGCTGAGCCCAAGTCACAGGCTTGCCCAACTAAACCACCCAGGCGCCCCAGAAATCCGGTTGGTTTTGGGGTACTGATTTTGCATCCTGCAGTCTTGCTGAACCATTCATTACTTGGAATAGTTTTTCATTTGGATTTCTTAGAATTTTCCATATATAAGGCCTTGCCATCTGAAAATAAGGACAGTTTTACTTCTTTTCCAGTCCTGACTGCCCTGGCGAGGACGTGTAGTACAGTGTCGAGTAGAAGTGGCGAGGGCAGGCATCCTGTCTTGGTCTTGGTCTTGGGGGGAAGCATTCGGACTTTCACTGTTCAGTATGATGTTTGCTCTGCGTTCTCCACAAATGCCCTTTATGAGGTTGAGTAAGTCCTATTCCTATTTTGTTGAGTTTTTTGTTTTGTTTATTATGAAAATGTTAGATTTTTGTGAAATGGTTTTTATGCATCTATAGAGGTGACCATGTGGGTTTTGTCTTTTATTCTCTTAATATGGTGACTCCACTGACTTTCGTATGTTAAACCAAATTTGCATTCCTAGGATAAATCCCATTTGATCATGTTAATTTTTAAAACTATGTTGCTGGAATAAGTTTGCTAGTATTTTTTGAAGATTTCGTGTCTAATTCATAAGACATATTCTGTAGTTTTCTTATTGTCTTTGTTTGAATTTGCTAATAGTGGCCTCATAGACTGAATTGAAAAGCCACCAATATAGTCAAGAAAAATTGGTTATTTGGCCAAAGCTCCTCATCTTTCCTTCCATTAATTCAAAACGTATCCGATCATCTAGAAAATGGAAATAAGTAGCCTAAATCATTCCGAGTGAATCAAACTACTTGAATTGCATTTTACCTTTAGAAATTGAACTTGTCATTTAAAAAATGACTAAACATAATCATTAAGTAATGCTTTCTGGAATTCTCAAGGGCAAGACGGATATTTGGAAGGAGCAGGTGTCCCTGTGTGTCCTAGTTGTGAAAGGATACGTGTGTCCAAACGGAGTGCCCCTTCCTTCAGAGCACCTGGCCGGAGTTAAGTTGAAGAAGAGAGCAGTTTGACTGAACTAATCGTTACTAAAGAAAAACGACTAGAGAGCTTTATAACTCTCCAGAGGAATTTGCATTTTTAAAAGAAATGTTTTAAGTTAGATGTAAGACAATGTTAAAGTGAGACTTTCCTCTCTCTCAAATCTCAGCAGAGGCCCCAAACTGAAAATAAATGATTTAAAATGCTTACATGTTTCAGGGGTGCCTGGGTGGCTCAGTCGGTCGAGCGTCTGACTCTTGTTTGGGCTTAGGTCATGATCTCACAGTTGGTGGCTTCCAGCCCAACATCAGGCTCTTCACTGACAGTGTGGAGCCTGCTTGGGGTTCTCTCTCTGCCACTCCCCCACTCAGGCTGTCTTTCTCTCACAAAGTAAACTTAAAAAAAAAATGTGTTTAAAATAAAATGCCTACATATTTCAAAGCAAGAGGCCAGACTGGCTTTCTCCAGACCGTGCAGAGGAAAGAATAGTTTACACGTTCTTTGTCCGTCGCTCCGTAGGATGCATGAGAGGAAGTGAGAAAGTGTTTGGGGCAGCGTGACATCATCTCTCTGGAGGAAGTTGTGGAGCGATGTGTGTTTCCGTGCGTGGTCTCTCCCTTTGGAGAAGAAACAGGTTTTCCACGCCACGTCAGGACAAGCGAAGCAGCTCCAAAAGAACCCCTCACTTTCAAAAAAATTTTTTTTAATTTTTTTTTTTTTTTTTTTTTGAGGGACAGAGCGGGAGGTGAGGAGGGGTGGAGAGAGAGGGAGACAGATGATCTGAAGTGTGCTCTGTGCGGACAGCAGAGAGCCTGATGCGGGGCTCGAACTCATGGACCGGGAGATCATGGCCTGAGCTGAAGTTGGACGCTCAACCGACTGAGCCACCCAGTCGCCCCAAGAACCTCTCCCGTTGGGGAGGAGAGGGTCAGGAGGGGAAAGTACCGTACCTGGTACTGGAAGTTTGCTTAGCTGTAGAAATCTCTATGTCCAGGCCTGCCGAGGGACCAGAGTTGAACTCTTGGGAGAAACCCTCAAGTGGCCAATGCTCAACCTTATACTAAGACAAAAGCAAGTATCCAATTGCAGAAAAGTAGATCAACTGAGGTGTACTTACTGACACATACAGCTGTAAAGGTGAGTGAGTGTGCCTCCACATATCTCGCGGACTAGTACACTTAGAAGGAGCAGGTCACCAGAGACTACATGAGGTACAATTCCATGAACATAAGATGCAAAAATATGCCAAACCACGCCATATGTTGTTCAGGCCAGTTTTACTTCTGTCTTTTCTCTCTCCGTAGGCACGCTGCGTTTTATCGCACCTCACAGATGCCGCATTTTTTACACCTTGAAGGTCTGTGGCATCATTTTTCCGACAGCATTTGCTCATTTCCAGTCTTTCATATTTTGGTAATTCTCCCAATTGTCCAAATTGTTTCACTCTTGTATTTGTTGTGGTGATCTGTGATTAGTGATCTTTGATGTTACTTTCGTAATTGTTTTGGGCTCCACAAACTGTGCCCATATTGAAACCAGTAACCAAAGGGAGCCTGCAGGTAACCCACACGGCCGCAGCTTTTCGCCCAGACCTTTTTGTGGGCCTTCACGTTTTCTCCGACTCCTCCTTTGGGGAGATGGATTGGAAGGTTTTCCTCCCATCTCTGGCTGCCTCTCCAATAAACACTTTCCTGGCTGCATACCTGGTGTCTCAGTGATTGTGTCTGCTGTGTTCCGGGCAGACCTGTGGGTTCCATCACAGTATGAGGCAGTGAACCGCATTTAAATGTGTGTACTCCGACTCCCACTGGCCATTCCCCACTTCTCTCCCTCTCATCTGGCCCCCCTGTTCGGAGACACCGCAATATTGAAATTAGGCCAGTTAATAACCCCACAGCGGCCTCTCGGTGTTCAATTGAAAGGAAGAGTTGCATGACTTTCACTTTAAATCAAAAGTTAGAAATGACGATTAGTGAGGAAGGCATGTCGAAAGCTGAGATAGGCCAAAAGTTAGGTGTCTTTGTGCCAAACAATCCAGTTGTGAATGCAAAGGAAAGTTTTTGAAGGAAGTTAAAAAGTTCAGCTCCAGTAAAGTCACAAATGTTAAGAAAGCAAAACAGCCTTATTGCTGACACAGAGAAAGTTTGGTCTGGATAGAAGACAAAACCAGCCATGACATTCCCTTAAGCCAAAGCCTAATCCAGAGCAAGGTCCTAACTCTCGTCAGTTCCATGAAGGCAGAGAGCGGGAGGAAGCTGCAGAAGAAAAATCTGAACCTCAGGCTGGTTCCTGAGGTTTAAGGAAAGAAGTCATGTTGGTAACATACAAGTGTAGGATGGAGCAGCGAGTGCTGATGTAGAAGCTGCAGAACATTATCCGGAAGCTCCAGCCAAGATAATTACAGAAGGCGACTACTAACCAACAGGTCTTCAGTGTAGCTGTGAAGCAGTCTTCTGTTGGAAGGATATGCCGTCTAGGACTTTAAGTTGGAGAGGAGAAGTCAATGCCTGGCTTCACACTTCCAAGGACAGACTCACTCTCTTGTTAGGGGCTAAAGTACCTGGTGACTTTGCAGTTGAAGCCAGTGCTCATTGTCCTTTCTGAAAACCCTTAGGTGCTATGCTGTGTGTACTCTGCCTGGATGACAGCACACTCTTCACAACGTGGTTCACCGAATATTCTAAAGCCACTGTTGAGACCTACCCTCAGAAAACAAAGATTCCTGTTAATATATTGCTGCTCATTGACAATCACCTGGTCACCCAAGAGATCTGGTGGCTATATGCAATGAGATTAGTGTTGTTGTTCTGACTGCTAACACAACATCCATTCTGTAGACCTTGGGTCAAGGAGTAATTTCAACTTTCAGATCTTTTTAAGAAATACATTTTGTAAGGCTATATTTGCCGTAGATAGTGATTCTTCTGATGGATGTGGACAAAGTAAATAAAAACCTTCTGGAAAGGATTTAATGTTCTAGATACCATTGAAAACATTTGTGATTCAGGGCACCTGGGGGGGGTGGTCAGTCAGTTGAGCTTCCGACTCCAGCTTAGGTTGTGGTCTCACAGTTCATGAGTTCGAGCCCCACATTGGTCTTGCTGCTATCAGCAAAGAGCCCACTTCAGATCCTCTGTCTCCCTCTCTCTGCCCCTCCCCTGCTTGCACTCTCTCAAAAATGAGTAAAACACTAAAAAAAAAAATTCATGTTCCCGTTCCCCCCCAAATAAAATATCTAGGAATAAACTTAACCAAAGAGGTGAAAGACCTGTACTCTGAAAACTATAAAACATTGATAAAAGAAATTGAAGGTGATACACACACACACACACACACACACACACACACTAGGCCTTTTGTGCCTGTGGATTGGAAGAACAAATATTGTTAAATGTCTATGCTACCTAAAGCAATATGCATATCTAATGCAATCCCCATCAAAATACCAACAGCATGTTTCACAGAACTAGAACAAACTATCCTAAAATGTGTATGGAACCACAAAAGACTGGATAGCCAAAGCAATCTTGAAAAAGAAAAACAAATTGGAGGTATCAAAACTCCAAACTTCAAGTTGTATTACAAAGCTGTAGTAATAAAGGCAATGTGTTGCTGACACAAAAATAGACACATAGATCAATGGAACAGAATAGAAAGTCCAGAAATAAGCCCACATGTACATGGTCAATTAATCTTCAACAAAGGAAGAAAGAGTATGCAATGAGAAAAAAGACAGTCTCTTCTTTGGTGTTGGGAAAACTGGACCACTTTCTTATACTGTACACAAAACTAAACTCAATATGGATTAAGGACCTAAATGTGAGACCTGAAACTATAAAAATCCTAGAAGAGAACACAGGCAGTAATTTCTCTAATATTGGTCATAGCAACATCTTTCTAGATATGTTTCCGAGGCAAGGGAAACAAAAGCAAAAATAAACTGTTGGAACTACATCAAAGCAAAAAAGCTTCTGCACAGCAAAGGAAACAACGAGCAAAACTAAAAGGCAACCTACTGAATGGGAGAAAACATTTACAAACAACAGATCCAATAAAGGGTTAGTATCCAAAATATATAAGGAACTTATACAAAACTCAACACCCAAAAAACAATCCAATTAATAAATGAGAAGACACGAACAGACATTTCTCCAAAGAAGATATCCAGATGGCCAACACACACATCACTCATTATTAGGGAAATACAAATCAGTATTTGAAGTATACCTGATGCCTGTCAGAATGGCTAAAATCAAAAACAAGAAACAACAGGTATTGATGAGGAGGTGGAGAAAAAGGAACCCTCATGCACTGTCGGTTAGAATGCAAACTGGTGCAGCCACTGTGGAAGACAGTATGGAGATTCCTCCAAAAATTAAAAGTAGAACTACCTTTTGATCCAGGAACCGCTGTAGTGGGTATTTACCCAAAGAATACAAAAACACCAATTCCAAGGGATTTATCCTATGTCTATTGCAGTGTTATGTACAATAGCCAAACTATGAAAGCAACCCAAGTGTCCATTGATAGAGAATGGTAAAGAAGATGTGATGTGATACATACATATATATATGATGTGTATATTTATTTATATGTATACATATATGTTTATAAGTACATTTATTATATATAGGAATTATATTTATATTATATTCATATATATTTCTTTTATACTTATATTTTATTTATTTTATTAATATAAATACATAAGGATATTTATAGAAATTATATTTATATTTATATATGTTTATATTATATTTATATTTATAGAAATATATATTTATCTATATTTATGCATATCTATATTTTATTTATTTATTTTTGTTTATATATAAATATATTATCTATATTCATATTCATATTTTATTTATTTATATTCATATTTATATTTTATTTATATATAGTTATATTTATGTTCATATTTATTTATATTTTTATTTTTATTATATATTTATATATAAATATATGTATTTACTTATATCTATCTGATTTATTTATTATATATTTATTTATTATATTTATGTTCATTTATTTATATGTATTTATATTATATTTATTTATATATTTATATAAATATAATTGTATATAAAATAAATATTTATTTATGAATATGTAGGCATATTTTTCATCCATTACAAAGAACGAAATATTGCCATTTGCAACAACATGGATGGATCTAGAGAGTATAATCTAAGTGAAATAAACCAGTCAGAGAAAGACAAATACCATATAATTTCACTCATACATGGAACTTAAGAAACAAAACAAATGAACAAAGGAAAAAAAAGACACACCAAAATACTCTTTTTTAAAAAAAACGTTTAAAAAATTTATTAAAATAGGGGTGCCTGGGTGGCTCAGTTGGTTAAGCGGCCGACTTCGGCTCAGGTCACAATCTCACGGTCTGTGAGTTCGAGCCCCACATCGGGCTCTGTGCTGATGGCTCATCAGAGCCTGGAGCCTGCTTCGGATTCTGTGTCTCCCTCTCTCTCTGCCCTTCCCCGCTCATGCTCTATCTCTATTTCTCTCAAAAATAAATAAACATTAAAAAAAATTAAAAAAAAATTTATTAAAATAGTCTCTACACCCAACATGGGGCTCAAACTCAGAACCCCAACATCAAGAGTCACATGCTTTTCCAACTGAGCCGGCCAGGTGCCCCAAACACTCTTGACTGTAGAGAACACACTGGTGGTACCAGAGGGGAGGTGGGCAGGGTAATGGGTGAGGTAGGTGAAGGTGATGAAGACATTTGGCAAGCCGTGAGTAATGTATGGAACTGTTGGATCACTATATTGTATACCGGAAACAGGCCACTGTGTATTAACTACACTGGAATTAATATTTTTAAAAGATTCATAATTCATGGGAAAAGGTCAAAATATCAACATTAACAGGAGATTGGAAGCAGTTGACTCCAGCCCTCGTGGATGACACGAGGGGTTCAGGACTTCAGTGGAGGAAGTAACTGCAGATGTGGTGGAAACAGCAATAGAACTAGAAGTAGAGCCTGAAGATGGGACTGGATTGTTGCCATCTCATGATAAAACTCGAACCAGTGGACAGTTGCTTCTTATAGATGAGCAAAGACATTGGTTTTTTCGAGATGGAATCACTGCTGGTGAAGGTGCTGTGAAAATTGTTGAAATGGCAACAAAGGGTTTAGACTGTGACCACCTTTAGTTGATAAGGCAGTGGCAGGGTTTGAGAGGATCAGCTCCAATTTTGAAAGAAGTTCTACCGTGGGTAAAATACTATCAACTGTTTGTGAAAGGAGGAGTCCAGTGTGTGGCAAACTTCACTGCCGTCTTGTTGTAAGGAATTGCCGTGGCCCTCTCAGTCTTCAGCAACCACCACCTGGTCAGTCAGCAACCCTCAACACCCGGGCAAGACCCTCCACCAGCAAAAAGATTATGACCCACAGAAAGCTCAGTGATGGTTAACATTTTTTAGCAATAAACTTTTCAAGTTAAGGTATGTACTTTTTTTAGGCATAATGCTCTTGCGTACTTCATGGACTACAGTATAGTGTGAACGTAATTCTTACATGCACTGGGAAACAAAAATCACTCGACTTACTTTATTCCAATATTCGCTTTATTGCAGTGGATTGTTTAAAACCAAACTTGCAATATTTCCGAGGTATGCTTGTATATCATTAAATTCAAAGTAGGGGATACCTCCTGAGCAGCAGGGAGTGGTAATGGTAGTGCTACATTTATTATGCTTGGTGGCACTTAATGGGCCCATTTTATTACTACTTTTATAACTTACACCTGTTATGCTCTGTGCATTTAATTAAAAATTAAATCCAGTTTTATTAAATTCTTATTTTTTTAATATAGTGACTTCCAAATGAATACAACAGGGGTTCTGGCAGTTTGGATTCTTGCTGAGCTGAGTTGATAGAGCACCCCGGGTAGGTTGGACAGTAATAAAACTTAAAATAATCTTTTTTGACTACTGGTCATATTCATTTTTTGCAAGTCAATGATTAAGAGCTTTTTTTATGCTCTTGAGATAGAAATAGTAAACCTTGGGGCGACTGGGTGGCTCAGTCGGTTAAGCATTTGACCTCGGCTCAGGTCATGATCTTGCAGTTCATGAGTTCAAGTCCTGCATCAGGCTCTGTGCTGACAACTCAGAGCCTGGAGCCAGCTTCAGATTGTGTCTCCCTCTCTCTCTGCCCTTCCCTGCTCACAATATCAAAAATGAATAAACATTAAGAAAATTAAAAAATAAAGGAACTAGTAAAACCAGATGTCCTCTTTCAGTCTGTACTTCACAGACAGTTCTGCTTGGGAAAGCGTTCCCTCCTTTATTTGCATTTCATTTATTCTTTTTTTTTTTAACATTTATTTATTTTTGAGACATAGAGACAGAGCGTGAGCAGGAGGAGGGCAGAGAGAGAGGGAGACACAGAATCTGAAGCAGGCTCCAGGCTCTGAGCTGTCGACACAGAGCCCGACGTGGGGCTCGAACCCACAGACCACGAGATCACGACCTGAGCCGAAGTCGGCCGCTTAACCGATTGAGCCCCCCAGGCGCCCCGCATTTCATTTATTCTTTAGTTATTCAGCAATTCTTTATTGAGCATGTATGTATGCCGGACAGGATATGGCATGCTTGAAATAAAGCAATCAACAGGACTAAGTTCCTCCCCTCATGGAGTGCAGTCTAGTAGAAGGCCTGACTTTGCCAGAAAATCATACATATAATTTGGATCCATGGCCAAGTCCTGTGCTGGAGAGTCCAGAGCATTCAGGAAAGGCTTTCCCTCGGGTATGATACTGAAGTGGGGACCCGCAAGACCAATGAGGATTAAGGGAAGGGCTTTTGGGTCCAGGCAGCCTGGGAACAAGTCTGGGGCCAGAAGCCTGGCAGTTTGTGGTGACTGGCAGGAAATATGCAGCTGAAATGATAGGGCCACACAGGGTTTTGTAAGGTGGACAAGCCAGGTAATGGGACTTCTCAGGCCGTGCTCAGATTTTGGACATAATCATATGAGCAAGCTGAGCTGCCGGGGGGCTTTAGCTGGAGGTGAACATGTTAGGTTTATGTATTTTTCAATCACCTCGGCTGCCACGTATGGGGGGAAAGGATTGCCAAGGGAGTACATGAGGAAAGGAGAGTTAGGGGCTTCCAGAGGTCTGTGAGAGAGGGATCTGGGCTGGAGGTAAACACTGAAGAATCATCACAGTAGTGGTGGCGAGTGAAGCGAGGACACTGGATGAAACTGTGGAGGGAACCTGAAGCAACCCGTTATATGTTCTTAGTAGTACCATTCAGTCTATTCTAAAAAACCATAATTAGACCAGACATTTTCCTAGATGATAGTATTTTTGACTAGGTAATGTGAAAATTAATAAAGGAAGACATCACTAAAACATCGGGGGAGGCCAGAAGGTGGTGCTCTCCTGCCCTACCACCAGAGGTCAAGTACAGGAAGAACTGTCAATTACAGACCCCCAACAGAAGAAGCTCCCCCCCCTAAGAATCATCAGTCATAGGCCCCACCAGAAAAAGATGTGCTTTGCGCTCCCGCAAGAAATCCGCTTTCACCGCAACCGCACCGATGGGACAGTGTCCTCACCGCAGCCTTGTTCTCTAAGGAACTTTGGTTCCAAACGACCCTTCAACATTCTCCTCTGTTGGACTAGACTGTGGTTTTTGTCATAGCTGGCTTGTCTTCAGTTGCAATTCCTCCTTAAAAAACCATTTTTGCTGGCCCACAGGCAGTGCAGGGGGCCTCAGGGGCGGGTCTGGCATCCTCGGGGCAGAGGGAAGGGTGGGTTCAGGGTGGGGCCTATGAACTCAAGGCGGGGCCGGCAGAAGGTGGAGCAAGGGCGGGGCGCGGGCTAGGGAGGGGGGCAGGCTGGGGCGGGGCGCGGGCTGGGGCGGGGGGCGGGCTGCCGGTACAAGATTGCTGCGACCCTTGACCTTTGGCTTTCACTGTCAAGTAGATGCTCCCACAGGAGGCTAGGGTCTTTTGATCTTTTTGTTTCGTTTTGTTAAGTAGTCTCCATGCCCAGCGCCCAGCGTGGGGCTCGACCTGAGGATCCTGAGATCAAGAGTCACGTGCTCTACGGACGGAGCCAGCTGGGCACCCCCAGAGTCTTTTTAAAAGGTAATCGTGCCCCTGGGATGTCGCCTGGGCAGGAGGCAGGCTCAAACTCCGACCCACGGGTGCAGCTGTGACCTTGGTCCTCGCGTGGAAATGGTGGGCCAAGCAGAATTCTGGGACCCGTCCAGACTTGCTTGGCCTGATCTTAAAGGTTTAGCAAGGAAGGGGAGCCTGGCGGGCTCAGCTGGAAGAGGGTGGGACTCTCGAGCTCCGGGATCGTGAGTCCGAGCCCCACATGGAATGTAGAGAGTACTGAAATAAATAAAACTTAAAGAAAGTGGGGGAGCACCTGGGTGGCTCAGTCCGACTTAGGCTCAGTCACGATTTCATGGTTCATGGGTTCGGGCCCCACATTGGGCTCTGTGCCTACAGCTTCAAATTCTGTGTCTCTCTCCCTCTGCCCCTCTCCCCCCACCCTCTTGTGTACTTGCTCTCTCACTCTCTCTCCTAAAAATAAAAAACATTAAGATTTAGCAGGGGAAATCCAGCGTTATTGTTTAGACCCGCCTCCTGGAGGGAGGACTTAGGCAGCTTCAGGGTCTCTGCCAGAGTCTAAAGTTTAATGTGGACAAATATTTACCGTCTTTATGAGGTCTAGGCAATGGAAGATTAAGCTTTAAGTAGACAAGGTTCATCTACCCACATCAGATTTTAGTTCATAATTTACTCCCTTACGTGAATTGGGTTTTTTGTCTTTCTTCGGTGTGAGCAAGCCCTGACAGGCCACTTCTTAAAACACCTGTTTTTGCTGAGACACATTGTGAGTGTTGGTTTTCAGTTATGTTGGACTCGCTGACACCTGGTGACTGGAGAGACCTCACATTAAAGGGGCAAACGATGCAGTTTTCACTAACCCCGAACTAGCAAATGTTAGGAGTCTATAAACCCTCTGCCAGATCTTAACCTTTCAGGCCGCGCTATCTAGTCAAGTGCTGACTAGGTCATTCACAGCAAATCCAGAATCTCCTGCTAGGGAGGGGAGAGTGACCGTGTCACCACCGACCCCTCACTGAGGAGGGTTCTCTTTTTTCAGCCTGTTTTCTGAGCCTCTTCTGTGGAGAATCTGGGCCAGTGGCCTGTGGGGGGACTGAGAACAGAAGACTCTGGTTTGATGCTCATGGAGGGAGCAGAGAACGGGGCAGGGGCAGGGGCCACAGTGACTTCGAAAGGGGTTGGAGAGAAGGTAAAAGCCAGCTGGTGTTGGGGGAAGCGAGGCCGGGCACCTCGGGGAGGGAGGATGATTGGGGGGGTGGGCTATGGGACCCACCTGTCAAATATTAAGGGACGAAGAGACATAAGGAAATGGGATTTTAAGGAATTTTACTGTGTTCTATGAATTCAGCCTCTTTGGTGTAATTTTGTTCATTTTTAGAGACTCGGGTAAATGTCTAAATTGTTGTTCTGGTTGAAACGGCAGTAACTCCCGTCACTGAAAGCTCTCAGTCGGGTCTCCAGGCTCAGCAAGCTCTTTCTCTTTGGGAGCCAACAAGGCGGTGCCACGTGGCGTGTTGTCCTTTCTGTCTGAGGGAAGTGAGTTTCAGAGAGAAGCCCAGCCCGGCAGAGCAATCGGGCTGAATCCAGAGCCAAGCTCATCTACAACCCAACCCTGCTTTGTTTTCTTTTTGGAGTTAAGCTATAAAATGTTAAAAGTATCTTAAGTTAAGAACAAGGAACGTAAAACCTTACTTAGTCCATTTGGCAGACAATAACATATATCTTTTACTTTCAAAGTAAAAAATGGTCAATTTTATTTGTTAGTCACTGCTGCACACATAACAAATTATCCTAAATTCCAATGTCTGTGAAAACAAACTCTATGACCTCCCAGGGTTTCGGGTCAGGAATCCAGGACAGCTTGCCCAGGTCGCTCTGCCCAGGATATTATGAAACTTTAGTCGAGGGTTGGCCAGGGCTGTGGTCACTTCAGGGCTTGCCAGGCTGGTGTCAGGCCTCTTCAGATCAGCTCCCAAGCTCACTCATGGGTGGGGGAGGGGGGGGCCTCTGCACAGGGATAGCATAGCCCTGGCTCCCCGCTGGGGAGGGAGGAAGAGAGCCCAAGCTGTGACCTCCCATGGCTTCTGCCGTATTCTCTTCTCTAGAAGCACCAGGGTTGGGGTCCCACAAAGGTGTGGTTAACAGGAGGGGGACTTTGGAGGCCACCTGAGAGGCTGCCATCGCAGCCAAAGGGCAGAAATGAAGACCCAGGCAGGACAGGGAGGAGAGTGGGTGTGATGGAGACAAAGGTAACTTCAGAGGTGCAGGCCGTGGGCCTTCAGGTGTTTAGGGACTTTGTCCAGGAAATAAAATGAATTCCAGTGTTGATGTAATTTAGAAAGTCTAAAGAGTAACTGCAATGTAATGATTTATGAGAAATATGTATTTGTTCGGATGATGAGAATATTTCTCAGATATATTTGATCTTCATCCACAGTTCCTGGGAATACTTCAGAGCCAGAAAGTTAACAAGGATGTCTTTTTTTTTTTAATTTTTTTAATATTTTTATTTATTTTTGAGAGCAGGAGAGACAAAGCATGAGTGGGGGAGGGTCAGAGAGAGAGAGGGAGACACAGAATCCAAAGCAGGCTCTAGGCTCTGAGCTGTCAGCACAGAGCCCAACATGGGGCTCGAACTCACAGATTGTGAGATCATGACCTGAGCCGAAGTCTGACGCTTAACCGACTGAGCCACCCAGGCCCCCAACAAGGATGTGTTGATGAAGGAGACTTCCGGCCCCCACTCAACGGCGGGGCTGTGGCCAGGACCAACAAGCAGGTGACCAGAGGGCTGAAACTTCCGGCCCCGCCCCCGACCTCTGGGGAGAGGAGAGGGGCTGGAGGCCGAATGGGCCAATGGCCCAGGATCCGACCGAGCGTAAGGAAGCGTCTCCCTGAGTGCTGTGAGCCCCTCCAGCAAGTCAGCAGAATCGAAGGAGGTCGTTAGAACCTCCAGTCTGCAGCCAGGTGGTCGGAGGCCCAGGTACCTGGTACCCGTGACCAGAGTCTGAAGGGGGGCTGGGGGGCATTTGCTAGGACTGAGCCCTTACCCCATAAGATCTGATGGTGTCTCTGGGTGGATAGTGTCAGAATTGAACGGAATTCTGGGACCTGCTGCTGGGATCCTGAGAACGGCCTGGAGCCGGGGCTGGGGGAACCTGGGAACCGGGTGCTCAGAGCCTTCAGAGAGCAACAGAGGAGCGTACTGATGGTCTCTCGAAGACTGTGTTTGACCTCAGAACTGTGCTTGTCTTCCGGCAGCCCATGGGTGATCAGGACTTGCCTGGCGTTTTGGTGTCTGGATTGGAAGAACCTCATGGTATATGTGAAGATCATATTGGACATCTGCAGAAACACTTTAATCTCGTTACTATGCAAGAATTTTTGGAAAATAACACACAGTTGGGTCCCAAGATCCAAGCTGTCTATATCTGGGGCGGAAAGCCGCCTGTTACCCAGGAGCTCCTGCAGAGTCTGCCCTCCTTGAAGATCATTGCCAGTGCAGGGGCAGGCCTAGATCACCTGGACCTGAACCTCATTGCCAGCTTTGGTGTGAAGGTGGCCAACACACCGCAGGCAGTTTCCGGCCCCACAGCGGACATGGCGATGGCCTTACTGCTGGCCGCAGCTCGCAGAGTCGTGGAAGGTAAACAGTCCTTGGAGATGCTGGTTTTCCAAAGACAGCGGATGACAGATACTTAATGCAGATGATAACATAATTTTATCTTCAAGCTGCAAGTCTTTCCTGGGTCCTGATTTCTTCCAGGACTTTGTTGCACTTGGGAATTGGAGCCACTTTCAGTCGATTGCAGCCTACTTAGTTCCCGGAGCGCAGCTCCCCAGCATGTGCCGGCCGTCTTCTCCCCCACCAAAGTCCACTCATTCACGTGATGGGCAGTAAACGTGTGTGGGGAGTAATTTCAGCATCGTTACGGAAATGCCCTTGGGGTCAGCATACTACTCTTGGGAGAAGGCCCACCAGTGAATAGGCAGAATCTGTCGTCTCCCCACAGGGGACATCTCTGGGAATATCCCCAGGAAAGGCAGGGTAGAGCCCCACCCGCCCCAATTCTCCTGATGGAGCCCTGAGCAAAGAGGAAGATGAAGCTTTGAGGAAGGGGCTTGAGGAAAGAGGAGCCAGGAACCAGGCTCTGGTTCCGATTCTGGTTGCAGGTTCATGCACATGTACACACACAAACATACCAACACGACGAGTTTTGACCAGAAGTCCTGCCGTAATGTAAAAGAAGTTGGTTATTCAAAGCCTTCCACCAGGACGCTCTGGTTTTGTTACGAGGAAACTGTCATTTGCCCCTTTCCTTCACCCCTTGCCGAAACCCTTACCTTCTGTCGAGATGCATGAGTCTCTGTCTGCCACAGGCACCCTCTAACTCATTACTCTGCCCAGAACGGGTTGTGGGTTTCTGTATCTGGTGCCACCCACACTGCCCACTCTGTCCCTTGTATATTTTAGGTCACAGGTTGGCTGTTGCGCCAGATACAGAGAACTTTTCTACAAATTGGATGGGTCAAGAAGTGACAGGGGCCACTCTGGGAATCATCGGCATGGGCAGCATTGGCTATAAGGTTGCTCAGAGGGCCACAGCGTTCGGAATGCAGATTCTGTATCACAACAGGAAACGCAGGTAAGCATTCAGGAAGTGGACTTGAAATTGAGCAGAACGTGTACCGTCACTGCCTTAAATATGGCTTGGATATAGTGTCCCTCTGTTTTTCATAAGACTCTCCTATTCTTTCTCTCCAAAAAACATGATTGGTGATCAAGAAGGGGATTGTGGTATTTTTACAATTACCCAAGAATGTGGCTGTGACTTTTTTTATTGAAACATTTCACCAAAAAAAGAGATTTTAGCTCACAACTGTATTTTTTGTTTTTTTTTTTTAATTTCTAAAGTGGTTTGTTTCAAGGAAGAAGCTCTCCATCCCCACTGGGCAGCTTGGTCCCATTAGGGTGCACTTCCTCCCTCAGCCCGACACCAGTCTTACTGATTCTGTCTCCAAATAACCTTCAAACCCGCTGTCCTCTCTCACCTCGTCGATGCCACTGGGCTCAGGCCCCACCCTTTCTCACCTGAAATACATCTTCTCCTAAGAGGCTGCTCGCTTTCGAACCGCCCGCCCTCCTTGCAAACCAGCCAGTGGTGGCCATTGTTCACAACCTTTAGTGGCTTCCCACTGCACCTGGAACACACTTCCGGCTGGGAGCAGTTCGTGGATGTGCGGTGAGCTGAGAGGCTGTGCGTTAGAGCTGTGCCCGTTTTGCAGTCACTGTTTGCACCACGGGCAATGGAGGGACTTAGGTAGACGTGACGACTTCCCTTGTGACGAACACGCAGACACAGGGGCCAGGGTTCTCCCAGGACAAGGCGTGTGGTGTGAGCAACGTATCCATCTTTCCTCCGGGCTGTCCCCTGACCGGAACGTGGGCTTCGTATTCCATCTTTGTGTAGCAGTGGCGGCTACCCAGGACGCTGTGACCTCCAGGATTCTGGAATTTCCATCGAATGATCAGCTGTTTGGGATGGCCAGAGCGGGAGTTAAACAAGTCTCGCCTGCGTCGGACCCTTGGGTCCTTGCTTTCCATTTGATAGGCAGCATTTTGTTTGTTTTCTAGAGACTGCGACGTGTTTGCTGCGTTCAGTAATGCTCCGTGGTCACCATGTACACACTCCTGCTCTTACCTGGAGTGGGACCCACCTCCTGCCAGTGACGTTCTGTCGTCGCCCAGTGCGTGTCCGACGCACAGTCAGGCTCGCACCCGACTCTGGGGGCTCAAACAAGAAGCAGCTCCTGGCCTCAAGGAGCCTCAGTGTGGGGTGCAATTCTGCAGACCCCAAGGCCTCGCCTCGGAGGTCCCGAGGGGCCCCCGGTGTTTCCATGGAGTGGGATCCTGGACCCAGCACCAACAGGACCAGTCTTTGGCTCCCCTCGGAAACTCCTTCCTGAGGCGCCGTGATGAATTCCTGACTGGAGAACGTGGTTTTCCTTCCTTGTCCCCTTCGTAGGAAATTAGATGAGGAGAAGGCTGTCGGGGCCACTTACTGTGAGAGTCTGGATGACCTGCTTCGGCGGTCGGACTTCGTGCTGTTGGCCGTGAGCCTGACGCCCCAGACCCAGAGGCTGATTGGGAAGAGGGAGCTGAGTCTGATGAAGCCCACCGCCATTCTCGTCAACATCGGCAGAGGTACTTGCCTGCGCCACGGTCTGTGCCGAGGCCTGCGGGGCTGCGGAGTCGATCCTGCCTGGAAGGGCGCCTCTTCCTCCCAGGCAGCTGCAGAGTCCGGGGGTCCGGGGGTCCTGGCCGGCGACGAGCTCCAGGGGGCTTTCCGTTTAGAAATATTTCCAATTTTCATTCTCACATCATTTCGAACCTCAGATTAGTAACAAAAAGGATGAGAATATATAATGTGGGGTTTTCACATCCCCATGAGGGCATCTACTTTGGGGTAGAGGCATCACAGTTTAGTCTTCTAGGTGTAATTAAGCAAAATTTATGGGGAAAAATGTTCTGAGCCTTCACTTTAAAAAAAATTTTTTTAATGTTTATTTTTGAGAGAGAAGAGAGAGAGATTGAGTAGGGAAGAGGCAGAGAGAGAGGGAACAGAGGATCCAAAGTGGGCTCTGCACTGACAGGCTGATAGCAGAGAGCCCGAAGTGGGGCTTGAACTCACGAACTACGAGATCATGACCTGAGCCAAAGTTGGAAGCTTAACCCCCTGAGCCACCCAGGTGCCCCTAAAAATATTTTTTTTAAGGTTATTTATTTCGAGAGAGAGACAAAGGGCAACTGGGGGAGGGCAGAGAGAGAGAGGGAGAGAGAGAATCCCAAGCAGGCTCTGCACTGTCATCATGAAGCCCAGTGTGGGGCTCGAACTCATGGACCTGAGCCAAAACCGAGAGTCAGACGCTTAACCAACTGAGTCACCCAGGTACCCCTTCACTTTTTAAAGTTTATTTATTTATTTTGAGAGAGAGCATAAGCAGGGGAGGGACAGAGGGAGATGATAGAGGGAGACAGAGAATCCCAAACAGGCTCCACACTGTTAGCACAGAGCCTGACTTGGGGCTCGAACTCGAGAACTGCAAAGTCATGACCTGAGCTCAAATCAAGTGTTGGACGCTTAACCAACTGATGCACCCAGGCGCCCCTCTGAGCCTTCACTTTAAAAAATAAATAACCTAGTGTTAGTTTGGTTATTTGGCATTTATGTAGTGCTTTGTGTTTACAGACCAGAGGTAGTTGGCCCTGTGCTGAGACCAAATATTGTGGGTTGGTGTGGCATTTATAAAGAATAGAGGATCAGAGTGGCACCGGGGTGGCTCAGTTGGTTAAGTGACCAACTTCAGCTCAGGTCATGGTCTCACAGTTCATGAGTTCGAGCCCTGCATCGGGATCTGTGCTGTCAGCTCAGAGTCTGGAGCCTGCTTCCGATCCTGTGTCTCCCTCTCTCTCTGCCCCTCCCCTGCTCATACTCTCTCTCTCTCTCCCTCTCTCAAAAATAAGTAAAACACTTAAAAAAATTTAAAAAAAGAAAAAGAATGGAGGATCGGTGCTGACATCAGATGTCCAGGCCCCTCACCTTCGCGGGATTGGGGCCAGAGGACACACGACCACCAACAGCCTCCGTGCGTTAGCTGTAAACAAGGAGAACAATGCTTGCCACGGGAGACATTGTGATTTGTAAGAACGGGTATTGGTCATTCAGCTGCGGTTTTCATCCATAGTTCCTGGCTCTTCCCCTTCTTCCCCCCAGGTTTCCCGAGTGTAAAGAGTGATAAAGGTGTCTTTGGTTAATGAAGGAGACTTATGGACCCCACTCAAGGGTGGGCTGTGGCCAGGACCACCAACCAGGGGATCAGAGGGTTGGAACTTCCGCCCCCCCAACTCTGAGGAGAGGGCAGGGGCTGGAGGCTGAATCAGCCAATGTCCAAGGATTTACTCTATCGTGGCTGCGAAGAGAAGCCTCCCTGAAAATCCCACAGGCCCGGGTTCAGATGCTTCTGGACTGGTGAACACCTGGAGACTGGGGAAGACTGGCTGTCGGGGGAGGGGACAGAGCCCCGAGCCTTTCCCCAGACCCGTCCCTATGCGTCTCGTCCCCTGGCGGTGGGTTCTCAGCCTTTGTCATATCTTTTAAGGAACCGGTCATCACAAGTTAAGTGTCCCCCTGAGTTCTGTGAGTCGCTGCAGCAAATTACTGGAACCTCCCATCTGCAGCCATTGATCAGAAGCCCAAATAACAGCCTGGGACTTCCGACCGGTCTCCGAAGTTCGGGGGGCAAGGGGCATCTCACAGGACCGAGCCCTCGCCCCGAGGGATCTGATGCTGCTGCCTCCGGGTGGACAGTGTCAGAGTGTCCTGCCGGTGTCCCGGGAGCTGCCCGATCTTGTGTGTGTGCGAACCTCCCTGCCCCACGTTGGAACCGGGTCCAGGAACTCCGAAACAGTTGTTGGAAGACAAAACACTTCATGGGGCCGAGATAGTATGCTTCAGAGTTGTCTGAAAATTCAGACCGGCTAGGTGAGCAGGAAGCACCAGGACTTCCAGGAATGTGAGAGGCCGGTGAGCATACTCAAGATTCTGGAGAAGCAAACACCCCAGGAAAGCCTCTGGGACGAGGCTTCTTCCTCAGCAGCACCAGCGTACTAGGGCTGTGTCCCCACCAGCGGGCCGGCGGCTCGCGGTCGGTCAGCAGAAAGGAGGCAGCCTGTGCTTGGGCCCCTTGGAGGGCTCTGCTGGAATGTTTCTTCTCAGCTTCTACTCAAACATGCCCTGCTGTTCTGTATTTGAAATGACAGTTACGGATCATGCTTGTGGCTTAGTTTTTTCAAGTGTACATACAGCTGTCTGGGGGCCGTGTCCTCAGCCCGAACTCTCGGGTGGTTCTGGGAGGTGGTATAATATAATGAAACGGGTCCAGGCTTGAGGTCAAACAAACCTGGGCTCAATCTGGGCTGATATGTTAGAAGCTGTGTGACCTTGGGTGGGTTTGTACGGGCCTCGGTTTCCTCACGTGTAAAATTGACTTTGCCAGGTTAGTGGAGGATTCGGTGAGACAGCGTCTGTGAAGGGCTGAGTGTGCTGCCTCGCGACGTCTAATGATGAATTGGCAGAATGACACTCACGTGCTCTTTGTCAGCCCTTTGACAAGATCAGGATGTGTTTGGAAGAATAGCTAACGTGACCAAAGCATCTTTCCCATGTACTCCCAATGGTAGTGACTGCGGAGGAATTGTCTCGTTGACTCAGGTCTGTTAGTCGATCAGGATGCCCTGGTGCAGGCTCTTCAGACGGGGGTCATTACAGGAGCAGCACTGGACGTGACGCACCCGGAGCCCCTGCCCAGGTAAGGAAGCCGGACAGAACCTCCATTCCTCCTGGTCCACGTAGCGCTGTCCTCAAACCATCACTGCTTTGGGCTTTTGCAGAAGTGTTATCACAGACCAGTAGTAGAGTCTTGGTCATCCAGGGGCCGGAGAGGGCCTCCGGGGACCTGTCCAGGCCTGCGGATCATCTGTGCCAGCACCTCCACGGACAGGGAGCCCCAGGCCCCCAGGCAGCGGTCCCCGTGGATGGAGACCACACAGAATGTTCTTGCTCATATCGAACCCGGATGGTCCTCCTCTTACCCCGACTCTGGTTTGACCCTGAACATTCTCTTTTACAAACCTTATGTATTTTAGGACAACCACTATGTTTCATCTTACTTGAAAAAAAATTTTTTTTAATATTTATTTATTTTTGGGAGAGAGACAGAGTGCCAGCAGGGTAGGGTAGGGGCAGAGAGAAAGGGAGACACAGAATCTGAAGCAGGCTCCAGGCTGTCAGCTCGGAGCCTGATGCACGGCTTGAACCCACGAATCGTGAGATCGTGACCTGAGCCGAAATCGGATGCCGAACTGACTGAGCCACCTAGGCGCCCCTGTTTCATCTTACTTTTATTCCCTCCTAACTACCCTTCAATCACAGCCTAAAGGATAGCATTTCCAGAGACCTGGTCATTATTGTCACTGTCTAAAATGCAGCTCTAAAGGGCCTTTGAAAACGTGCTCTCAGGAGCTGAGTGCGGTGTCCACATTGTGGCCTGACCATGCAGAAATCTTGCTCAGAAGTGGCTCCGCAGCCTCCCTGCACCCTTCGTTCATTATGTTTTTAGTCAGCAAAAAATGAAATTGTTCCCGCAATTGTTCTTTATGTGTGGAATTTTACACTTATTTCTATTATGTCATTTGCTTGTGTGTTTTGACCCATTGATCCAGCCTGTTAGGACGACAGTCTTGATTCTGTCATTTATTTTGAATCTTGATGCTGTCATTCATTAGTAGCGATTCCCAGCTTTGATTTGTCTAGTAAACAAATGACTGTACCTGTATGTTTGCCATTACAACCAAATTTAATATCTAAATTTATCAAGATTGACCATAGAACTTACTTTTCTGAGAAAAACAATAGTTTATCTAGAACAGCTATTCTCAAAACATGGTCTGGAGACCCTTCTAAGGGGTCTGTGAGCCGAACTTATTTTCCCAATACTGTAAGATGTTAGTTACCTTTTCACTCGTGTTTCAGTACAGCATACAGTGGAGGTGGAGTTTTCCAGAGACTGATGACAGGTGATTATCATCCTGACAGCTAATGAAATGTGTGCTTCTAGGTTATTGGACTAAATTTTTTTTTTTTGGCTTTAATCTCTAACACAGTAAATGTTGCTAGATGCAGCCCACAGAAACAAATGTTCTTCGTGGTTCTCAATTTTAAGAGTGTAAAGAGGTCCTAAGACCAAATGTTTGAGAACCACTAATGTAGAACAAAAATTTTTTCAATGTAAATTAAGAAGCCTGAGCATTTTAGACAGTTGTCAACTTAGAAACCTACAAGTCCAGTGATCCCGTTGGCTAGTCTGTTAAGATGAGCTTTTTATTAGCTTCATTACCAAGTCACCAGGCAAATAACGGGAGGGGGGGTATATCCCTAAGTTCATCAGTATCATCACGTGACTTATTTACATGAGGTGGTTGAATCTTAACAGTGCCAGTGACACACCATATTGCAATGTTGTCATGGTACAGCTCAATTTTCTTATACAATAAGTGGCAGTTACAGAGGTATCTGCTATGCCTTCTCAACAGTTGGCTCTTGCCTGCATACCCCATATTATGGACAGGTGTTGTTACAATTGGCCATGAATCAGTTATTTCTGAGTTCCAAGTCAGTGAAGAGAAAATCAGTCACTTTGTCTCAGTTCACAGTTTCATTCTGAGACTGGTTTCCAACATGCGCTGTTGCATAGTAGAGCCCTAGGAGGACAGAGTGTTTCTTCAGGATAGTTCCTATCCTTGCTAACTGTACTATAGGCTCTTCCTTAATTTTGAACAATTCTGGGGGCAAGGACAAAGTGTTGATATAAATTAGGACAAAATGTTGATATAAATTACAAGTGCCCCCAGAGAACTTCCACAGGTTTGGGTCCATAAGTCCCAGAAATGTGCCCCTTGAGCCTCAGCTGGGATTGAGGGTTATTGCTGCCTGTCTACCTTGGTCTTTGTATTAGAATAGTCAAGAGGCCCCGTTCAGGGCAGGTGACTGCCCTTTCCTCATGTTGGTTTCTAGGGTTTTCCATCCTTGTTTCAGTCTGCTGGACCACTTCACTAACACTTCCTTTTTTTCCCAGGCTCCTTATTTCTCCCTTCTTCCTGGGAGAGAACGTCCTCTAATCTAATTCTAGGTCATAAATATTTTCCCCCTGAATGCCACCACTCACTAAAGGCACATTCGGGTTGTCCTATGATGCCTAAACTAGCACCTGTATCCCCAAAGGCCCTTTTGGTTTTTGTGGACCAGTGTTGTTTAATCCACCACATACGTTGTGCCATTGTGTGCTAACGGCCTGGGTGCAGTCAGGATACATGTTTTGCACCCAAAAAATGCCGGTCGCCCATCGTGGGTTTGGGTGAGTGGTGATCATACCTAGATATTCTTTAGTATATGCCATGAGCCCCCCCATAGAGCCTTCCCCTCCTGAGCGTGGGGATAGAAACCCAGACTATGAAATCGGAGCAAACAATGCTGAATAGTTTTCATCAATTAATCTGCATTTCAGAGATCATCCTTTATTGAAGTTGAAGAACATCACTCTGACACCTCACGTTGGGAGTGCTACTCATCAAGCCAGGCGACAGATGATGGAAAATTTGGTCGAAAGCATCCTGGCCTCTCTCCATGGCCTTCCCATTCCTAATGAAGTGCGGCTTAAATGAGATAATTCAGTGGGATGACACGAGGCAGATTAAATTTTAAAAAATCTTGTTTTGTGTGTTTACGTTACATTCCATCATAAAGATTAATATTCTTTTGTGCGAAAAATCCTAAGAATAGAAACAACACTAATTGAGAACTGGCAGGCGCATCACTTCCATTCCCGCCTCATCTAGGCAGCTCGGAGAGAAGTTCCACTGTTTTCGTAATGAAGCCGAGCACAGAAAATCCCCTATCTGAAGTCTCAGCAGCCTGCAAATACTCCATCTTGGCTTAAACCCTGGGCTAGGTCTGCGCATTTCCCGGTGGGCCACGCTGCCTTCCAGCCAGTTAAATTCTCCTAGCTTCTCGGATTACAGTCCCCCTCACACTCGGATCCCAATCCACTCCTTTCCGTTATTCCGAAAGCGGTTTTTGAGCCCCGTCTGCGTGCCGCGTGCGTGCTGTTCGCCGTGGCTTCCGCGGGAACGGCGTCGCCGGGATTCGGGGACAGGAGCGCGAGGCACCAAGCCGGGAGCGCCGGGCCGGGGTCTGCTGGCAGGGCCCGGGATGGGCGCGCCTCCTTTCTGGAGCGGCTGGGAGACCGGCGCGGCGGCAGGGGCTCCACTCCCCGGAGCCCGAGGCCGCTCAAGCCGCCCAGTGAGGACCCGGCTCCCTGCTTTCCTCACGCGCTGTGGTGGGGCACGGGCCCTGCGATGATGCGCCCTCCCCAGCTTCGTGCGCGAACGGGAACCGAGCTCCCGGGCGGTCCCCGCGTTCCCACCAGCGAACCCAGCCAGCCGCAGCGGGGGCGGGGCGGCACCTCGCAGCGCCTCTTCCGGGCCTCTAGACCCCGCCCCGCTATGCGCGCAGACTATGTCCCCCCAAGGCTCCCCGCCCCCAGTCCCTCCACAAGCGGGTCGCCCCGCTTCAGGCGACACCGCGTTTCCAAATTCAGCTCACTCTACGAGCTTGCGCTCCGACCCACACACTCCACACCTCACCCCGCGTCTGCCACCCCACGTCCCCTCACGTCGCCCGGCCTCGCGTCTCCCTGGCCATGCCCCCTCGCGTCGCCCCGCCTCAGACCCTCCTCCCACGTCGCCCCGCCTTACGTCGCCGCGCCCCACGTCGGCCCCGCCCCGGAGCTCTCCCGGCAGCCATGTGGGCTTTGAGCTTTCGAGTATGGGGGTTTCGCGAGAGGCTCCCGAGGTTGCTTGGGGGACGGCAAGTGGCTCTCCTTCCGGGCGGTGCCCGAGGCGTGCATAGCTCGCCAGTCTCCTGTGGCAAGAACCTGCTCAAGAAGTTTGCTTCGAAAACCAGGTAATGCTCACCTAGTCTGAGTGAGGGACTCCGGGGGTGGGGGCGGTACCCACAGGGCGAGGGGAGGGGGAGGTCCACGGAGTGAGGGGAGGAGTCCACTTGGCGGGGCGGGGCCCACGCGGTGAGGGGAGGAGTCCGCGGGGCGGGGCCCACGGGGTGAGGGGCGGAGTCCACTTGGCGGGGCGGGGCCCACGCGGTGAGGGGAGGACTCCACGGGGCGGGGCGGGGCCCACGGGGCGAGGGGAGGGTGAGGTCCACGGGGTGAGGGGCGGAGTCCACTTGGCGGGGCGGGGCCCACGCGGTGAGGGGAGGAGTCCACGGGGCGGGGCGGGGCCCACGGGGCGAGGGGAGGGTGAGGTCCACGGGTGAGAGGAGGACTCCACGGGGCGGGGCCCACGGGGTGAGGGAAGGGGGAGGTCCATGGGGTGAGGGGAGAAGTCCACAGGGTGAGGGGAGGAGTCCACGGGGCGGGGCGGGGCCCACGCGGTGAGGGGAGGAGTCCACGGGGTGGGGCGGTGCTCGCGGGGCGAGGGGAGGGTGAGGTCCACGGGGTGAGGGGAGGAGTCCACGGGGCGGGGCGGCGGTGCCCACGGGATGGGTCCGTGGGGCGGGGACGGGGCCCACGGGACCAGGGGAGGAGTCCACGGGGCGGGTCCGCTGAGTGGGTCCGTGGGGTGGGGTTCTCACGCGGGCCTTACCCTGGAGCACTTGGTCGGGTCTTGCCCGGTACGTGGAGGGTTATTGAAGAATCGCTGTCAGTCCCGCTCATCACATTTGCTCGTGTTCCCGCTCATCCTTTCTTCTGTTGTTGCGGTGATAACGACTTACTAAACCCTGACGTGTGTCAGGAACACACGCAGCAAAGTGGTGTGCACGCTTCTGCTGGTTCTCGCCGCCAGCAGTGTGTCCTAGTAGATTCTTCCAGGAGGGAAGGAAGCAATGAGTGCGCGTCTTCTCCGCATGTTAGCGCTTCCCTCGTCGGCTTCGTTCGAGGCTTGCTTCTGAGCGTGAGGCGAATGGAAGACAACGTTATTTTCCTGGCGTCCAGTTCCGACTGTGGTAGATTGCGTTATGCGTTCGCTTTCTTTTAATAGATTAATTTTGAGAGACACAGTTTTACAGCAAAATTGGCAGAGTACAGAGTTCCCGCGTAACCACACTCCACGTCTCTTACGATAACGTGGTAGTGTGGCACGTTTGTCACCTTAATGAGCCAGTGTCGATGCACGATTAACTGAAGCGTGCGCCTTGTTTCGGTTTCCTTAGGGTTTTGTTTTCTTTTTTTTAATCTTTATTTACTTTTGAGAGAGAGAGACAGAGACAGGGCATGATCGGGGGAGGAACAGAGAGAGGGAGACAGAATCCGAAGCAGGCTCCAGGCTCCGAGCTGTCAGCACAGAGCCCGACGCGGGGCTCGAACCCACAACGGCGAGATCATGACCTGAGCTGAAGTCAGACGCTCAGCCGACTGAGCCCCCCAGGCAGGAGCCCCCCATACTATTTTCTTTAGGGGGACCTCACCGCGTGCAGCCTGCACCTAAGGACGGGGAGTCATGCTCTTGAATCGTTTGGGATTCTGTGAGAGCTGCGTCTCTTGTCCTGCGTTTACTAATTTATGTCAGTGTGGACTGAACAGGCGCTAACCTAAGACTTTATTTTGCTCAGATTGTGTCAGCTTTGGCCTTTGGAGCGCTTTCATTTAGCTCGTATAGATCTTTGACACACCGTCATTGTGGTTTTTGTAGTGGTTTTTAAGTTTAAAAAGTTTAAGTTTTTTATTAGCACTTCTTTTCTGGTGCATCCTTTCTCCGCCCTAGAATTAGCCATTGGTCCAAGGAGCTCTGGTTGCTGTTATTGCAGAACGCCGTCAGAAATGATGGTTTGAGAGCTGGCGTGTCTGTCCGTAGGCCTTTGCAGCCGACAAAGCAGAACGTATGTTTGCATCCTATACACACTTGCCTGTTAACGTTTCCACACGCGACCACCGTGTTGGTACAAAGAGAAACTCGAGTCCATGCTGATGTCCACATGGCTCGTCCGGCGACCTTTCCTCCCTTATCTGTAGTCTCCCCTCCCCCCCGCCCCCCGCAGCAGTGAGGCCTCCCTCCCCACCCATGGTACTCGTCCAGCCCCAGCCCGTGCATGGCCGCGTGCCCCTGGGAAGCTGCTGAGTCCAGTGTGGTACAGTGCTCAGTGCAGCTTGGTGGACGTTCTCTTAAGATTCTCTTTCTCCACCTTTGGGATTGGAAGTAGACCTTAAGTCAACATCAGGAGGTTGAATGAAATTGTCTTCTGTCTCCTCTTCTGAGTGGCTCAGTTGGCTAAGCATCTGGCTTCAGCTCAGGTCGCGATTTCACCATCCGCGGGTTCGAGCCCTGCGTTGGGCTCTGTGCTGACAGCTCAGAGCCTGGAGCCCGCTTCAGAGTCTATGTCTCGCTCTCTGCCCTTCCTCTGCTCATGCTGTGTCTCTGTCTCTCTCAAAAATAAATAAACATTAAAAAAGTTTTTGAAGGATTTTCTTATTGTAATATTGAGTTGGCATATATAATATTTTTTTCTTGCATTTGCTTGCAGTATTATAGTTCTTATTTTCTCGCCACAGAAAGAAGTTTTGGTATGAAGGTCCTTCCTTGGGCTCTCACTTGGTAAGTCCAGAGTAACAGCTGCTGTAGACTCTGCTGTAGCCTCTGGCGGGCGTGAGTTTCCAGAAGTCGGCAGCGCCAGCCTGGCAGTCCTTCCATTTCCAAGTTTAAATGCACAAGTTCCATAGGCTGGGGCTAGATACCCTGGTAGAGTGAATTTAGACTTTAATAAAAAAGTCATACTGAAGTTTTCTGGAATGTTGTCTCTGTTATCAAATACTAACAGTCGTTTTTAGTGCGTGCATGACACATGTATAGATGTACTGTAAAAGTTTGTATAATAAAGGTTCTTGTTAGAAAAATTACATCATGTGTTAAAAACAACTGAATTGTGTTTCTTGAGAGGGAGAATTTTATGATATGTGGATGATGTTTCAATAAGATTTGGGGGAGGAAGAAACATATAGTGACAGTACTTTTAATATTGGAGGGGCGCCAGGTGAAATCTAAGAAGGACCCAGGTCTGTAAATTGTCTCTTCATGAAAGCTGAGATGGCTGAGGGTAACGTTGGTTTTTTGTTTTTCAAGGTGTTAAGTCCTTCCCAGCCTCCTTTTTGTAAATTAGGACAAGTTTAACATACGGTTGTAATGTTGACCTTTCTGTCTGTTCTTTTTGGAGACATACAAGCCATCCCAGTTGGAATTTCTAACGAAGAGCACCTCCAGGAGAACCAGGAAGGACGACCAGGTGCGCCTCAGGGCCCTGAACGGCCTCCTCTACAAAGCGCTGACCGATCTGCTGTGCACCCCCGAAGTGAGCCAGGAGGTCTGTGACCTGAACGTGCAGCTCTCCAAGGTAGACTCGGGCCGGGGCGGGGGGAGTCGGGGTGAGGCCAGCAGGCCTCTGTGTCCTTCGGTGCCGGTCTGGTCTAGCGGTTAGAAAGAAGGCACCGTGCCAGACACAGGGTCTTCGAAGTTCAGAAGTGATGCTGAGGGTGACCATTTAAGTCTGGAAGACTGAGGGCATATGTCCACATGTGCGTGGCGGTGTGCAGGCACTGAGGGCGTGGTCAGATGCCCAGGAAGCGTGATGGGTGGAGGGTGTGCTTTTATCTTGGGGTGAAGACAGGAGGTGCCTTCCTGCCTCCGTCTCCCTAGAGCGAGCCTAGCCAGAGGGAAACAGGAAAGTAAGTGGGAATTCTGGCGTTTCTGGTGCGCACCGCGGGATTGCCGCCGGGGAGGGTGAGGATTGGGATTCTGGGCCCAGCTTCGCCCTGCGCAGTGTGCGGCAGGAGACGGCGGCCTGTCGCGGTGCCCGCGGGAGCGCCTGCTTCGGGGCGGCAGGTGCTCGGAGCTGAGGACTGCCGACGGGCCGGTCTCTATCTACTGAGTGTCGTCTCCGGAAGCCCCTGGAAGCGGAAAGTGATTGGAGGCTGGGGGTGGGCCTCAGGTCTCTCTCACTTCAGACTTCTCGGCCTGCCGCGTGTACTGGAGGACAACCGTCTCCGCCGAACAGAACGCCCACACAGAGGCCGTCCTGCGGAGGAGCGCCGCACACATGAGGTGACCGCACTTTGCGCCTCCCGCTTGTTCGCTCCCGCTCGCACCTGTGTTTCCCGCTTGTTGGATTAAGTAGCTTTGCTTTTAAGGAAAATTTTGAAAGCATTTTCTTAAATTTCAAGATGCAATGTACATTTGCATGCAGGACATGATCTTGGACAGTGGTTCTCCAAGTGTGGCCCCAGACTCCTGCGGACTCCTGACACCCAGGCGTCCCCGTGGTCATTGTAGCTTCACGCCGTGTGCTTCCAGTAAAACACAACACCACTTCTATATAAGAATATCCCTGACGAATAAGCAAAAGTTACTAATTCTAGTAAATTCTGACCCTTGGGTACATGTCATCGTAGTGTTCTGTGTGGTGGGAAGTAAGCCTAAGATAACCTGTGCTGATGTGGTTTTTCGGAAAAATGCACAGTCGATTGTGAGCTGAAACGGACCCTGTTCACTGGAAATAACAAGTGAACTAGCTGTGATTTTTTTCAGATTTGGGTATTTGACAGACGTGTTCTCTAAAGTGAGCAAAGTGAATCTGTGACTTCAGGGAAAACAACGGACTATACTTGCCGCCAGTGATGAAATTCAAGCTTTCAAGTGAAAATTGATTTTAGAAAACCCGTATCCACCACCATGATTTTGATAGCTTTCTGATACTTAAAGACTCTTAATGAGATTGTTGGGAATGTTAACGAACGTACGATGTGTCAACATTCTGAAAATCTTGGTAACTTGGTTTGTCGGTATTTTCCAAATGACCATTGCCTGAGGTTACAAACTCAAGCACAGAGAAAGAGCCATTCATTTTTTTGTTGGTTTGTTTTTATTTTTGAGAGGGAGAGAGAGCACACAAGTGAGTAGGGAAGGGGTAGAGAGAGAGGGAGACAGAGGATCGGAAGCAGGCTCTGCACTGACAGCAGAGAGCCCGATGCGGGACTCGATCCCACGAGTTGTGAGATCATGAACTGAGCCAAAGTTGGACGCTCAACCGACTGAGCCACCCAGGTGCCCCGGGAAAGAGCCATTCAAAGTGCAAGATAAACCAATGGATTTTAATCTAACAGTGTGACAGTCATTGTTCTGGGTTCAGATTCCACATCGCAACTAACCGTTAACAGTATCATTTGTTGCGTTTTTTGTGGAGTGTCAGAGAGGATCCCTCCTTTTCTGTAGTGCTGTCCATTTCCTCCGTTCCCAGTCACAGGGCAGTGTGAGGCTGGACGTTCTCCTGTTTCGACCAGAATGACAGAGCGGCTTCAATGCAGATGCAGAGGGGAGAGTTCAGGTGTCTTTCATTAAGCTGGGCATTGGAGAAGTTTGTGACTACATAAACAAGACCACGTTTCTTAGTCATTTTTTTGAAAATAATTATTGTCAATAGTTACATTTCATTAAAAATATCCGTGGAAACACTTAATAGGTGTGTTATCTCAAATGAATTAATGCATGTTTTTCAAATTCTCACTTTTCATGTATAGCATGGTCGATATGGACAGATACATAACACGCATTAACAAAGCTCTTCGGTGCAGTATAAAGGGGTTTTGAGGCCAAGAACTTTGAGAACTACCGAAGCAGGGGCTAGGAAAGGAGCTGCTCTGTTTTCTCCCCAGTCTTAAGAAACGCAGAACCCTAGCCAAGCAGCACTTTCAGAAGTGGATTTCCGCCTTCCCGCTTCCTTCCTCTCGTCTCTCCCTTGTCCCTCACACGTCACTTTTAGGAGAGGGGGACGGAGCCTGTGTGGGACTAGTGTCTGCACACACCGTCTGCTTCGGCGCAACTGACGTCAGTCCCAGTAGGCCCTGGGAGTCCCTTTCCAATTATGTGTCAAGGGGTGCTCAGTTAATTTCATTTTTCTGTTGTTAACAGAAACAAGAAAAATGTTTCTGACCAGTGTTGCAATAGCAGTCTTGCTTTCTGATGAGTTATTAGGGAATCAGAAAATTCGACCAAACAGACCGTCCTTTTTCCCAGCTCTTCGGCCCCTCTGAGGTTTGGCGGAGAGGCTTTCCCGTAACCACCTGCCGTCGCTGTGTGCAGGGAGGCTTTGCACACCAGCGTTCTCGCTGCGGACCTGACGCAGTCGGTTCACCTCGGTCTGCTTGTATCGAGCGAGCGGCGCAGGATGACGTGTGCCTGAGAACGGTTGGGGACCTCGGTGCGGTTGCGTGGCTCGTTGCCAGTGAACGTCCACTCGAGTGATGCCTGGGCAGGTTGTTGGTGCCCAGACCACGCGGCCCGCTGCCACCGTGCTGCCCAGGCGGCGTCTACGCGAAGACCAGATTATTCAGGTTATTCCTTAGGATCTCAAGAGTTGCATCAGGCAATTAGAAACAGTTGCGATGATCTGTTTTGTGTCCCTTTTGTGATGTGGCAGTTGACTAAGGAAGACTTTCCTGGGCTGAAGTGTTCCTCTTTTGAGTAGCGTGATAAGCGTATCTTCCGTCTTATCGTCTTATCTCTCCGTGAGATGAGTGGACAGTTTTCTGTCTGCTAAGTGTCACCGGCAACTGCACACGTGCCTTGTCTCTTGCAGGCATATTTTGATGTCCCAGCAGACCCTGAGGAATGTGCCGCCGATAGTGTTTCTTCAGGACAAAGGAAGTGCGGCTCTAGCTGAGGTAAGCGTTCTTAGTTAACTTTTCACAAGCTTTCATACGAGTAAGATTTTATATTTAATTTTGAGATATTTAGATGATGATGCATACAGTTAAGGAAGTGACCCTTGGAAGAGTACAAATGAAAAGTGAGGGCCCCATGCCTCTGTCCTGGCCAGAGTTCCCAGAAGAAGCTGCTTTTTCAGGCTTTAATTTTTAACTGCTTACCACTGTATCTCTACCTAGGAAACCAAGTCTCTGTTTCTTGACTTAGAAAGTCGATGCAGGCGGAGCTGCCTTCTTCCGCGGATTTGAGCGTCTGCAGTTACTTTACACCAGAGGCTACCTCTCTGTTTCCTGGTTATTTTCCTTATTTTAAGTACAAGTTAACTTTGAAGGTTAAAACCTGTGTATAGATATATGTATACATGTGTTTATATCTACATGGTATTATCTGGTGGTCATTAAGGTATGTTATGTTTTTAAAAAGTTCTCAAAAACCTTTAGTAAGTAGCATTTATGTTTATAAATAAGTAGCTGTTACTGATTGCGGGACTAGGTAGTGTTCAGAGCCACAGAGGAAAACAAATCTAGTTGGACGTTTTTATCTTAGTTCCTCATCATACAAGCAGTTCTGAAAACCTCATACGAACAACAACCTTGATAGAGAGGGGATTTTCCCAGCGAGGAGACAAAGGGTGAAGTGACCTGTGCCAGCTTCAGAGACCCCAGGAGAGCGCAGGTCACCGGGCGTGCCGGGAGGCCTGCAGTCGGGTTGAGCTGGGGGAAGGAAGTGCCGCTGCTCTCACCAGCCCAGGCTTGTCCCTCTCTCGCCAGCGAGGTCCTGCCCGGCTCCGTGGGCTCCTTTCTAGAAGAAGTGATTGGAAGGAGGGAGGCACATGCTCAGAGCATCCTGGAGCAGTTCTTCCTCCAGAGAGGCTACTGCCAGGCGTCGCAGTGGAGGCCACATGGGCCTGCCTGGCGTCCGTCCCCCATGTCCTTCGTGTGCGGGGGCCGAGGGTAGGCTTCTGCTCGTCTCGCCATCACTGCAGTTGGGAGCAGGCAGGGCCCGGACCTGAGGGGCTCTGGTGTGGGCAGATGGTCAGCTGAGGGCACAGCCGATGTCGGCTCACTGTGGTCTCAGTCTGTGCGGTGCTTTTGCGACACTTGTGAAGGAGGGTTACAGTCAGCCAGTCCAGTGGTCACAGTCATTGGATCGACACACAGTTTTGAAGTTGGGGTTTGTGGTTGAAACCGTGAGTCTCGTACCCGTCGCGTACCTGTGTCTTGTGTTGGCTGCTCGTGTGGAGGTGTCGTGGGTAGTGGGAAGTGGTAGCGGCTGGCGGTGGTTTCAGCCCCACGCTTGACGGTGTCAGGAAGCAGAGCGGTAGCCAACTTTGTCCAGGCCGAACCCTGAGGGGCACTTGGCGGCGGTGCCATCAGCCGGAGGCCCTGGGGGAGGCGCTCAGCGTCGGGAGAACGGGAATGAGACCCCAGGGAGATGGGCACGTGCCCTTCCCCCGAGCGGTCACCAGAGGCGTGCAGAGTGCTGGCGTCGGGGTTTCTTGCCGGTTCCCAGCTCTGAGTCAGCCATAGAAGGATGACCGTGCTCCCCTCACCTTGTGGTGAGCGCAGACCCAAAGGAGAGGCCGCGTTCCCTGTGATTCGTCTGTAGGATGTTCAGAGACACGGACGACCAATCTGTGGTGACAGAAGTCAAACTAGTGCCTGTCTTTGTCCTTCAGGAGGGGCCTGAAGTTTCCGGGGTTCTTTCCTAAATGCCGGGGAATGTCCCCGGGCACAGCCCCCTCGTGACTCGTCGCAGAGCCATACGCTTCATGTCCTGTGCACTTTTCCCGTGGATTACATTTTAGTCACAGGGTTTGTAAAATGTTGATTTTATCATAAAAATGAAATTTTAAGTAAAATACGTAAACCGTGGTCCCAGTATTGGGATTCATTACACGTTTGCTGGTCTCCCCGCTGACTGTCAGGCTTCTGAGAGCAGGTGTCCGGCCGAGCTCGCGTGACCCTGCAGGCCTCGTGCTCGTGTTTGTGCTTGTGTCTCAGGCCCGAGTCTTCCTCCCGAGGGCCTGTCCAATGGCCTGAATTTCTCCCTGAAGTCAGCCCGGAGCCGCTCCCGTCCTTGCCTGTGGTTCTGCGCGTGCAGGGGTCGGCCCAGGACTCAGCCCCACGGCCTGTGTCCAAGTGTTAGGATTCGGCTGTGTCTGCATTGGGTTCCTTGTTAAGACTTTTAACGTGAGCTTTAGGTGTGGCACAGCTTACCCAGAGGCGCCCCCGGCCCCCAGGCCTCACCCTCCCTACCATACATCTTTTTTTTTTTTTTTTAAGTTTTAAATCTCTACATCCAACTAGGGGCTTGAACTCACGACCCTGAGGTCAAGAGTCAGATGCTCTTCCAACTCAGCCTGCCAGGCGCTCCTGCCACCGTTAGTTTTCCTTGTTAGATTTCTGGAATTTCACGGGCAGGATGTTGTCTTTACGCCTGGCTGCTTTTGCTCAGCGTGGCTTTAGCTCAAGTGGTTCCTTTTCTCTTGGTGAGTGGGACTGCGACAAGAGTGTGCTACACTCCAGTCCGCCTTCTCACGGGCGTTCGTCTTTCTGATTCTCGGCTGCTCTGAGCGAGGCTGTCGTGGACGTGTGTGTACACATTCTTGTGTGGATGTACGTTTCTGTGTCTTGTAGTTCAGGATGCAGGAGCGGCGGGTGTATGTGTAATGTGAGGAGGCCGCTGGTCAGAGGTGCGCGGGGGCGCCACCTGCTGCTCGTGGCGGGGTTCACGTGTGTTGGTGACTAGTGCTGTCGAGCTCCGTCCCCTGTGCCTGTCGGCCGTCCTTGTTTTGTGAAGTCCAGTTGGGTCTTTCGCCCAGTCTTGTGAGGTGTGCTCAGCGTGGACCTGCACAGGATGGCCGCGTGTCCTGTCCTTGTCGGGTGCGAGTGGGTGTGTTCTCCCGGCGAACTTAGGAGATGGCCGCTTGGTCCTCGTGTTGTGGCATCATTGGTGCTGTTTCTGGTATTTTCTGTGGACTGATTTTTCAGCCCGACTGCTGTCGGTTAGTGATGATGCAGTCTGTTGCAGAACGCCGGGCCCTGGTCCTGGACCTGGGCCGTTCCTACTGGCTCTGTGGCCATGTAGGATGTAGGCGTGTGTCCTGAGCATGCAGGTAGAGGTGTGAGCTGCCCTCAGTGTCCAGGGAGCAGGGGCCTGTGTATCGCCCTGGGGTGGGCAGCGGTATGCGTGCCTCCACCGAGGGGAGCTTTTGTTTCCGGATTGGGCCCCTCAGCCACCTTGGACCTGGATTCGCATGCCAGACCCCTGACTGTGGCTTTGTCGCTATGGCAGGAGACTTCCTTTTCCCAAACACACAAGTTCTGTGGGAAAATTGAAGTGTTTTATACAACTTCATTAGGAAATGTTACTTAATTGAACTGATATTTAATTGGTTTCTTCATAAATTTGACTGATGTTTACAAGAGTTAAGTATAGGGTTAGGAAAGCCTCAGTTCGTTATTGAAGAAAACGTGATTGTTGACTAACAGGTGTTTGAAAGCACAGACTGGTGAATGGCCTCATCCCGGGGGATGTCGGCGGAGGGGCGTGGAGGGCATTGAGCAGGCCTGTGTCTGAGCCGGGCCGTGGTGCAGGGGCACAGCGGGGTGGCTTACCGGATTGCCCTCTGTCCCCTCCTTTCCAGGTTGAGTGGTTACTGGCAAATGCTGATTTTGGGCCCCCAGAGGAAAAAGAAGACCGCGTGCAAAGCGATGCCAGGTACACGTGGATGTGGTTTCGATTGTCCTGGGCAGTGCCCCGGTGTGGTTCCCATGACAGCTGCCCAGTTCTGCACCCCTGGCCCCGCACTGCCGCAGCAGCCTGGCAGTGACCTGGGGTGGTCCTGGGGGCAGTCTGCAATGGTTCCGAGCACTCGGCAAGGCTGCTGGGAGTGCCCGGTGGTCTCCCCAACGGTGCCGGAGCCGTGGCATCTGCCATCGCTGTAGCCACTCATGGAGAGGAGACACCTGCTCCCCCTCTTTTTCCCTCAGCACACTTTTACTGAGTGTGTCCCGTAGCTCTGCTCTGGCACCTAGAATACGTATGTGAATAGAACGGACAGTGGGGTCTTCGGAGCTTGGATTTTACTGGCAAAGGCCAGCGGGGAGCAGCGAATCCACAGATGATTGTGTGCCAAGAAGGGCACATAGGACACCCTTCCGCCTGGGCATCAGGAGGTGGTAGGGGCGGTGCCCCATTGGAGAAAGAGACGTGAGGTGTATGCGGAGGGGTCCCATTCCGGGCGTAGGAAGAGCTTCAGCAGATCCCGAGCCTGTGTTCTTAGAGCAGGCGCGTCAGAGTCAGGGGCAGCGCTGTCGGGACTCTGCGGGGACTCGGGCGGGGCCCCCAGTGACCCACCTGCCAGGGGAGGGGACGCTGTGCCTTGAGGGCCCTAGGCAGCAGTGAGTCCCTGCATCTGGGACTAGCAGGGAGTCGAGCCTTCTGGAGCCGAGCAGGAGGGCGGTTAGAGACAGGACACGGCCACATTTGGGTTTTGACAAGTACCCTGAGTGCAGATGTAAAGGACCTTACCCATAATTCCGCCTAATGGGCCTAGGCACGCTCGCTGTGTTTGGGGAAAAGCAACCGAAAGCAAATGCGATGGGAGGGCCGTGTCGAAGCCGTCCTGCCCTGCACCACACCGCGGGTCCAGGAGCACCCACAGAGGGGGGCCCTTCCCTGTGCCGTGTCTCCCACCTCGGACCTCGGGCCGTCCACCAGGAGGTGGCCCAGGAGCCCCCGTGCTGCCTGGTTTCGCCCATGCTTCACCTGCCGTCTCTTCTCCCCTCCAGGGGCGGTGGGGCCCTGGACGCCCCTTCACCGCACAGTGCCCGGGGCCCTGCCGCCTGCTCAAGTCTGTGTGGGATCGATCATGAGGCGCTCAACAAACAGATCATGGAGTACAAGAGGAGGAAAGAGCGAGGGCGCAGAGGCGGGAGCCCCACAGAGTCTCCACTGACGCACACGCGAGAAGGAAACGTGGCAGCCACCCCCTGTGCAGATGGCGACCTCTCTCGAGGGAACCACCTGTCGGGGACAGCGAGCAACCACCCGGACTCTGACCTGGATGGCTCCTGGGGTGCAGGAAGGGCAGAGGTGACTGAGGGGCGGGGTAGGGGTGGGATGTGAGGCTCTGCTGCGTGGAACCACGGTCCCACGACCCGGGCGGACTTGTAACTCAGCCTGAGAAAGGAGGGGGCCAGTGGGAGCAGTCGGGTGCCTTGTCCTGCTTTTCAGTCGTCAGCGGCTCCCAGCGAGGAAGGCAGAGTGTCGCCCTGTTCGCCTGTGTTTCCACTTATGCCCTAAGCGCTGTCCTCCTGGTCAACTTTGGAATGGCCCCGAGTCTAGTTGTCCCCCGGGTAGGACAGCTGCCGTGCGCCTCGTCAGGGAGCGTGGCCCATGGGTGTCACAGCACTGTTGGAAGGAAGTGAATGAAATCCTTATCCGGGTCTGACCTAGAGCAGCGTGCACCTGGGTGTGGGGCACCTCCGTTTCCCAAGTACCATCAGCGAGAACGGCGCCAGCGTGGCTTCTGTGATGAGATGTGCGTTAGTGAGAAGGAGCAGGGAGGCTCGCGACTTGGCTTTTGTCAACAGTGTCAGGAAGCACTGCTGTCACCTGTGCACCTTCTCCGTAGGCATCTGAGCCCCGGGCTGGTGCCCAGCAACGCCGCCCTGCCGGCCCAGCAGCCCCTCTGGAAGGGACCTGTCGTAGGACACGGGTGGACCGCTGGGAAGCTCCAAGCGTGTAGCTGTCTGGGTGGCATTTGCGTGACCCCATCTGTCCTGGGAGGTGCTCGGAGCCCGTGTGTGGAGCATTTCACCCGGGAGTGCGGTTGCAGACGTGCAAACTGCCACCTTGTGGAAACATACATGCTTTGTTCTAGCCAGGAGTGGTAAGAAACACCTTGAGCCTGCTGTCTGGAAAGGAGAGTTCATTCGCCACAGTCCCAGGAGGCGGGAACGTGCAGGGCCACTCAGGGAAGCTTCGGGGTCGGTCAGGAGGCTGAGGGAGAGAAGAAGGTGTGGCTTCTGTAGGAATCAATGGCCGCGGCTGGATAGTGTGAGTAATTTCCGCAGGCTCCGGGCTGTAGGAGTGCTTTCTGCTTGTCGAGTCCTGGCCCCGGGGGGTGTGCAGCAGCGGAAATACTGGCTGGTGTACAAGAGCGAGGTAAAGGAGGTGGTTGGGAGTGTGGGATCTGGATCGGTGGGTTTGCATATAAAAGATGAGTTGGCAGAGGAACGGTTTACTGTCTGTAGGAATTAGCCCTGGGAGGGACAGTCTCTCGCAGCCAACAGGGCCCCCAAGATGTTAAAACATCACACAGTATAAAAATCGTGACTCATACAGGACCCTGCAGTGCCAAGCAGCCTGCTCTGCTGACTGTAGATCTGTCCCTGCCGCAGAAGGTGTCCAGACGTCAGTGGGGGGCAGCGGGCTCAAGGCCTGGCTTCCTGGACCGTGAGCTCAGTGTGCCGTGAATGGGGACGGGCCCATCGGTGTCCGTGTCAAAGGCGCAGGGCCTGGGAGAGGCCGCTGCAGGGCCGGCTTGCTCTTGTTTCGCTCTCTCCGCCTCGTGCTTCCGGGCTCGGTTCTGTCGAACGTCAGCAAGTGGCAGGAAGAAGGTGTGTTTTCAGACCCGGGACGTTCTGGGCTCCGCACCCCTACGGATCATCTTAAGTTCTCCTCACAAGTGCAGTTTGGGACCAGAAACGGGGCCGAGACTAGAGCGGAGACGGAGGGATGCCGCGCGGTGTGGGCCGGTTTCACAGGGATAGAGGCGACGTTATCAGCCTCTCCGTTAGCTGCTGGCACGTCGTTCTCTGCACGTTTTTAAGGATTCATCGTATCTTTGGAATGAAAAGAAACCACAGGACTTCTGAGTACAGAGAGTGCTTCCTAGTTCACCGTGGATTTTGTTAAAAGGTCTTGGGACCTCAGCTGAAGCACGTTCACGGAGTTTCCGGGGTGGCACACAGGGAGATTTGGGGAGGGGTGTGGCAGCCCTGTGCCTTCCCTACCCCCTCACACGGCTGCTCCCAGGTTGCCTCCTCTCACACACGCTGGCAGCCCCGTGGGAGCTTCAGGTGGCACCGGAGTCCCACCCTTCCACGTACTGAGAACCAGCCGTGGAAGTCCTAGGAAGGACTGTCCGAGTAGCCAGAGAACAGACCTGAAAATAATCCGATATTAAGGAATCGAAACACCAAACAGGACAGAAAACTTGGCAGGCTTCCACGGGAAGACCACTCTTGTTCAGTCTTTGAACATTCACTTCATGTTTGGGAGGATTTCCTCCCTCGACTCTTCCCGCTAACATCTTGGCCTTCTAGGGCCTGTCAATAAAGTTCAGAATGTTTCTGCCTTTTTTATGGCGTCTTTTCTGTTCAAGAGTTTGTGATACATGCATTTTATTTTGAAAGTTAAAAGTACTTAGAATAAAGCGTATTCAACACACCAGAGTTAAGTCACGTGTAAGCTTTAGAGTGAAGTCAAGGGTCCATGTGCTCCATGTAACTTCGTAGGACAGAGACAAACCTAAGCCACCCCAGCCCTTTCTTCCCCTGTGTTCTGCGCCCTCCTGTTGAGGTATGGAGACCTGTTTCTGAGATCCCGTGTCCCAGGATTTGCTCAGTTCTTAATCGAAGGCTGGCAGAATTACATAAAATGTGGCACTGGGAAGAATATGTCACGTGACAAACTAGAATTCAGAGTTGCCTTTCGATAGGTTGAGATGAAGAACCAAAGTCAATCGAATGAAGCTTGACAGGGATACCTATAAATTCTTGTGGTTTAGGGTTAAAATATTCATTATTGAACTGCGACATTGCAGCCCAGCGAAAGCTGTCTGGTGGTTGCAGCACGTGTCCTGATCCAGAGTCTGGCCAGTGTGGGTGTGGGAGGTGGTGGTGGTGGGGGGAGGTGCCAGGTGGTGGAGGGAGGTGGTGGAGGCAGGGGAGGCCGGTCCTGCCCTGCCCTCGTCTACGCAGCTGTCATCTGATGTTCAGTTCGTGGAACTCGGACTTAAGTAGTGGGAAGGGCCCACGGGTTAAAGTGGGGGAAGCCTCCGGAGTGGAAGTGGAACGGTTATCCTGCAGCGGCAGGGAGCCACGACCGGGACTGGCAGCAGACACTAAGTACAAGGCAGATTCGAAGTGCCATCAACCCTGAACTCCCAGCCTGGCCCTACCGAGTTAGAGTCAGCCCTGCATCTGCAGGTTTGCCTGGGAAGTCAGAGGTTCTTGGCACGCATCATTTGACTTCCACACTTACCCCCTTTCCCTTTAGTCATGAGCCCAGCCCCCACCCACTCCAGCCTCAGCCTCAGCCTCACTTCTCTCAGGACCCTCATGGCCTCACTTGTGCCATCCTTCGCCTGCTCCTCTTCCTATGACGTCATGTTTGCACACGCTCTTCCCTCCTTTCTGCCTCACCATGGGGGCCACCTTCTTCAGGGAGCCTTCTGTGAACCCTCAGTTCTTGGTCGTGGTGCCCTGGCTTCCCGTAGCTAAGACCTCACTGCACTGATTGCTGAGTCAGCCTCTTGTCTGCCTCTTGCATGAGGTCTCCCGGGGCAGAGTACATGTAGTACGTGTTGATTGACTAATGCACCGTTGGGGTCTGCTCGGCGGTCGGGGTAGGTGCTCTCGCTGGCTCAGAAGAGGGCGAGAGCAGCAAATGCAGGTACGGCCCGAGGCTCCTTTTCACTCTGGGCCTGAGAAAAGCTGAAGCAAAGCAGAACATACAGCCCAAGAGAAGACTGAGCAAGAGTCACCTGTCTGTGGGATTGCAGCAGAAACTCAAGGCATCAGGTGAAAAGAAACAGGAAGAAGGCAAGATGCAGGTTTTGTATTTTCAGGGAGAACACTGGATCCTCCGGAGGCCGGCCTCCTGCGGCAGGGAAGGCCCTGAAGCCTGCTGCTCTGGGCTCAGTACAAGGATCTGCCAGCCGCCACCTCCATGCTGAGCACCCTGGGCTGTCCGTGGGGAGAACCGCATCTGCTTCAGAGTCACAGTGAGGACGTACTGAAACATGTGACACTTAGCAGAGCCGGGCCGTGCTTTGTATTCTTGCTGTGGAGGGTTATGGTTTTATTGACGAGCAAAGGGATCAAGGGGGAGCGGTTCATTCATGTCCGGTGGAGGTGTGTACAGCCTACCCCCGCCCAGGACGTGCGGAGCAGGTGTGCACAGCCTGCCCCCACCCCCCCAGGATGTGCGGAGCAGGTGTGCACAGGCTCCTGTTGGAGGCTGGACTGCCCTCTGCAGTGTGGCCCCACCGACACAGCTGGGTTTTCACATCCTTGTGACACGCCAGGATGACGGGAGACTAAAGTCTGTTCTATTAGACGTCACACGTGTCTGCCAGCAATAAACACAAAGAGCTTCATAGGTGAAGACGTCCCTCGGGGACCCTAAAATCCAGGGACCTGAGCAGAAGCACGGCGTCCGGCCTCAGGTTTATCCTGAAGAATGCGAGCACGCACATGTGCCACTTTTTAGCACTAATTTGAATACTGTACAGCTCCAGGAAGTTGAGTTTGAGGAACAGAAAGACCAACAGACCAACATACTCATTGTGGGCGTCCCAGAGGGAGACGAGAGAGAAAGAGGTAGACCAAGTATTGGAAGAAATAGTGGGTGAACATTTCCCAAGTCTGAAGAAACATCCAGGAAGCTCTGTGAACTCTCAAGTTGAGATGAAGTCAGAGATCCACTCCCAGACACCCAAATTATTTTTATTTAATTTGTTAAAAATGTTTATTTTGGAGAGAGATTGTGAGTGGGGGAGGGGCAGCGAGAGGGGGCCATAGAATCTGAAGCAGGGTCCAGACTCTGAGCTGTCAGCACAGAGCCCAACATGGGGCTCAAATTCATGACCTGCGAGATCATGACCTGAGCCGAAGTTAGACACTTAACTGAGTCACCCAGGCACCCCAGACACAAACTTACAAAAAGCTGAGAATATTGAATATTGAAGTAGCAAGAGAGAAGTAAATCAATCCATATAAGAAATCACAGATAAGATTAACAGATTTCCATTAGAGGTCAGGAGCCAGTGGGTTGATATATGCAAAATGCTGACAGAAATATTTGCAACCAGAAATTCTATAGCAAAATGTTCTTCAAGAGGGAGAAATTAAGACATTCTTAGATAGATAAAAGCTGAGGGAGTGCCATTATACTAGAGCTGCCCTTCAAGCAATGCTCGAAGTCCTGCAGGTGAAATGAAAGATAGGAGACAGGAACTTAAAGCTGTATGCGGAAATAAAGATCTTGGTAAAGAAAATACATGGCCATTATAAAAACTAGTGTTAGTAGAACAATGTGTAACTCCACATTTTGATTTCTACATAATTTAAGAGACTAGTGCATTCAGAATTCTTGTTAATTTATGTTTTGCGGAAACAACTGAGAGGGCTGGGGACAGAGGTGTTAAAGGAGAGTTTGTGTGTGTTACTGAAATTAAGCCGGGGTAAATTTGGATTAGAGTGTTACAGCTTCAGGGTGTTAAATGTAGTCCTCATGGTAACCACAAAGGAAACAGCTATAGTATATACATGCAAAAGGAAATGGGAAAGGAATTTAAATGTTTCATTACTAAACAACAACAATAACAAACGAAACAAGAAGACAGGGCATGAGGACAAAAAGAAACTAAGGCACATAACAAATGGCAAAATGACAAAAGTCCTTCCTTCTCTGTAATTGCCTTACATGTAAATGGATTAAACTCTCCACTGAAAAGACAGAGATTGCCAGAATGGATAAAAACCATCATCCAAATACATGCTGTCTCCAAGAGACTCTAAACCCAAAGATATAAATAGATCGAAAAGTGAGAGGATGTAAAAAGATGTTTCGTGTAAATAATAGCCAGCGATAGCAAGAGTGGCTACACTAATACCAGAGAAAAATGAGTTTAAGTTTTCAAAAATTACAAGAGATCAAGGAGGGCACTATATATTAATACAAATTTCAATAAAATGGTACATAATTATAAACATTTACACACCTAATGATAGGCCACTGAAATATATGAAGCAAAACTTCACATACGTGAATGGGGAAATAGTTCGACAATAATGGTTGGAGACCTTAATACCCTCTTCATAACTATGGATGCATAAACCAGACAGAAGTAGGGAAATAGAGGACTTACAATAAGCCAACTAGCTCTAACACATACCGGACACCACCCAACAAGAGCACACACATTGCTCTCAAGTACACATGGGATATTTTCTATATGTCAGGCCACAAATTAAGTTTCAAAGAATTTAAAAACATGGCTGCCCTGCCATCTTCTATGACCACAATGGGATGATGTTCAAAGTTAGTAACAAAATTGGAAAATTCACAAATCTGTGGAAATTACACCAACACACTCTTAAATAACCAGTAGAGAAGACATCACAGGGAGATTAAAAAATACTTGAGGTGAATGAAAATGAAAACACATGAAAACTTATGGGATACAGCAAAGGCAGCACTAAAGGGATGGTTGTAGTTATAAATGCTTATGTTAAAAAATCAAGATCTCAAGTCAACAACCTCACTACAATTTAAGGAGAGAAAAAAACCCAAAGCTAGCAGAAGGAGGGAAATAAAGTTTAGAGCAGTGACAAATGAAGTAGAGAATAAGAAATCAGTAGAGAAGATCGATAAATGTTAGTTCTTCAAAAAGATAACGAAATTGACAAAACTTTATTTTATTTTTAAAGTAGACTTCACACCTTGCACAGAGCCCAGTGCAGGGCTTGAATTCAGGATCCTGAAATCAAGACCTGAGGTGAGATCAAGTGTTAGATGCTTAATCAAATGAGCCACCCAGGCGCCCCTCATAAGTTTAGATAAACAAAAGAAGACTGAACTTACTAAAATCAGAAATGAAAATGGAGAAATTATCAATTCTATAGAAAAAAAGGATTATAAGAGTACTGTGAGCATTTGTACACCAATAAATTGGATAACCTACATGAAATGGACAAATTCCTAGTAACACAAACCTGTCAAGACTAAGTCACCAAAAATTAGAAAATCTAAGTAGACTTAAAACTAATAAGATTGAATCAGTAACCAAAAAAAAAAAAAAAATCTCTACAGAGAAAAGCCCTGTACCTGATGGTTTTACTGATGAATTCTACACATTTAAAGAAACTAATACCAATTCTGAAATTAAAAAAAAAAAAAAATGGAAGAGGAGGGAACATTTCCTAACTCATTCTAGGAAGCCAGCATAACTCTGATATAAGACAAAGAGACTACAGGCAAAGAAAACTACCGACCAGTATTCCTTACTGATCCAGAAATCCTCAAAAGACTGGCAAACAATTCAGCATATTAAAAAGATTCTATATCATGACCAGGTGGCATTTTTTCCCTGGAATGCAAGGATGGTTCAACATGCAATTGATAAACGTTATGTGCCACATCAATAAGGTAAAGGAAAAACACGATCATCTTGACACAGAAAAAGCATTTGACAGAATTCAGCATCCTTTCATGAAAAAAAAAAATTCAACGAAATAGGAATAGAAAGAAACTACCTTAATGTTATAAAAGCCGTATGTGAAAAAACACAGCAAATGATACTTAATGGTGAAAGACAAAGCTTTTCCTAGAAGATCAGGAACAAAACAAGGATGCCTGCTTTTACCACTCCCGTTCAACACAGTACTGAAAGTTCCAGCCAGAGCAGTTAGGAGAAAGAAAGAAAAGGCCTTCAAATTGGAAATGAAGAAATAAAATTATATCTGTTTGCAGATGATCTGATCTTATGTGTAGAAAATCCTAAAGACTCCACAAAAAAGCTGTTAGATCTAATCAATGAATTCTGCAAAGTAACAGGATTCAAAGTCAGAACAAAAATCAGCTGCGTTTCTCTACAACATGGTCTGAAAAAGAAGTTACAAAAATAATTTTATTTATAGTAACATTAAAAAGAATAAGATACTTAGGAATTAACCAAGGAGGTGAAGACTTGCACAATGAAAACTACAAAACACTGCTGAAAGAAGACAAATAAATGGGGGGCACCTGGGTGGCTCAGTCGGTTAAGCAGCTGACTTTGGCTCAGGTCGTGATCTCACGGTGTGTGAGTTCAAGCACCGCATCAGGCTCTGTGCTGACAGCTCAGAGCCTGGAGCCTGCTTCGGATTCTGTGTCTCCCTCTCTCTCTGCCCCTCCCTGCTCATGCTCTGTCTCTCTGTCTCTCAAAAATAAACATTAAAAAAAAAATTTTTTTTTAAAGACAAATGGAAACACATCCTATCCTCATGGGTTGAAAGATGTTATTGTTAAATAGTATTACCCAAAGTGATCTACAGATTCAATGCAATCTCTGTCAAAATCCCAATGATATTTTTGGCAGAAATAGAAAAGCCCATCCTAAAATTCATATGGAATCTCAAGGGACCCTAAATAGCCAAAACAATCTTGAAAAAGAAACTGGAAGAGTTAGATTTCCCGATTTCAAAACTTACTAGAAAACTACAGTAGTCAAACGCTGTGGTATTGACTTAAAAATAGACATATAGGCTGACAGTATAGAATTGAGAGCCCCAGGAATAAACTCTTTATATACGGTCCATTGACTCTTGTGAAAAGTGCGAAGATCATCCAATGGGGAAAGGGGTCTTCTCAACAAATAGTGCTGGAGAAATGGGATATCCACATGCGAAAGAATGAAATCAGACCCTTACATCACACCGTGTACAAAAAGTAACTAAAAATGAATAAAAATCTTAAATATAAGACTTAACCACTATAAAATTCCTAATATATAAGCCAAAAGATTCAGGACATTGGATTTGGCGGTGATTTCTCAGATATGACAAAAAGGCATAGGCAAGAAAAGAAAGAAGATATACTATCAATAAAAAAGCCACCCACAGAATAAGAGAAAATATTTGTAAGTCATATATCTGATCAATATCTAAAATATATGAAGAATGCCTACAACTCAACAACAAAACGTGAACAGTCCAGAAATAGGCAAAGGAATTGGAACTCTCCAAAATCGATACACAGAAGGCCAATCATCGCATGAAAAGATGCTCAACATCACTCATCATCAGGAAAATGCAAATCAAAGCCATGATGAGATACTATCTCACACCCACAGGGTGGTTACTATTTAAAACACACACATAATCAGGGGTGCCTGGCCGGCTCAGTTGATAGAGTGCACGACTTTTGGTCATGGGGTCGTGAGTTCGAGCTCCACATTGGAGGTAGAGTTTACTTTAAAAAAAACAAACACCCATACAATAGAAAACTCATACCTGTTAGAAAAAAATAGTGGCGTTAGGTCATTTGGAACCGTATTTTCTGCTAAATATTCATGACAAAATACAGTCGTTTTTTTAATTAACACAAAAATAAATCCAAGTGTTGGCAAAGATGGACATGTTAAGTGAAACAAGCTGACCGTCACAGAAACACAAATCCTGTAGGATTACACTCACACGAGGTGTTTAGGGCTCATACGTGGTGGGGCCAGGGGCTGGGGGACCGGAGTTAGTGTCAGCAGGTAACGAGGTTCAGTTTTCCAAGACAGTGATTACAGGGGCGGATGGTGGTCACAGCAGCACATCAGTCTTACACTGATGTGTTTTTTGACATGGTTTAGATGACAAAGTTTCCGCTGTGTGTATTTTACCACAATAAAAAATCAGAAGATAATGAAATGGGAGAAAATGTACAAATAGCACTCAAAGATTCAAGAAAGAGGTAAAGTTTTATCTTATTTACATTTATAATACTTCTGAAGAATAAACACGGGTCTGCAATCCCTCATCTGCAATAGTTAGGGTCCGAAGCAGCACGTTGTATCAACAATACTGATATTTACAGTTAAACACTTAAATAGTCACATGGAGTAGCTTAACTAGAGGAGGGCTTTAGGAAAACAGGACGTAATGATAATCATAGTTGATATGAACCACATGCTGGCTGAAGGCTTGATGGTGCAGACTGTGCTTTCCGTGGCTGTCCCCACGTCCTCACAGCAGCCTGCGGGGTACTGGCAGCCCCGTGGTACAGATGAAGCTGCCGAGGTTCTGAGCAAGTCTGGGATCGTCCGCCAGTTTGACTGTAGCTCCACTGTTTTTGACGCGTTCCTTGGGGTTGAGGCATTACAGCAAGGGGATGATGGGGCCCCCTACCTTCTTCCCGGCTAACCAGAACCTAGCTGGGCAGCATGTGTCCCCCCTCAAAGCCAAGGCAGCTCCGGCCTTGCCAGCACTAGGTTTAGAAATGGGCACTTGGCCAGTGGGAAGCGAGGGTGCAAGAGGAGAGGGCCCCTTTTCCTGCCTCTGGACACTTGCTTGGAGACGTGTCTGGCAGATGCGACAGCACAGAAACCATGGCCTGGGCACGTCTGAGCCACGAATGAACGTCCTTCATTGCCTGTCTCTTTCCTCCTTTTGCGTGAAATGAGAAGTATCTGTATTGTTAAAACAATTCACTTAGTCCTGTTAATTGCATTTAAAAGCACCCTGACAGTTACTGAGAATTCCCCGAGGGAAATCGGTCGTGGCAGGAGGGTGTGTAGGCTCACCCGTTATTAGCCGTTAATACCTCAGTGCTAATGAGTCCGTCGGACAGCCACCTGCCCTCTTGAGAAGCAAAGGTGAGCAAGCACATGGTGCCAGAGGATTAGTAAAAGTATAGTCTAACATGCCCTGTGTTCTTCGGCCTGACGTGAGCACGTTGTCCTAACTTAATCCTGGGAGGCAGAGGCTCCGTAACCCGTGGGAGAGCCAGAGTCAGCCCGCAGTCCTCCCTTCTCCGCTGCACCCCTTTGTTGTGGGCAAGGGAGCCCCTCAGGGTGAGAGGCTGCGGCTCCCACACCTGCCTCCTGCCGGGGAGAGTGAGCTTGGCCACCGGGCCAGCCCCCCTGGGATGGGGAAAGGGCTCCCAGCAAGGGGAGGGGCCCAAGCGGTGGCTGGAACTGTGCAGCCTTGCATGCAATACGCGGGTAGCCCACGGAGCAGCAGTTACTATATTCTGGCAATCTTCTGGTTACCGAAAGAGGTTGTTGCTGCGTGTTTTCTCGGAGGTCCTCTGCAGCATGTGACAGGGTCAGGGTGTCTGGGGTAGTGGAGACACCGGAGGAAATCGGGGAGAAGACAAAGGGGATAGGGGGAGGCTGTGGGAGGCACTCGCCGTGCCGGGTGTGGGCTCGCAAGATCAGTCCTCATCTACAAGCACGGAAACCGAGGCCCAGGCAGAGGTGAGGCACCGGCCGAGGAGAGCTACCCAGGTGCCCAGGTCAGAGCCAGCGGATGCCGGTGCCTCCAAAGCGGCAACGCGTGGGCACGTTTCCGAGGAGGCTGCCCTGGCCCCCCGCCGGTCCCAGGGCGGCCCCAGGCGGAAATGCAGAAGCTGGAGCCGCGTTCCAAGGGACGGTCCACATCTGGGGATTTCCGGGCTCCGCGGAGGCCTCACATCCGCGTCCCGCGCGCGGCGTTCGCGGATCCGGGAAACCCGCACGCTGGCCTCGCGGGCGGGCCGGGGAGCTCGTCTGCATTCCGCCTTCTGGAAAGGCCCTTGGGTGCGAGGCCGCCGCTCTGCGGGCACGGCTCCGCTCGCTGCAGTCTGGCCGCCGCGCCCGCCGCACCACCCGGGACTGTTGGGGCAGGTTCTCCAGCTGCGGTTAGGGTTCGGGTTTTAGGGTTAGGGCTTCTCTTTCAGCTTGCCTGTTAGCATTCCGCCATCGGCCCCGAGCCCTTGAGTAAAACGGCTGAGATCCTGCGTGGGAGCCAGCTGGAGCCAGCCCGTCCATCTCTACCGCCCGCACTGTGCCGCTGACGGGAGCAAGCCGGCCACCGTCTGTGTGAGTGTCCCCTTGCATCGACCCAGTTCTTTCCTCTCCCTGCTGGTCAGCGCAAACCGCAGGCCCCATCTGGGTGTCCTGGGCCTTGTTGCACTTGACCCCGCATGGGAGGGCACACAAGATGAGATGGCTCCACACTTCCTAAACTCAATCCTTACTTTTTTAGTTTGGGGAAATTATGGTATTAGCAACTGTGTATGTTTTAACCTCGTATTTTTCTAATGGGATTAGGAGATGGGAATTGCGTTCCTTGTTTTAGGAAAATGGAATCTGAGAGGCAGCCCGGACTCATCGGCTGTTTGCCTTGAAGGGGAACCAGCTAACTGGGCGGCACTTCAACATATCACCTGTCCCAGCCCACAGACGCCAAAGCAAGTGCCTCAGATAAACGTGCTTCGGGGACTGAAAAGGGCAAAAAGAGTGAACTTGGCCCCGCCGTGGACAGCTCTCTCCCAGGCCTTGGGGCCCGGGGCCCTCCGAGCTGACAGGGCATTAGCTCCGCTGGTGGCCACTGCTGCGTTGGGCTCATTAAGGTTTTCTGAGTCCTGGCGCTCGTGAAGCTGCCCCCCAGCTAAATGACAGAGTGGGACGTGAAACAGTTCTCAACTTGAACGGTTTCTCCCCAGTGCACCCTTTTTCTTTTTCTTTTTTAATTTTTTTTGTTTATTTATTTTTGAGACAGAGAGAGACAGAGCATGAGTGGAGGAGGGGCAGAGAGAGAGGGAGACACAGAATCCAAAGCAGGCTCCAGGTTCTGAGCTGTCAGCACAGAGCCTGACGCGGGGCTGGAACTCACAGACTGCAAGATCATGACCTGAGCCGAAGTCGGACGCTCAACCGACTGAGCCAGTGCACCCTTTTTCAAACTCCCCAGGCTTTCTTGGGCCTGGGTAACTCGGACTCGCCCCCCTTCTGAGTCTGCCTTCATTTTCCTTATCCTGTCCCTCCATTCTAAGAAAACCCGTCCTACCAGTGGGTCTCAGAGCGAGGCGTCCTGCTCAGCTCAGGGGCACTGGCGAGATGGGGCCCCCCACTCGGGCTGGATCTGAATCAGCTCCTAGGGCTTGGGACGCACCTCAAGTCTGGTATCAAGAGCCCGGGGCCCCTCTGTTTTGCTCCTTCAGGGCCCTTTGCGGCTATGGAAAGGGCCGCGGGGACACTCTGACGTAGCTTTTCTCGGCTTCCCAAGCGTGGCTTTTCTGTTCGAGAGGCATAGCTTCTGCACAGCCCTGGGACTTCTGCGGTCCCTTCCCGGGCTTGAGGCTCAGGCCCACCCCAGCAGGCGTAGGTCACCACACGAGACCAGACATGGCTGGCAGGAAGGGCTCCCCCAAATTTCTCTTTGTATGGTCCAGATTTGGAGGGGCCTCCAAAGGCCATGTCTAGAAGCCACCAGCTGGGGCGTGGGGGAGTTTCTGCACTGGCTCTGACAGAGGGAGGCCTTCGGAGAACTCTCGGAAGGATGGCGCTGCGTCCACGCACAGTTTTATTTGGAACAGTCTCTCTGTGTGACTAGAAAATCGGGAGGGCCGAGGGGTGCAGACGTGGGTGCGGCAGGTGGGCTATGCCCTTGTTACAGGGACCCGGGTGGGAGCGGGGGCGCGGAGGGAAGGGGACGTGGTCGTGCGGGGTTCGCGCTGCGTGTTCACCTTTATGTATGTTTTACTTTCGTTGCTGTTTGTCCTCTAACACTTGGATACGCAGAGAGAATAGTTCAGCGGATGGATCCACGTCTTCCGTTAGCAGCTCTGACAGGTACCGCCCCGTGGCCATTCGTGTGTCCGCCGTCTCCCCACCCCCGCGCCCCTGCCGCACCCTGACCTGTTCCCCGGCGAGCCCCAGACATCCGAGCTCTTCACCTGCGAGGCTTTCAGTGTGTGCTTCTAAAACAGAAGTCGTAACAAACGTCGTCACACAGAATCTGGACTCTGCAAACGCCTGTCTTTACAAATACCAGTGTTCACATTTCCCTAAGTGTCCCATAAGTTTTAAACATTTTTATTTATATGTTTCTAAGTAAAATATTGTACATATTTAGGGTGTGCAACGTGATGGTTTGGTCACCTGTACATAGTGAAATGATTACCACAGTCAAGCTAATTAATGTAAAATCTCCACGTGTGTTTACTTCCCATGAGACTTTTTTTTTCATTAGACTAAATTATTTATTTAAATTCAAGTCAGTTAACCTATAGTCTAGTATTGGTTTCAGGAGTAGAATTCAGTGGTTCATCGCTTACATACAACACCCAGTGCTCATCCCAACACGTGCCCTCCTTAATGTCATCACCATCTAGCCCATCCCCCCGCCCACCTCCCTCTGTCAACGCCCAATTTGTTCTCTGTATTTAAGGGTCTCTTATGGTTTGTCTCCCTCTCTTTTTTTTCATCTTATTTTCCCTTCACTTCCTCTGTGTTCATCTGTTGTGTTTCTTAAATTCTACATATGAGTGAAATCATATACTTGTCTTTCTCCAACCGACTTAATTTGCTCAGTATAATACACCCTGGTTCCATCCACATTGCTGTAAATGGCATTATTCCTTTAGATCACTGAATAATGTTTCATGATATATAACTGGAAAGCCCTCAAATACATGGAGGTTAAAGAACATCCTACTAAAGAATGAATGAGTTAACCAGGAAATTAAAGAAGAAATAAAAGAACACATGGAAACAAGTGAAAATGAGAACACGACGCTCCGGATGCAGTGAAGGCGTCCTAACAGGAAGGGCCATCGCACTGCAGGCCAGTCTCAAGAAGCAAGAAAGGTCCCAAATGCACAACCTAGCCGTACACCTAAAGGACTTAGAAAAGGAGCAGCAAATAAAGTCTTAACCAGCAGAAAAAGGGAAATAATAAAGATTAGAGCAGAAATAAATGATATAGAAACAAACAACAACAAAATAGAACAGATCAATTAAACTAAATGCTGGTTCATTGAAAGAATAAAGAAAATTGATAAACCCCTGGCCAGACTTAACAGAAAGAAAAGAGGACCCCAATAGAGAAAATCATAAATGAAAGAGGAGCAATCACAACCAACACCACAGAAACACTCCTATTCCATACTCATAGTAGTATAAGAGAAAACTATGAAAAATTGTGTGCCAACAAACTGGGCAGTCTGGAAGAAACAGACAAATTCCTAGAAACGTAAACTACCAAAACTGAAACAGAAAGAAATAGAAAATTTGAACAGGTCCGTAACCAGCAAAGAAATTGAACCAGTTATCCAAAATCTCCCAACAAACAGGAGTCCTGGGCCAGATGGCTTCCCTGGGGAATTCTATCAAACATTTAAAGAAAATTAATTCCTATTCTTCTCAAACTGTTCGAAAAATAGAAATGGAAGGAAAGCTTCCAAACTCATTCTATGAGGCCAGCATTGCCTTGATTCCAAAACCAGACAAAGACCCCACTCAAAAGGAGAATTACAGGCCCTGATGAACATGGATGCAAAAATTCTCAACAGGACATGAGCAAATCGAATTGAACAGTACATTAAAATAATTCTCCATGATTAAGTGGAATTTATTCCTGGGCCGTAGGGCTGGTTCACTTTCACGAACCAATGAAAGCGATACATCGCATTAATACAAGAAAGGTTGAGAACCGTATGATCCTGTCAATAGATGCAGAAAAAGCATTTGACCAAACACACCATCCACTCTTAATAAAAACCCTTGACAATGTAGGGCTAGAAGGATCCTACCTCAACATCATGAAGGCCATGTAGGAAAGACCCACGGCGAACATCATCCTTTCCTTAGGAAAACCTGAGAGCTTTCCTGCTAAGGTGAGGAGCGTGACCGGGATGTCCACGAGGCCTTGTAAGAAGCTCGTTCACCAAACCAAGATCCAGAAAGGTTCAGATATTGCAGTTAGTTGATGCTCCTCTAATCTCTTAGTTTCTAGGTTCCCTATTTTTTAAAAGATTTTTTAAATGCTTTTTTTTTTTTTTTTTTTTTTTTGAGAGAGAGAGAGAGCAGGGGAGGCTCGGGTGGAGGAGAGAATCCGGAGCAGGCTCCACACTGTCAGCACAGAGCACAACGTGGGGCCAATCCCACGAACCATGAGATCATGACCTGAGCCGAAACCAAGAGTCAGACAGACGCATAGCCGACTGAGCCACCCAGGAGCCCCTAGGTTCCCTATTTTTTAAATGGAAATTTACTTTGAAAAGGCTGGCGATGTGGCTTCTGGAACAGCCTCTCTGTTCTGGACTTGGTGTGCCACGGAGATGTTCCGTGTCCCGCCAGGCAGCATCTAGCCACGCGTTGTCTCCGGACACTTGTAATCTGGCTAGTGCCCTGAGGAACTAACTTCAAGTCGTATCCTGTTTAGTTAACTGGAACTTGAGCAGCACTCACGGGACGGCACTGCCCTGGGGGTTCTCGTGCCCTAGAGTCTGCAGCAGGTGAACCACGATGTACTTTGAAGCAGGACTTCTGGCCGGATTGGGTGCCCGGCGTGAGAGAAAAGAGGACAGCAGGTTTCCTGTGCCTGGGAGGGCAGAGGGGCCCTTGGTTGAGAGAGGGGAGGCCAGGGAGGGACCCCACTAGACACCTGTCTGCCCAGGACGGGGGCGGGGGGCACAGGGCCTTCTGCAGGGGGCAGTGGAGGCTCCAGTTCTGAGTCTGAGGGTCTTGGAGGTGAGGGCCCCCTGAAGACTGGAAACACGCGGAGCAGGGACAGCTGCCTGCTGGGCGGTGCAGGCGGCGCGGTCCGCTCCGGCCTTGGGTGCAGTAGGTGGTGTTGGGTGGGTGCAGACACCCGGCCTTACAGAGACACAGATGGGGGCAGGAGGGTGGCGCCCCCTGCAGTGTCCTCTGCCCGCTCGGCAGGCAGGGTGCCCCCTTAGTTTAGTCCCCTCTCCAGTAACTTTTTGCACAAAGTGTGGACTTTAAATGCTTTGCAGTTTAGATAATTGTATTTTTTATTTTTATTTTATTTTTTTTTGAGAGAGAGAATGAGTAGGGACGGGGCAGAGAGAGAGACAGGATCCCAAGCAGGTTCCGCACTGCCAGCACAGAGCCTGATGCAGGGCTGGATCCCAGGAACCATGAGATCATGACCTGAGCCAAAATCAAAAGTCAGGCACTCAACAGACCTAGCCACCCAGGCGCCTCAAAGATTCAGATAATTTTAAAAGCATCACGTGTTAGAAGCATCATCCTGGGTAAAGGCCGCATAGGAATGTCATCCCGTCAGTCAGTGCGACAACCTCCCTCAGGATCAGCATCCCCCGGAGCGGATTCCTAACCGGGTAACTCGGGCCGAGGCTCACTTTCTGCTCTGCTGCGGCGGCGCCGCCGGTGCTGGGCCTGGGGGGGTGTGGGCACGGCGCCCAACAGCTGCCGGACACCGTGGACGCGCGCAGACGGGGGCAGGTGGGCTCTTGCCCGTGTCAGTCCTTCCGCAGCTGGGGTCAACCGCCGCAGGTGGCACCGTCAGGCTCGGTGACTGTGCTCCCGCACAAGAGCTGTTTGGTTTCCGGTTTTGCCGTGGCTGAAGTTCTGAAAGTCAACATTTTAGATCTGATTTTTAATATAATCCTCTTAGGATGGGAAATCGTTCCTTTTTACTTCTCTTTTATTATTGATTTGAAATCGATTGTGTCGTATTTCCTGGGGTCTGGGAATGAGAAGCCTCGACTCCCTGTAAGGCAGGACGAGTTTCCTTCTGCAGCACGAGGTAGAGGTGCGGGCCTCTGGCGGAGGGTCAGTCGGCCGCGGACCGAGAAAGCGGGGTGTTTCAGTCCGCGCAGGAGGCCGGCGGGAAGGTCGGAGGGGGGAGCTGGCTCAGACAGGCCCGCCGAGCCCTAGCTCTTTCCCTTGGAGCGCGAGCGTGTGGGGGAGACGCAGAAAGCCCAGGGAGCCTGTCTCGGCAGGAGCGGTTGTGGAGGGCGTGGGGAAGGGGAGGTTCAAGGTCGAGTGTGTGCTCATAGATCATCTCAAGTTTTCAAGAAAGGTTTTGTGATGTAAAAGAGTTCCCTTTGAGGGATTAAAAAGTCAGTGGATATTTGTGCTTGGCCTAACCCTAACCCTAAGCTAACCCTAAATATGAATTTAACTAAAACTCTAATATTTATTTTATTATTTAATTTAATTTTAATTTTATTTTTTTAACATTTATTTTTGAGAGAGAGAGAGAGTGAGCATGAGCATGAGTCGGGGAGGGGCAGAGAGAGAGAGAAGGAGACACAGAATCTGAAGCAGCCTCCAGGCTGTCAGCACAAAGCCCGATGTGGGGCTCGAACCCACGAACCTCAAGATCATGTCCTGAGCTGAAGTCAGATACTTAACTGACTGAGCCACCCAGGTGTCCCTATTTTATTTTATTTTAATTTGAGAGAGAGAGAGAGAGAGAGAGTACAAACAAGGGAGGGGGCAGAGGGAGAAAGAGAATCCCAGGCGGTCTCCACACCCAACATGGAGTCCCCATCCCATGAACCTGGGATCATGACCTGAGCTGAAATCACGAGTTGGACGCTCAACTGACTGAGCCCCCCAGGCACCCCTAAAACTCAAATATCTAAAGTATTTTCCTCCCGTCAGAACATCCCAGGCAAAAAAATCCACCACGCCGCCACTTCCCGTGGTCGTCAGCCAGATTGCAGAGTCCGTCCTGAGCCCGGCTGCAAGGAAGCTGGAGGTGAGAGTCACACGCTCGCACTGTTTAGTCAGCTGGAAATTACAGGTTGGAGGCACCCTCCTCTGTGCCAGCCTCACACTCCCCCTGGTGGAAAAGTGGTCACTGTCTTCGCAGACTGGTTTTCGGAGTCCCCGTGCCCTTGTCCAGGTCGGAGGCTCTCTGGAGCCTGTGGGGGGGCCCTAACCTTGGGACCTGCGCGTCCTGGCTGGAACAAGCCCCCTCCCTCCAGATCCTCGGCAGCCCCCCTGGCAGCCCAGAGTGATGCTCACTGCGGACAGGGAGCTAGGGAGCCGCTGGGGGGCCCGTGGTGGACTCGGTCTTCACTAGCAAATGCTTCAGGAGGTGACATAGTTAAAGAAAAGGAAGTGGAGTTGTTTTTCTCCTGTTGGGTAGGGGACAAAATGTGTGGAAGCGCCTTTGTTGGTGACATGCTCTCCCACACTGAGGCGGTGGCCGGGGTGCAGGTGGGCGTCCTTACTGGGAGCAGCTTGCCAGTGTCCACTGGAGTCACGGTGCGTTCTCCGTGACCCCCACCCCACGTGTGGCGGTATACCTGGAAGAGCATCGAGGGACGGTGAGGACAAGTCACCGTGCGGAGCAGCGTGGTCATCGAGCCGATGCACTTCCTCGACGCAGTTTTAAGATCAGTGTGTGCGCTCTGTGACTTGGAGTCAGGTCTAAAGCTAGCATTGACAAGAGCTGACTCCAGCCAGGGCTGAACTCTGCGGGGGCCCAGTATGGACTTGGTCGTGTCCTTTGGCTGATGGACCCAGGACAGAAAATTCCCATAGGAGCTTTTTCTATCAAAATGAGAAATACTCTGCTCTCAGCTGCAAAGCAGAGCGTGGATGGAAGGGACGCTCGGGCGGCAGGGCGGCCACACACACATGAGCATTCCAGTGGCGGTGGCGGCCCAGAGCCCTCGACCGCTGGCTCAGGTGCATTTGCGACACCGGGGCCACATCTCCTTCCCTTTTTCTTTTTAAAAGGAGATGAAGAGGGAATTTTTATTGCATTTCTCTAGTTGTTTGTTCTCAAGAACTCGCATCACGGGTGGATTTGCACTGACGATGGTTCTAGAGTGGCTCCGTGTCGTTTTCACTAACTGCGTTGGCCCTTCACCCTCGTAACAGGCTAGTGTGGCTTGAGAAAAGCGTAATGAGCACAGTGGTTTTGTTTCTGTTTTCCTTTTTGCTTGGGAGTAGTTACGTAAATAAAGGACATGGACAGTTTCATAAAAACAACATGGAAAACAGCAGGTGGGGGGTGGAGTGCCTCGTGGGTTCTCCCAAAATATGTGCGTGATCAGAAAAATTTATGCCTTTTCGGTTTTCTAATAAGTAGGAGAGAACAAAACAGTGATGTGTAAACGAACACCTTACGAAGATGGGTTTTTTAAAAACATGATCTGGCGGAGGACGCCCGGGGGGCTCGGTCGATGGAGTGTCTGACTCTTGATTTTGGCTCAGGTCACGGTCTCATAGCTTAGCCCCGAGTCGGGCTCTGCGGTGATAATGCGGAGCCTACATGGGATTCTCTCTCTCTCCCCCCCCAGTCTCTCTCTGCCCCTCCCCCACTCGTGCGCACACGTGCTCTTTCTCTCTTTCAAAATAAATAAACTTTAAAATAAAAAAAATTATCAGGAGTATCAAGAAATATAAAGGTATATTAGGTAACCTGGAGTAAGTAAGTTTTCCTAATCTCGTGGTCATAGAAAAACCGTCAGAACCTCTGAAGAAATATCATGGTTTGAAATTAAGTTTTCTGCTTACAAGGCTCCCACTTTGTGCTCAGAACTTAGCTGGCCAGGCAGCTGATTCTGACCAAGTAGTTCCTGTAGCTCAGGACACCTGTGGCCTGACCGCTGACCCCACACGGACTCTGCACCCCGGACACTGGAGGGTGAGAGCGTTTCCCACCGCAGATGCGTAGTATCCTCCACTGACCTCGCACTGAGCCAGCCCTACTATTGCGCTGAATATGTAACTTTAATACTTCAAAACGGCGGGGCGCCTGGGTGGCTCAGTCGGTTGAGCGTCCGACTTCAGGCTCAGGTCATGATCTCGCAGTCTGTGAGTTCAAGGTCCCCGTCAGGCTCTGTGCTGACAGCTCAGAGCCTGGAGCCTGCTTCCGATTCTTTGTCTCCCTCTCTCTCTCTGTCCCTCCCCCGCTCATGCTCTGTCTCTCCCTGTCTCAAAAATAAATAAACATTAAAAAAAAAATACTTCAAAACGGGGCAGCTGGGCAGCTCAGAGGTTGAGCTTCTGACTCTCGATTTCGGCTCAACTCATGGTCTCACGGTTTGTGAGTTCGAGCCCCTGGTCGGGCTCTGTGCTGACAGTCCGGGGTCTGCTTGAGATTCTCTCTGTTCCTTCCCCTGCTCATGCACTCGTGCTCGCTCTCTCTCTCTCTAACTCCCTCTCTCTCTGCTTCTCCCCTGCTGGTCCTCTCTCTCTTTCTCTCTCAAAATAAATAAATAAACATAAAAAACACTTTAAAAAGATACTTCTGAAAATGATAAAATTTCACAAGACTAAAATTTTGTATTATGATACCGTGAACAGCCTAAGTCTTAAATTTAAATGAAAAAGCAAGAAGTTTGGTCTGAAGCCTCTGGAAATGTATTGCTAACGGCCTATGTGGACTTGAGGGCTTGCAGTTTTGATCTTTGGCATTTGGGGAAGCAGACCAGAGCCAGGTGCAAACCAAACATTTGCGTTATGCACCATTAGTCGTACGCTGGCGTTTCCTTGGGACGCGGTCTCCTTTTGGTCACGCCAGAGACCAAACCCGGGCCTGCCGTACACGCCTGCCGGCCCTTTGCCACGGGCACGGCGTCTAGCGAGGCCTGGCCTCCGCAGCCCCTGGGTCACAGGAGGAGAAAATGCAGGACCGCGTTTCAGTTGCCGCTTTAAGCAGGGAGCACCCTGTTCCCACCTGTCCTTCCTCCAGGATGGCTCCGAAGTGACAACAGAGCTTATGGAACCCTCCCAGCCCTACTGGACGGTACCTGCTGTCAGGGAATTGGGGGGGGCGGATTTTGGATAGGACAGTGTTCTTAATTTTTAAGTGTTCTCCAAATTTGGAGAGTTGCTTAGGGTATTCTCTGAAGAGAATTATGTGAGGATTGAGTTTTGGTATTTCTAAATGAAAATTTGTTCATTAAAATCATCAGGCAGGGGTGAAATACATATATTTGTAAGTTTTGTGTCCGGATGTTTGGGGAGGTATCTACAGAGACTAGGCGCTGTGACTTCGACTCGCTGTATACACAGGATATTATAATGACTGTCTTCCAATAATACAGTCCGTGCAGCATGCCTTTTTTTTTTTTTTAAATCTGAGCTCCTGGGAATGGAAACATTCCTAGACTACACAGTGTTCCGTCCGTCCTGGCCTCCCTCTGCATTGGGTCAGTTCGGAGGCAGTGCGTAGACAAGGCATTTATTGCCCTGACCTCTGTTGGCTCCGACTGGAGCCTCTGGTGCTTTTCCGTGCAGCGGCTCCACCTGCTTTGTGATGGGATCCTCCACGGCTTCTCCGGCTTGGATCCTGGCCCCGCATCCCCGGTAGTCATGTGACCAGTACCGTCTTTACGGATGGAAGCTTTGTAGTAAGAATGTCGATGAGACATTTCTTGGGGTGGCCCAGGAAAGATGAACACTTAATACCTCACTGATAAAATCTTCTTTAGATAATAGCATGTTTAAACTTTCTTTTTTTTTAAAAAAATATTTATTTATTTATTATTGAGAGACAGAGAGAGATAAGCGTGAGCAGGGGAGGGGCAGAGAGAGGGGGAGACATAGAATCTGAAGCAGGCTCCAGGCTCTGAGCTGTCAGCACATAGGCCGATGCAGGGACAGAACCCACAAACCGGGAGATCATGCCCTGAGCTGAAGTCGGACGCTCAACCAACTGAGCCACCTAGGCGCCCCTAAACTTTCTATTTATAAGCAAAACAAACCCCACAAAGTAAGGCTACAAGGAACAAGAGTGACTGCACTCTGTTTCTTTACTTCTTCTCTTAACCTCAAGCCTGCTCCAGGCTTTTTAAGGACTTTACGTCACCCGTTCCAGCTTATTTTTGCTGTCAGGAGTTGTTGAAAGGGGCTGAAAGGGAAACAGAGAACATCCTGGGAGACAGAGCCCCGCAAGTGCTAATGGGGAAAGGGGCTCGCAGGCTGGCAGAGATTTCCTGTGCGCGGAGTTCCAAGGACACCAAGTTGATTAAACTGTCATAAGCTGTTCTAATTTAGAGTCAAAAGCAGGTGGGCTAGACCCCAAGCTAAAAAAGAGCGTACTTCTTTTTATGACCCAAATCTTACCTTTCAAGTTGTTGAAGAACAACCCAAGTTGACACGACAGCCTCTCCAGGCATTTTACCAAAAGTTAGGACATCGACCGGGGAAAAGGGGAGCCCTAAAAATTGGAATGGGGACCTTTGAGTGGATTCTGATGAATATGGAAACCACAAACTTCCAAGTTTCACTGCACCGCTCTCACTGCTAGAATCCAGCGCTCTTCCCCGACCCGAGTCAGCCTCCCTTGACGCAGACTTTGGAATGTTCTCGCTGAGGCGATTAGTTTGTCAGAAAATGCTTCTCACCCCCTCCACCGCATTTTGCTGCCTCTAGACTCATTACCTGCACATCATGGAAGAAGAATACAAAGTTTAACCTGGGTAAAAAGACATATATGAAGATTTTTTGTAGTTGTTGTCAGAAGAATCATGAGTAGAGTGTTTGAAAGTGATTTTATTGATAATGAGGAGAACAATGTTGGACTGAGCTGAATTTATTGATGTAGAGGCACTTAGTGAATATTCTGGATTCGTGTTAGCACGAGCAGCTGGTTGTGACTCCTACAGTTCGCTTTGTTGGTTGACTAATAGCTGGAGTAATTGATGGCCACAATAAATGAATTTGAAATCCAGAACTTCCTTGATTTAGTGTATAAGAATAAATCTCTAGGCCTAAGGAGTTAGAAATGAGTGAATAGATTTATGATAATAATGGAATGGAGTGAGATCCCTCATGCATCACCGTAGTGTCAATTCCCTAGATTTTCAAGTTCACCTCCATCTCAATAAAGAAAACTAATTTTTCTCCTTTTCATGTGTGCAGAAAAGCTTTACCACCTTTTAGCTATACCTGAAATGGGCACCTTCTCCAGAATTCCTGGTACCCAAGGAGAAAGCACTACCTGCTTGACTCTGGAATGATGGATCAGGGATCCCCACCTCCTGACCTCGAGACTATGAATTTTCACATTCCTACTTTGAGAAGTATATCTCTCCCCCTGAAAAAGTTGGCAAGTGGGAAAACAGCAGTATAATTTTTGTTCAAATACAATGTTAAACTTGTCAACAATCATTTTACATGGGTTTCATGCACATCAAGAAACCGCAGACCCAAGCCAATGCTCGTTTGTGCTTGACACTGTACTGAAGACAGAGTCTTCAAAGCACATTGGAAGTATTAGAGATAAGGACTGCTTATAGTTACAAAGACCCAAAATAAGTAATTCTTTTTTTTTCTTACCAATAGCCAACTGATCCAAAGAGCATTCAATTGTTGATTTAAAATTTAATGATCCATGTACACTTCAGAATGTGTGTTATGCAAGGAAATGGAAAAACATCCCATGCTCATGGATTGGAAGAATAAATATCGTTAAAATGGCAATACTACCCAAAGCAATCTACACATTCAATGCAATCCCAATCAAAATTGTACCAGCATTCTTCTCAAAGCTAGAGCAAACAATCTAAAATTTCTATAGAACCACAAAAGACCCCAAATTACCAAAATAATATTGAAGGAGAAAACCGAGGCGAGAGGCATCACAATCCCAGACTTTAACCTCTACTACAAAGCGGTAATCATCAAGACAGTATGGTATTGGCACAAAAACAGACACATAGACCAATGGAATAGAATAGAGAACCCAGAAATGGACCCAGAAGCATATGGCCAACTGATCTTTGACAAAGCAGGGAAAGAGTATCCAATGGAAAAAAGACAGCCTCTTTAACAAATGGTGCTGGGAGAACTGAACAGCAACATGCAGAAGAATGAAACTAGACCTCTTTCTTACACCACTCACAAAAATAAACTCTAAATGGATGAAGGACCTGAATGTGATACAGGAAACCATCAAAATCTTAGGGGAGAAAGCAGGAAAAAACTTCTTTGACCTGAGCCACAGCATTTTCTTACTTGACACATCTCCAAAGGCAAGGGAATGAAAAGCAAAAATGAATTATTGGGACCTCATCGAGACAAAAAGCTTCTACACTGCAAAGGAAACAACCAACAAAACTAATAGGCAATCGACGGAATGGGAAAAGATAGTTGTAAATGACGTATCGGATAAAGGACTAGTATCTAAAATCTATAAAGAACTTACCAAACTCCACACCTGAAAAACAAATAATCCAGTGAAGAAATGGGCAGAAGATATGAATAGACACAACATCTGGATGGCCAACAGACACATGAAACGATGCTCAATGTCACTCATCATCAGGGAAATACAAATCAAAACCACACTGAGATACTGCCTCACGCCGGTCAGAGTGGCTAAAATGAACAAATCAGGAAACTATAGGTCCTGGCGAGGATGTGGAGAAACAGGCACCCTCTTGCACTGTTGGTGGGAATGCAAACTGGTGCAGCCGCTCTGGAGAATGGTGTGGAGTTTCCTCAAAAAAAAGGAAAAATGGAAATAGAACTACCATATGACCCAGCAATAGCATTGCTAGGAATCTACCCAAGAGGCACAGAAGTGCTGATGCATAGGGGCACATGTACTCCAATGTTTATAGCAGCACTGTCAACAATAGCCAAATCATGGAAAGAGACTAAGTGTCCATCAACTGATGAATGGATAAAGAAGATGTGGTGTGTACACACACACACACACACACACACACACACACACACACAATGGAATACTACGTGGCAATGAGAAAGAATGAAATCTGGCCATGTGTAGCAACATGGATGGAACTGGAGGGTATTATGCTAAGTGAAATAAGTCAGTCAGAGAAAGACAGATACCATATGTTTCCATGCATAGGTAGATTTTGAGAGACTTAGCAGAAAACCATCGGGGAGGAGAAGAGGGGAAAAAAAGCCACAAAGAGGGAGGGAGAAACACGTAAGAGACTTAAATACTAAGAACAAACTGAGGGTTGAGGGAGGTAGGGGAGGGGGGAGAGAGGGCGACGGGCACTGAGGAGGGCACTTGTTGGGATGAGCACTGGGCGTTGTATGGAAACCAATTTGACAATAAATTGATAAATAAATAAATAAATAAATAAATAAATAAAATAAAACTTTTTAAAATGTGTGTTTTGCTGTTGGTGAGTGGAGTGATCTATATATGTCTGTTATTTTAATTGATTTTAATATTCAAATTCTGTCTCCTTGTGGTTGATCTTTGGTATAGATGTTCTGTCCATTATTGAAGTGGAGTGTTGAGTCTTCAACTGTTAATGCAGAACTGTTTATTTTCCCTCCAATTCTATCAATGTTTACTTATGTTTTGGGACTCCACCTATTTAGTGCATGTATGTTTATAACTGTTATATCTTCTTGACGAATTGACCCTTTTATCAATATGTAATGCCCTTTTTTTCTCTCTTATAACAATTTTTACCTTAAGCCTACTTTGTCTAATATTAGTATAGCCATTTCAGCTTTTTTGGTAATATTCGAATGGAATATCTTTCTGCATCATTTTGCTTTCAACTTATTTGTCTTTGGGTCTAAATTGAGTCTCTTATAAGCAGCATATAGTTGAATCATGTTTTTAAATCCATTCTGTGAATATCTGCCTTTTAATTGGTGAGTTTAATCCATTTACATTTAAAGTAATTATGGATAATGAAGGACTTAGTTCTGTCAATTTTAATTTTTTTAAATGTTTATTTTTGAGAGACAGAGAGAGACAAAGTGGGAGTGGGAGAGAGGCAGAGAGAGAGGGAGACACAAAATCCAAAGCAGGCTCTAGGCTCTGAGCTATCAGCAAAGAGCCCAACATGGGGCTCCACCTCATAGACTGTGATATCATGACATGAGCTGAAGTCATACTTAACTGACTGAGCCACCCAGGCACCCCAGTCTCAACCCCAAGATCAAGTCACATGCTCTATCTACTGAGCCTGGTAGGCTCTCCGGATATGTCCATTTGCTATTTGTTTTCTATATTTATTTTTTTGTTTGTTTTTTAATTCCTCTAATACTGTCTCCTTTTATATTGAATTGATTTTTATTTCACTTATTTTTCTATATAATTTATTGTTATTTTCCTAGTGAAACTGGGGATTAGAGTTTAAATCCTAAATTTATATGACTCAAGATGGAACAGAAACAAACTTAGCTTCAACAGCATACATTAACTCTGCTCCTATCAAGTGTCATCTCCCCCTTTAGGCTGCTGTTGTCACTAATTGCATCTTTATATGTTGTGTGCCCATTAACATAGATATATAATTATTGTTTTATGCATGTGGCTTCTGAATCATTTAGGAAACAAAAAGAGGATTTATAGCCCAACAATACAATTATACCAGCTTTTTATTTATTTGTACATTTACCGGAGGTCTTATTTCTTTGTATGACTTTGTGTTACCATCTAGGTTCCTTTTGTTTTATCCTGAATTCCCTTTAGCTATCCCTTGTAGGATGGGTCTACTAGTGATGAATTCTTCTAGCTTTTGTTTATTTGAAAATGTCTTAGTTTCTCTTTCATTCTTGAAGGATAATTTTGCTGACTATAAAGTTCTTAGTTGACATTATTTAAATATGTTATCCCATTGCCTTCTGGCTTCCATGGTTTCTGATGAGAAATTGGCTGTTAGTCTTCTCAAAGATCATTTGTATGTTACAGGTCATTTCTCTCTTGCTGCTTTCAAGATTTTCTCTTTGGTCTTTGATAGTTTGTAACATGTTCCATTGTAGGTCTCTTTCAGTTTATCCTGCTTGGAGTTCATTGAACTTTTTAGATGTGTGGAGTTACGTCTTTCATCACATCTGAGAAGTTTTTGGCCATTATTTCTTCAAATATTTTCTGCTCCCCTTCTCTCTCTGTTCCTATGGTATTCTCATAATATGTATATTGGTGCACTTAATAATGTCCTGTAAGTTCCTTGGACTCTGTTCTTCTGCCCCTCATACTGGGTAGTTTCAGTTGCCCTATTGTCAAGTTTGTCGATCCTTTCAGAAAGATCTGAACAAATCTGCTGCTCGACTTGTCTAGTGAATTTTTAATTTCAGCTACTGTACTTTTCAGATCCAGAATTTCTATTTGATTACTTTTATAATTTTTATCCCTTTATTGATATTCTCTACTGTTCACGCATCATTCTCCTGGTTGCCCTTAGTTCCTTGTTCATGATTTCCTTCAGCTCCCTGAGCACATTTAAGACAGTTAAAGTTGGGGCGCCTGCATGGATCAGTTGGTTAAGAATCTGACTCTTGATTTTGGCTCAGGTCATGATCTCACAGTTCATGAGATCGATCCCCATGTCATGCTCTATGCTGACAGCATGACCTTTCTTGGGATTCTCTCTCTTCCTCTTTCTCTGCCTCCCCTGCTCATGCCCTCTCTCTCTCTCTGTGTCCCTCTGTCTCTCTCTCAAAATAAATAAATAAACTAAAAAATAAAGACAGTTAAAAGTCTTCATCTAGTAAATGCAGTGCCTTGGTTTCTACAGGGATGTTTACTACCAATTTCTTTTTTTCTCCTGTAAATACACCATACTTTCTTGTTTCTTTGTATGCTTTGTACATTTCTGTTGAGAACTGGACATTTTTTAATATTGCTAGGTGCTGTGTGATGATATTATTATATTATAATTATTATTTTAGCAATGAAAATAGCAAGCATTGGCAAGGGTGTGAATAAATTGGAGCTCTCATATGTTGCTGGAAAATGATGCAGCTGCTATGGGAAACAGTCTGGTGGCTCCTCAAGAAGGTAAACATGTAATTACCCTATGAGCCCGCAGTGTCACTCCTACATACATATCCAAACAATATGAAAACATATATACTCATAGAAACTTGGACATGAACATTTATAACATCATTAATCATAATACCCTAAATGTGGAAACAACTCAAATGTTCATCAATGGATGAATGGGTTTTTTAAAATGTGGTTTAGTGCTTACTTCAGCAGCATGTATACTAAAATTCTAATGACACAGAGAAGATTAGCCTGGCCCCTGTGCAAGGATGGCAGGCAAATTCATGAAGTATCCCATATTTAAAAAAAAATTAAAAAATGAAATAAAAATGTAGTTTATATAGACAATGGAATATCATTTCATTATTAAAAGGAATGAATTATGATAGATGCTGTAACTTGGATGTACCTCTGGTGAAGTGTAAGTAGCCAGATACAAAAAATCACATACCATATGATCCCTTTTATATGAACTGTCTGGAATAAGTAAATCCATAGACAGAAAGATTAGTGGTCAGGGACTGGGGGAGGGGGAATGAGAGGTGATTACTTAATGGATACAGTATGTTCTCCTGGGGTGATGAAAATGTTTTGAATTGAGAGAAGTGATGGAAAGTACTAAATACTATTACACTGTACACTTTAAAATTATGAACTACATGTTATGTGAAAGAAAAAGAAAATGTAATCTGTAGCTCATCCTGTTTCAACTAATCATTTTCATTCAAGATTTTCATTTATCTTATATTTTTTAACCATAACTAAATATTGCCATGATATATTACTGTGTGTTAAAGTCTCTCCCTTTCCCCTTCTCTATCTATTGTAAAGTCAAGTAATAAACTAAATTATTGGGACTCTTTTGCCATTTTCCAATCAATAGTTAACAATTACAACTTGTCTTTATGTTACCATCTCTACAAATAAGGCTTATAGCAGCACTGAATTGATACATATCTGCAAGTGAGAGGGAGACATGACATTAAGTAAGTGCTGACTGGATTTCAGACACTGTGCTCAGCTACTCACACATAATATCTCATTCCATGTTCATTTAAAAAAAATTTTTTAACATTTACTTATTTTTGAGAGACAAAGAGCATGAGTAGGGGAGGGGCAGAGAGAGACACACACACACATAATCTGAAGCAGCCCCAGGCCTGAACAGTCAGCACAGAGCCCGACTTGGGGCTCGAACTCACGAACTGCGAGATCATGTAGGCTGAAGTTGGACACTTAACCGACCGAGCCACCCAGGCGCCCCTCATTCCATTTTCATAAAAAGTCCTGAGATAAATATTATCCCCAATTCATGAGTGTGGTGATATACAGTGGAGTCCCACAGTGGCCCGAGGACACACAGCTCACATGGAAAAACCCGTATTAAGACAGCTTTGCATGACCCCAGAGCCTGTGTTCCTTCTCCTATGTACTATGCCATTCTAGCAAGTTCCTTAGACTTCCATCAGTCACTGTATCACCAAGGATGATTTATCTATTAAGTAAGACAATGTGTGTCAATGCCATCATTTTAATATATGAGTGAGGCTGGGGCTTTCCCATATTAAGACAAATATTTCTAAAACTCAAGCATTTTCTCTTTTCCCATAGGTATAGTTATAATCAATTATGAGACTTCAGACCAAAAGGCAATGAGTATAGTTGAAAATAGTCAAGTTAACACACTTGTCAGGACATTTTTTGTTTTACAATTGAGTCCTCTTTGATTGTGGAGATGCACTGGCATCAATAACTTACTCTAAATCCGTGGGTCCATCATCTTGAGAAGAGGTTCCCCCTGGGTTCTGTGGTTAGGGCAGGGTCTCTGGAGGGGTGAACCAAACCTTTATCTGCCCCCTCTCTGGCAAGCAGAGTGGGAACGTGGCAGCCAGTGTCGCTAGCTGTTACTGCAGAGCACAGTGTCCATGACAGAAGATGTGCAGTGCTGCCTGGGTTCCTGGGTGTTAGTGAGCAGACAGCCAAAGGAAGACCGGAACTGCCTTTACAGGGCAGGAGACATGGCCCCTTATCTAGGATGAGCAGATCCCAAGCCATGAAGGCACCATTATCACCTCATTTTATTAGGTCTTAGAGACTTTTCCTGAGTCAAGGTACAAACACCTCAAGGAGCGGTGTGATCAGCTAACACCTGGATCACTCTCGCTCACCCACTGCTCCCTGAGCCCAGATTAGATGAGAGTGAAGATCAGCAGTGAGATGGTTGGTGGTGGGGGGTGACAGGAGCCCCTGGGCTTGAGGGCCTTTGAGAGAGGAAAGGAAGGGCATGTGCTCCAACACGTTTATCTGTTTCCTGTTATTCTAGACCCTCCCCATGCATGCTGCTGAGATTTTATGTGGTTCTGAGAAATTGCTTATTTTGTTCTTTTAATAATGGCTGAAGATCCTGACTGGGAGAATATACATGCAAATGATTGCGGCCAGAACATATACGACAATAGGATTTTGTCAGTTACTACAACTGTCTAATTTTCCACCCCTGCTTCTGGCTCAGAGAAAGCTAAATTTCCTCCCTAAAACCATGGCATTGGACACCCCACTTCCAGGAGCCACTTATAGCATCCCCAGGACACACCTGAGGTGTCCTTTTTTCCACTTTGAGTCTCTAAAAAACCAAGTGACAGCGGCTGAACCCTTGGCCATAGCAAGCTTTGGATGAGTAGACTCTGTTTGTTCTCATTCATGTGGCCTTCGTTTATTTCCACTGTTATGCAGGCTCTGCCAAGGTCTAATCTGCCCTGTGTGTCATTTCAACCCCCACCTCTGACCAGGTGCGGTCCCCACAGAGGCCTTGTGGTAGTTTGGCACAGGGTCTGAACTCTGCAGTCTCTGATTGGGATTTCTAAGCTATTCTCAGGCTGCTGCCAGATCTCGTTATCTGTTCCAGTTTGCGCGGCATCCCTGGTGGGATCAGGCCATTTCTTCCCTTCTGCTGTCCTTGCATTCTTGATTGGTTTTTTTTAATGTTTATTTATTTATTGAGAGAGAGAGAGAGAGAGAGAGAGAGAGAGAGAGCTTGTGCATGAGTAGGGGAGGGGCAGAGAGAGAAGGAGAGAGAGAATCCCAAGCAGGCTCCACATTCTCAGCATGGAGCCGAACGTGGGGCTCAATCTCATGAACTGTGAGATCATGACATGAGCTAAAACCAAGAATGGGACACTTAACTGGCTGAGCCACCCAGGCACCCCTCTTATTTTTTTTTCTTTAAGATTTAATTTTTAAGTAATCTGTATACCCAATGTGGGGCTCAAACTCACAACCCTGAGATCAAGAGTTACATGCTGTACCAACCGAGCCAGCCAGGTGCCCCTATATTGCAGTTTTCTGTTGTGGTGTCTAAAAGCATTTTGGTCATAATGACAAGAATCACAGAGCAGAACCCCAGCATAGGCCCACCAGCCTGTGGTCTGAGCCAGCCTCACAAAACTTGGGTTTGTAATTTCCATGGACTGGTGTCTTCTTGGACAAACTACTCTGGGTCACCCATGAAACCAGATGAGGCTGCCTTTCTGCCTCAGTCTTGTGTCCTGAGAGCCTGGCTTTGATTCAGAGAGAGCATCTTCTCTGGTGTTCTGCCTGCGGGGCCGACTGTCAGCTGGTGGCCTGAGGCACGAGGTGAATGGGTGTCACGTTCCGACCAGCCTGCGCCAGCAATCGCGTGCTGAGTCTGGAGCCACTCTGACAGGAAAACTGCTTCTTACGTGTACTCTCTGTGTGGCCTGAACACTTGTGCCTGTATAACTTCACCAAGGATGATTGGGGCCAGTCTGAGGAACATCTGACTTGAAAAAAATATTTGTTCATTTGAAAGGTATTTAGGAAAGAAAGGGAGTGAGATTTCTCAGGCCCAAATGGGAAGTATTGCTTGATTAGTATGCAGAGCCCTCCGAATTATGTCCTGAATAGGAAATTATTTTGCTGCAAGATTATCTGACTAAAGCTAATGAACAATTTAACACACTTTAGCAACAACCAGCTAGACTCATTAGATCCCCCTTGGTTGCTCTCTATACATACCTCCACTGACTCTGCCCTCCTCGTCCCATCTTCCAGACCCCCTACGCTTTCCCAGCAATTCCCTTAAAAACCCCAAATTACCGATTGCCTCTAGAGATTTTTCCTTCCATAAATCAGATATGTAGGCAACTGTGGCATTTAATCCTTGGACCCAAGACAAATTAAGAACTATAATTAAGGATTTCGCTGAACCCAGATAGGGCCGACAAATCTTCATTGGGTTTAGAATCCTTCTGGATCCATCTGACACAGGGTTATCTGACCTATATCAACAGAATTCATAATCCAAGTCCTGGATGGCAAAAGCCAATTGGGCTGACCTGGACGGAGATCTACAGGGCCCATCGTTCTGTGACGGCCCTGAGAGTCCAAAGAGAGTCAGAAAAGCAGATTGACGTCTCCTAAAAGCCATTTCCTGTAAACATTTATCGGACCATAAATGACACCATAGGACTCTTCCCTGAATCCCAGACAACTCTTGTCTTCATAACCAAGTTGAGTCTGCCTTCTCCCTGATATTTGATACGGACCCTAGATATAAAGACCTTTATGCTGCACCTGACGAGTGTAAAAATTCCATGGGCATAGGAAAAAAGTTGAATTAGAACCTATAAAAGTTCAACTGGATCCTACTAAAACATCTGAACTTCCTTCATATTCCTTGAGGCCAGAAGCAATGGAAGAGATCAAGCCTCTAGCTGAAGGCCTCTCATCCATGGCCTTCTTGTGCCCCACACTTGCCCGCATACATTCATGTTCTTTTAGTAAAGGAACAAAATGGGTGAGGATATAAACTTGTTCAAGGCCTTAGACATCAACAAATTTGTCACCTCCCCTTCCCTCCAACCCAAATACCATCCTGCCATTAATCCCTCCTGAAGCCACTTGCTCAGTATGGTGGTTCTTTGCCCTTTTCGGTGGGCCCCTTTATAAAGACACGTGGTGCCTTTCGCCTTTACCTGGGAAGCACAAAAGTATACCTGGATGGATACGCCCTGGGGGCTCACTGACCCTTCCTCTTATTTTGCCCAGGTTCTCAATCAAGACTTAAAGGATCTAAATTGCTCTCATGATTCAATTCTGACACTCCATGTAGATGATCTACTTTGCTCAGACGAGAAATCCTGTGAAAAGGACTCCATTCACTTTCATTCTTGGCAGAAAAGGGACATAAAGTTTCAAAGGATAAGTTACAATTTTACGAAAACATGGTCCATTATTTAGGGCATAACCTAGCTCAGGAGGGAAAAAAAAAACCCCTCTCCCAGTAGACTAAAGACTAGCCTAACTTATCCCAGATCCCTTACAAAATGACATTTGGGAGGATTTCCAGGTTTAACTGGATATTACAGATAATGTGGGCCATTTTGTTCTCAGATCATGACACCTCTTTGTGAATTGACTAAGTTTTCAGGAAGGGACTGCCCCAGAGCTGAAGCATGATTAGGCATTCTGGAACCTGAGGAAGGCTCTTCGCCAGCCCTAACTATAAAACTCCCCATCATCTGTTTGTAGAGGGCAATCCAGACAAGCCACTGGAGTTTTAACTCAACTTCCAGCAAAGCCCATCACCTACTATAGCTGCAAGTGGAAGTGCTCTCCTCACAGAGGCGAGGCCATCAGCCTGCTCTGCAGATGTCAAGTCCACTGCCTGCTTCTGAAGGCGGGCTGAAGTTCGAGGTCCCTTATGGAAATAGTCTTCCAACTGAAAGTAATTCTGGGTTGATTCTTTAGTTATAACTTGTGAACCAGGTTGTGAAATCTGACTCTCTTGAGTTTTACTGGATATATTGTTAGTAATACATCTATCACTGGGTTGGAAGGTGAGGGGACTTCCAATGAAGTTCAAGAGCCGTTTTCTCAGGTGTCTCTCCCAATAGACTAAAGCTCTGAGTTGAAACTCATGAAGGGGCTGTTTAGAATGATGTGGGAAGGTCTCCTTCACCTGTTCGTGATGGATGGAGTAGTACATGAGTCCCTTGCAACAATTTCCCCTGTTTATGTGCAGCAGGGCACATGGAAGGGTTTAGTCTCAGAGGGGAAGTCCCTCAATGCACAGGTCTTCCCCATCACCGGGTCTTAGGGTAACTGGTGCGCCCTTGAGGGAGTAAACCATGTGGCCGTAAGAGCTAGTGGGGTACTTTTGGCCAAAGGGGCTCAGACTATCTGAAAATTTTGTTAGTTTAAGGATGTCTTTGGATCTTTCAGAATTTCCAGGATATTGTAGATGATAGTTTTTGAGCAGTAGGGACACTTCATAGAGTTCTTTATAACGGTTCCAATAGTGTGTGCCTTGATCACTTGATATAAAAGTTGGGATGCCCCTGGTTGGAAACACAAAATCAAACAGTTTTTAGCAACTGTAAATGTAGGGCTATAGCTTTTTGGCAAGGAAATACTTCAACTGATCCTGAAAATATGCATACAATAACTAAAACATATTCAAATCCCATAGAGAGTAGCAGCCAGAGAAAATCCATTGAAGATATTTCAAAGGCCCTTGAGGCTTTGGTTCCTGGCCACATCCTGGTGTGATGGTTAATTTTAATTTTAGTGTGAAGATTATGGGGTACCCAGACCAAGCATTATTTCCGTGTGTATCTGTGAGTGTATTTCCAGATAAGATTAGCATTTGAATTGGTGGACTCAGTAAAGTAGACAGCTCTCCCCAATGTATGTGGGCACATCCGAGCCACCAGCCACTGAGGGGTTGAATAGACAGAAGGAGGGAGGAATTACTTCTCTTTTCACACTGTCCGCCTGCAGGAGCCGGAAGGGGTCTCCTCTCCCGGGCCAGGATTCACACCAACAGGAGGCAGACTGGCCTTGCACCACTGGCTTTCTGGGTTTTCAGCTCACACAGCAGAAATTGGGACCTCTCAGCCTCTTTAATTGCGTGAGCCAGTTCGTCATCATAAATCTTCCTAACCTGCTCACATCCCTCTCTCCCAGATAAGGAGTCGATTATCAAAATCTATTGATCAGGTTCTAGGTAATTCTAAATTTCAGTTCAATAAGGTTCATAGAACAATGGGCGAGATACCTGCCACCTGAAAGAGACAAATAGAGACCCAAATACGCAACCAGCTAAAGTAAGGCCTTAGTCTCCACCTGGGTCACAGGTAAGTCCTTTGTTCTTGGATCTTCATGTGCCCCTGCTGGGTACTACTTTTTGGGGGGCCAGGACACTTGGTGCTGCTGGCCTCAGCGTAGCAGGATTCTCGCACAGAGAGATGCGACACCGAGGCTTTTCTGTCCAGGAAGCAACTTTATTTGTCTTGCCAGCATGGGCTCAGTGGGTTTGTACCCGAGAAACTAAGACCCGCAGCACAGTGGGGTGTAGACTTTTGTATAGTTTTTGCTCCTTTGTCTCCCATATATGGAACGTACAGTCTGAATGGGCAGTCTATGTTACAGAGCTGTGAGGCATGTCACGCATGCACGCATAGCCAGGTTGCCTTCTCTTGTCTTGAGGTTCTCACCTCATTCCTTAGGTAGGGGCTCTACCGCATCAGACTAACCCCTGATGCACTTTAGCAACAGGACTCTGAGGCTCGTCTGCCCACAGAGGCCCTAATTCTAGAGACCCCTGCACTAGAAACCCCAGCTCAGGCATGGGCTCCAAAATGAGGCTAATGATTATTCAGGCACTTTTTCTGGATGGATTTCTGACTCACTGTAAGGCCAAGAACCAGAGCAATGTTCCCAAAGGTGGGAATGTTACAAAGAGAAGGAGGGTTACTGTTTACCCTCGAGAAGCTGTGACCCCTGCTGCCCTGGGAAGCTACAGATCCACGTAAGTGCTGATGGGTGATGGGGCTTGCTCCAGAGTGCCTGCTGGCCCGTCAGGCCGGTTCTAGGCCACTGCCGATGCTTCTCGCTGTACTTGGATCAATGAAACACGCAAAGCAGAACAGACCATACGTTGCCTCAAGGCAAAGTCATTTGTCTCTTTAAAGTCAATTGTCCCGGCTTGTGGGATGTTTTTTCTTGTCCGGGTCGGGCGAATGGGGTTCCTAGTACCAGAGCGCCCTATGAAACTGTGAACGGTCCCTGTCTTTGTCGTAGTGGTCTTGACGTGATCTGTCCATCGTGTCGGGTCTCGAACGCTTCTGGGCATGTCTGGGCAGCTGCTCTCTCAGGTCCGAAGATGCGGCAACAGAAAGATACCTGTCGTGACATGAGGGACTGTGGAGGCACGAGACAGCCCCCAAGCCGTGAAGATCTGGATCCCCAGCCTCTCACGAACTGGCCAGCCTCTCACAAGTGATGGGGTATCCAAAGGGGAGAAGAGCCAGGAGGCTAACTCTCCAGATGGACATTTACCACACTCTCCGCAGCCATCGGCTCCGGGCGATCTGGGCTTGGTCAGTGACTGCCAGCTTCCCTCTTTGTTTTCTCCTCTTCCAAATTAGGACCAGCAAGAGAAAGCCAAACATGCTCCCTACGCCTGTAAGCCACCCAGACATATGCTGTGAGCCGCCTCCAGCTTCCCTGTGCCTACGGCCTCCAACCAGAGCATCTTCTTCTGCCCCCTTCTGAGATTCTACCAAACGCAAGTGATGGTGGCCCACTCACTTGTTAGTGCGAGATCTGGATAAATGGCTGCTGTGTGTTCTCGCTTGGATGATCTTCACTTATTTCCACATGACAAACTGGATTTATGTAGATTATGAAACTGTCTAAAACAAACAGGTACTAAAAATTGAAACCGGGGGTGCCTCGGTGGCCTCCGACTTCGGCTCAGGTCGCAATCTCATGGTCTCTGGGTTCGAGCCTCGCGTCTGGCTCTGTGCTGACAGCTCAGAGCCTGGAGCCTGCTTCGGATTCTATGTCTCCCTCTCTGCCCCTCCCCTGCTCACACTCTGTCTCTTTCTCTCAAAAATAAATAAACATTAAAAAAAATTGAAACCGGGGTGATCTTTCCAAAGCATACACTTATTTAGACCACCCCCTTGCTTTAAATCCCGTCATGGCTCCCCATTGCCCTTGGAATAAATTCACCCTCTGTGACTGGGTACAATCTGTCTCTGATTGCTTTTCCAGACTTCTCTCTCTTGCACTGATAACCAAATTGACTTTTATCTTCCATAATGTGTCTTCCTTTCTTTTCCTTTCTGGCTTTGGGAAAGGCCATTTATTCTACCTGGAATACTCCTTCTATTTCTCTCTTCACCTGGTGCGTCTTCAGTATAGACATCACTTCCCCTGGCCAGCTCTTCCCAATGCCTGCCTGGGCAAGTTGCTCCTCCCATCAGTACCAGACTACACCATTATTCCCCTGGTTATTGTCTCATCGATTACTTGGCTATGTTTACCCGTCATTGTAAGCTGACTTACAATGGTCATACACCTCACCAAGCTTGACCCTGTCAACCTTCCCCAAAGTGTTACCATAGCTCATGTAGATAATCTAAATTAACCTATCTGAAAATTTTCCTCTGAAGAAATTATTTCTAGAATTATTATGATGGAATTCTTTTCTATCAGTATGGGATCTAGTGCTTTGCTAATTACATAATGACACAAATACCAACTATACAATTTACAAGTTTCTCTTATCTTGTTGTCATAATAACCCTAGGAAGGTGGTTGTCTGCAAAGTGTCTTGTATTTTAACTTGATTATTGTATTAAAATACAGAATCACAGGGTAGAAGTGACTCCAAGAAGTAGCCTCCATCTAGTACATTTTTTATACTAGAACCTTTGTGTTCCATTCTCTACTCTGTCTCATCCATGTTCATGGCTTAATTATCATCTCTCTTATGGTAACTTTAAATCTATGTTTCTGTGCCAGGCTCTCTTCTCAGATTCAGACCTTGTTTCCAACTATCTATTTGATACTAACACCTAGAGGTCTCAACAGCCAGGCCCGACGTGGTCAAGACCAAATCTGTGATCCCGCATTCTTTTTCCGGTGCTTCCACTATCCGTCCTCAACACGATCACTTTCTTTTTCCCTCTTTTCTGAGGTTTTGCATTTTTAAAAAATTATTTATTTATTTTATTTGAGTATAGTTGACACACAGTGTTACATTAGCTTGAGGTGTACAACAGTGATCAACATCTCCATATGTTATGCTATGCTCACCACAAGTGTAGCTACCGTGTGTCATCATACGATGCTACCACAGGACCTCCGACCGTATTCCCTGTGCCGTACCTTTTATTCCTGCGATTTATTCATTCATAACTAAGGTCCTGTACCTCCAATCCCCTTCACCCATTTTGTTCATTTCCCTATTCCCTCCCCCTCTGGCGACCATTAGTTTGCTCTCTGTTTTTAAGGGTCTGTTTGTTCGTTTGTTTTGTTTTTTAGATTCCACTTATAAGTGAAATCATATAGTATATGTAATTCTCTGTCTGACTTATTTCCCTTAGCATACCCTCTAGGTCCACTCATGTTGTTATAGATGGCAAGATCTCATTCTCTTTATGGTTGAATAATACTGTTACAAATATATTATATATGCATAATAAAATGGGATTTTATATGTATATATATGTATATATCACATTTTCTTTATCCATTCATGTATCTATGGACACTTGGACTGCTTCCATATGTTGGCTATTGCAAATAATGCTGCAATAAACATAGAGGTGTACATATCATTTTAAATTTAGAAGGTTTTCTTTGGGTAAATATCCGGTAGTGGAATTACTGGATCATATGGTATCTTTATTTTTTATTTTTTGAAGAACGTCCATACTGGTTTCCACAGTGGCTGCACTAGTTTGCATATCCATCAATAGAAAAAGGGTTCCTTTTTCTCCACATCCTCACCAACATTTATTATTTCTTGTCTTTTTGATTCTAGCCATTCTGATGGGTGAGAGGTGATATCTCATTGTGGTTTGTTTGTTTGTTAGTTTGTTTAATTTAAATTCAAGTTAGTTTAGGGGCACCTGGGTGGCTCGAATGGTTGAATGTTCAACTTTGGCTCAGGTCATAATCTTGCAGCTCATGGGTTCAAGCCTGGAGCCTGCTTCAGATTCTGGGTCGCTGTCTCTTTTTGCCCCTCCCCCACTCACGATCTCTCCCTCTCTCTCTCTCTCTCTCTCTCTCTCTCTCACACACACACACACACACACACAAATAAATAAACATTTAAAAAATTCAAATTCAAGTTAGTTAGCATACAGTGTAGTCTTGGCTTCAGGAGTTGAATAGTGGTTTTGATTTGCATTTCTCTGATGCTGAGTGATGTTGAGTGATGTTGAGCATTTTTTCATGTGTCTGTTGGCCATCTGGATGTCTTCTTTGGAGAAATGTCTATCCAAGTCCTCTCCTCATTTTTTAATTGGATTATTTTGAGGGTTTTGGTGTTGAGTTGCTCAATGCCATCCTTCCTGACACTTCACTCACCCGTGTCCAAACTCTCATCATGTCTCGTTCACTTTTCCTCCCTAATATCTCTTACAGCTGTCTGCTTCTTTTCATCTTCAGCACTGCTACTCTAATGTCAGCTCCACACTAGCAGCATCTTCCACCTGGGCCACTCCAACAAGCTCCGAAAGAGTGCCTACGACCACCCTTCTTCAGTCACTACTCTTTCCTCTCTGCTATAGCTAGCTATACTTTTCAAATGCAAATCTAATTATATCAACCCACCCACTGAAAACACTGACTTGGCTTCTCATTGGTCTTAAGACCAAAATGGCTTCATGGTCCGGTTCCTAGCCTCCTCTCATAGTATTTTTCTTCCTGTGATCTGCACGTCAATCATTCTGGTCTTTTGATCAATCTGACTACCCCATGCTCCCTCCAGGCACAGGGCCTTGCCAGGGGCTGCTTCTGCTGCCTGGAGTTGCCTCCTCTTACCTCTTCTCACTGCTTTTAGCCACTAATGTTTACTTGTACTTCTGACTTCAGGTTGTTGCTTCTTTAAGACTTCTACCTATGGGACATCTGGGTGGTTGGTCAATTGAACATCCAGCTTTGGCTCAAGTCATGATCTCATGGCTTGGCTTGTGAGTTCGAGCCCCGTGTCAGCCTCTGTGCTGACAGCTCAGAGTCTGAAGCCTCCTTCAGATTCTGTGTCTTCCTCTCTCTCTCTGCCCCTCCCCTGCTCATGTTCACATCTCTTTCTCTCGAAAAAGAAATAAACATAAAAAAAAGACTTCTACCCTATAACTCAGTAATTGCACCACTAAGTATTTATCCAAAGGTACAAAAATGCTGATTTGAAGGGGCATATGCATCCCAATGTTTAAAGCAGTGCTATCAACAACAGCCAAATTATGGAAAGAGCCCAAATGTCCATCGACTGATGGATGAATGGATAAAGAAGACGTGGTATATATATCTACAATGGAATACTACTTGGTGATTAAAAATGAAATATTGTCACTTGCAACACCGTGGATGGTACTAGAGGGTATTATGCTAAAGGAAGTAAGTCAGAAAAAGATATCATATGATTTCACTCTTAAGTGAAATTTAAGAAATACAACAGGTGAACATAGGGGAAGGGAAGGAAAACTAAGATAGAAACAGAGAGGGAGGCAAACCATAAGAATCTCTTAAATACAGAGAACAAACTGAGGGTTGTTGGAGGGGGAGGTGTGCGGGGCATGGGTTAGATGGGTGATGGGGATTGCTGGAATGAGCACTGGCTGTTGAATGTAAGTGATGAATCACTGAATTCTACTCCTGAAACCATTATTCACTATATGTTAACTACTTTGAATTAAAAAAAAAAGACTTCTACTCTAGATCAGGTTTCCGCATCACAGATGTATGGAGAGCTTACCTTCTTCAGGAGTGTTTACCTCAATTTTTAATTAAACTCTCATTGTGTAGTTAGTTCACTAGAGATCTTCTCCACTGGATTCTAAGCTTTTGTTTCTCGCTCATCACTGTCTCCTTGGCACCCAGTAGACACACAAGATGTATGTGTAGAACAAGCGCAAGAAAGGCATGATTACATGTAAGTTGTTCACAAAGAATGACTGTTCCTTTTTCCCATAGAATTTCAGAGGTTTTAGACTAACCTTAGCAATTTGTTTTACTGTAGATGAGCATGTGTATAGTTTGTCTCTTCGTGCATATCAGTCAGGGCTGCCAAATATAGCCGTAGGCATGCATACCCTACTTGGAGACAAGCTGAAGTGGGCGGACAGGAGCTGAGATCAAGCCCACTCTTTTCACCCCTCTGTGTCTCCTTGCGGGTTGGGGTCTGCCCAGAGGATAGGATGCTTCCCACACCCCTTCTTTACATATAAAGGCCCTTAATATAGCACTTCTCTTTCCAAGCTAGGGCCCTCAGGGCAAGCAGAAGCCCAAAGGGCTTCCCCGCCCCTTTAAATTTGCACAAAAGTATCTGCGGGCGGACAGGTCAGGCTAGTTTAAGATTTTTCTCTGTTCTGTGGTCACCCATATCGCTCTCTTTACACTGGACTCACAAATGCTAGCGCTGATTATGGGGTGAACTAGATGAGAGAGAAGGAAAGATTCAGCACAGTATCTTCACTTTTAAACCCAACCGGACAACTGAAATCAAAGCATCTGTATTTGTTCTGACACCAAGTTGGTTAAGAAGCACAACAAACTCGTGTGTGCCTTGACATGCCTAGCAGATGACTCCTTAGATACAGCTTCCGACTTTCAACAACTGGCTGACGTCTCTGCCATGAATTTTCCCGAGTCTTTGAACGTGATCTTGATGAGCGGCACTGGGTCGAATCGTTCATCCCTTCTGTGGAGGAGAGGGACAGTCCTTTCCACGTTGAAGCTCTTGACTGTAGTTTTAAACATCATTCATTACATATCCATGCTTAAGTATTTAGGGACGTAGTGGGCTGGACTGATGTCAGCGATTTTCTTTGAATTCATTAAAGAAAAGGATGGATCAAGAGATAAATATTTGGATGGCTGGGGGGATAAAACAAACAGAGCAAAATGTTAATTGTAAGATCTCGGTTATAGTGTTTACTGTAAAATTATTTCAACTTTTCAATATGTTCAAAATTTTTCATAATGATTGGGGGAAAACTTTTATTCAACATTTATTGAAATTCTATTATATTTATAAAAATATTTATTTACATTATATTTGTTAAAGTAGCCTTAGGCATCAGGGATACAGTGAGGAAGAAGACAGGGTCCCTGTTGGTACAGCACTCCTGGGGAGAGAGACAAATTAGCAGATGCTGACCAAAGAACCTAGTGAGTGGAGTGACACACACACACACAGAACGTTCTGGAACACCAAGGAGAAGAGCTTCCCACATTCTGTGATGTTTCTGTGTCTAGTGGTTATGGTTAGGGAGATCTTCCTGGAAGAGAGGTCGGCAGAATGCAGCCTTGAATGGCAACGGAATGAAAATTAGTTCTAGCAGTGGGGAGTAAAGGAGTTCTACGAACAAACACTGCGTGGTGTTTTCAGGAGCAGGAGGTGCACCGGGACTTGGAGAGCTCGTGTGCCGTGCTGACCACCGGGCTTGATGCCGGGGGCGGACGTGGAATGGCTGAAGACAGGAAAAGGATGACAGGGCCCAGTTTGCCTCAGCTAGGTCAGTAGAACAGCTGACGAGAGAATGTACGGCGAGGACTCAAAGCTAGAGGTAAGGTAGGTGCTTGTGTTGGTGTTCGTCAGGAGATGACCTGAATTCCAAGGCTGCCAGGGAGAGAACCAATTCGAGGAATGTTTAGGACATAAAATGAGAGAACTGGAGCCGGGAAAATGAAGGACGGTTAACACACTGCTCATTGTAATTACAAGGAGGGATGATGGGCCGTTCGAAACATTTTAAATCTGAAGTGGCTGTGGGAGGCCCCTGCCGATTGGCAGCCAGAAAAATAAAAGTGAAGCTTAGGAAAGAGGTAGATATATTGACTGGGGTTTGAAACGATGTAATTTGAAGCTGCAATGGGGACGAAGAAGGGAGAGTATACAGAGTAATAAAATGAGAGGGAGGAGATTGCCAATACCTACTACAGTGCCTGGCACATAGGACCTGGGTGATGAGTGTGAGTTGAAAAATGAATGAAAGTGGGCGTGATCCCGGAGACTCACAGTTAAGGATCGGCTGAGGAAGGGAAGCTGATGAAGATGTAAGGAACAGTCAGAGAGCTTGGAGAAGACGAAAGGGTACGTTTGGGAGTTGTCAGGGAGAGAAGAGCTTCAGGAAGGGAGAGTGGTTACAAATGAAAGGTGGGGACTCACATCTGTTCTTGGGGCTAACAATTACTAGCTCACTGGTGACCCGGGCGTTTCTGCAGTGGCTGGGGGTTGCAGAGAGAGAACATGAGGATGTAGAGTCAAGGGAGCCCAGGCAGTGTTGGGAGAAATGCGACAAAATGCTGTCTTTAGAGCACCTTTATCTAGATCAAGGGGGACTGGGAAGCTTTAAGTTTACTTTTCATTATACTCATGATTTCTCAAAGGAAGATATATAGGGATATCATATCCATTTACCTCTGTGATTCATTATCATATTAAATCATAATTCATTAGTAAATATAAGGAACAAACTCTTCTTCAATTATGACTTGTAGTCCTGCAGTGAATTCCTGTAAAGAAGCAAACCGCGGTTATGTAATATCAACCCGGAATTTAACACAATTTTTAAATTAATTCAGACATTTATTTAGTTCCTGCTATGTTTTTGGTTTCTGGGTTCTACTGAGCAGAAGGTACCGGTAAAGAGGGAGAAGCTGAAACTATGGGAGAGGATGACTGAACATGGGGTGCCGGGCAGGGCCAACAAGGCCCCAGGAGGCAGGGTTGGTGGTGAACAGGGGCAGACACGGCCTCTGAAACTAGCTCTAAGGTCAGGATAGTTGTTTAGGAAATGGGTGCGCATGTAGCAGCTGGGAGACTGAGGCAGACAAAGTCTGATGGTCTTGGTGTTCTGGAAGGAGGCATGGTCTTCTGTCGAAAATGAAGTCGAGGAAGGGCAGGCGTTGCCCAGAGAGGGTCAATGAAATGGGAAAGGTCTGGAATGGTCATTAAGGAGCAGGAATAGGACAAGGACCGAATAAGTCAAAGGAGGTGTTTGCATACACACCTGGCCTCTCATTAAAGTGCAAGATCCCTGAGGGCGGTGTGGTCCTTATCTTCCCCCACGCAAGTTTGACTCAATGGATGAAGACCCAAAGCTATTTTGAAAGCTCCTACTCCACGTATTAACTCGTTTTGAGAAATATAATATATTGCTTCACAATTCAAATCTGGGCAAAAGTGAACTTTTAGGGCAGTTAACAGTTTTTACAAATGTATGCAATTAACCTCTTCACTACACAACATATAGTAGCTCTAACTTAAATGTCAGAATTCTCAAGAAAAAGTGTGACAATTTCTTCAGAAAAGAATGGTGAGTTTAGGAGACCCCATCCAGCCAGTTCACCAACATGTGTCAGTTTCAAGAGCACCCTTGCCGAAGTTCTGATAGCCCAAGTTCTGTTCTCCAATGGCAGGGCAAGATTGTCCTCACGGCTGGTTTCCTATTGGCTCAGAGATGTGGGCGGGGCCACCCATTCCTGCCACTGCCACTAGCTCCACCCCCATTCCATGCAAATGAAGTCAAAGCCCTGGTGAGCACACGTGACCGGTCACGTGGTCGATGACCCTCCCTCGCTCCACCCCCCTCTAATGACGTCATCACCCACTCAAACTCTCTCGAGAGTTTGCAGAGATGCTACTGAGAGGCTGGCAGCCCAACCCACTGTGGCAGGAAGGGGGGGGAGGGGCGGGGGCTCCAACAGGGCACCCCCACTCCCACTCCTGAGCCTCCAGTCCAGCTTTAGGCAGGGGCCCCAAGGGTCCTGTGGGGCAGTGTCCAGGGGTCCCATGCACACTCTCCTCCCATTGGCTGGCTGTATTGGCATGCAAATGAGGGCGCGCGTCACTTCCGGAGGCAAATCGAGCGCCATTTTCTCTTTCTGGCCGTGCTGGGAGGAGGGGACGGGGTCGCGCGGGGGTGGGCGCGCGCCGAGGCGGGGGTCCCGCCGCGCGGGGCGGAGGCGGGCGCGGGGCCCCGGCGGGCCGCGGCAGCGCGGCGAGAAGCGGCGAGGGACGTGGCGGCGCTCCTGGCGCCCAGCGGTAGGTACGACCCCGGTCCAGCACCGCGGCGACGCCCCCGGCCCTGCCCGGCCCAGGCCCAGGCCCGCGAAGTCCCGAAGGCGGCCGCGGCCCCGCCCCGCCCCGCCCCGCCCACAGCCCGCGGCCCGGGGCCGCCTCACGAATCCCGCGATGTTCTTTGGGCGCGGGGTTCGCGGCCCGGACGGCGCCCGTCATCCCTCTGCGTCACGTGGGGGTCGGGGGTGGTCGGCGGGGGGCTGGCGCGGGCGGCGGGGGCGGGGGCCTGAGGCACTGGCGGGGCGGAGCGGAGCCGAGGGGCGCGCGGGCCGGGGAGTAGTAAGGGCGGTCCCCGCGGGGCGCGCCTCCCCGCAGCGCCAAGCTCTCGAGCCTCGCCCCGGAGCGTATTCTCGGAGGAGCCGGGAGCGGCCGCTAACGGCGTCCGTACGGGCACGGCCGCCCCGAGGTTTGCCCCGGGGCGCTTTTCCGCCGCGGGAGAAGGACTGTTGGGTGAACCGCGACGGCCAATCCCTAGTCCTTCACCCCGGAGCTTTGGACATGAATGGCGGTGATGGATATGCAGATGCTGACATTAAAATTGTAACTTTTCGTGTGCCTCCGCTGCCTGCGTCGACAGGGCTTGTGTTTGCAAGATTCCTACTAACATCTGACTTTGGAACGTCAAAAATTATAACTGCCAATTCAAATAGTGCGCAGTTGCATGATGCTAGTTACATATTTCTAAGTGTTTTCTTTGCGTTTGAGTGGAAGGCTTGCTAGAATGCGGTTAACGCTGGTTATAATCGAATAGAACGGACAGCCCCGGCCTCTGGGGTCCGCGAGGAGCCCGCGGTGGGAGCTGGTGCCGGTGGACAGTGCCGCCAAGGCCCACGGGGTTCTCACAGGTCTCATGGAGGCTGCGCACTATTGGGGGGCGGGACCGCGTGTAAAAGTGGAAGTTGTGAAAAGTGCAGGCTCCTCTTTGGTCAGAGGTAAGTGATGTAGGTGTGATTTATTTAGAACGATGACTGGAGAGTTGGCGGTTTTATGAACGAACTTTGATACTTCGGTTGGAGCTGGGACTGCTGAGCCGGTGGTCTTTACGCGTGGAAGGGGAAGGGGTGCTGCTCCGGAAGACGGACAGGAGTGGGGGGACCCGTTGACTTGTCTGACCGAGAGGAGGCAAGAACGTGCTGGTTGGATGTGGGCTTAGCAGTTGATTGGCTATGGGAGACGAAGGCAGAGTCATGACAAGACTTTTACCTGGATATCCTGGGACATCTTTTAGATTTGTACCAGATTTGGTGCCCGCTCTGGGTGAGTGTACCGGGTTTGCGGCGGGCTCTGGGCGAGTGTCGCCAGGTTTGCGGCGGGCTCTGGGTCAGTGTACCGGGTTTGCGGCGCGCTCTGGGTGAGTGTCCCTAGGTTTGCGGCGGGCTCTGGGTGAGTGTCCCTAGGTTTGCGGCGGGCTCTGGGTGAGCGTACCGGGTTTGCGGCGCGCTCTGGGTGAGTGTCCCTAGGTTTGCGGCGGGCTCTGGGTGAGTGTCCCTAGGTTTGCGGCGGGCTCTGGGTGAGTGTACCGGGTTTGCGGCGCGCTCTGGGTGAGTGTCCCTAGGTTTGCGGCGGGCTCTGGGTGAGTGTCCCCAGGTTTGCGGCGGGCTCTGGGTGAGTGTACCGGGTTTGCGGCGCGCTCTGGGTGAGTGTCCCTAGGTTTGCGGCGGGCTCTGGGTGAGCGTACCGGGTTTGCGGCGCGCTCTGGGTGAGTGTCCCCAGCTTTGCGGCGGGTTCTGGGTGAGTGTACCGGGTTTGCGGCGCGCTCTGGGTGAGTGTCCCCAGCTTTGCCGCGCGCTCTGGCTGAGTGTCGCGGGTTTGCGGTGCGCTCTGGGTGAGTATATGGATTGTTAGTCCCCCATATTCCTGCCATGCCCTCCTCTGGCTGTCACCCACCTGTTACGGCAGAGTGTTACCTGTGAGGAGTCAGCCGGGATCCGCCTGTGCTGGAACCCAGACCTTCTGAATCTGGCTTTCATGGAGGGCACAAGTATTACGTATTTTCTAAGTTGCTTAAAAAAGAAGTCTTGTATTATTCCAGTGGTTGGGACATTTCATTACATTTTTGAAGTTAGATGGTAGCAAACAGTGCTTACGTTTGAATGCTTTTCTTGTATTAACTCACTCATCCTCACAAACTGCTTTAGAAGTAGCTTGTTAAGTTCCCTGTTTTACACGTGGTCCTGGGGGTCCTGGGATTAAGTAATTTGCCAGAGATTTTTACAGTTTATAAATTGTGGAACTGATTTGAACCCAGAAAGTACAATTAAAGAATTTATTTATTTATTTGTTTGTTTAAATGTTTATTTTGAGAGAGAACAAGTGAGAAAGGGAGGGGTTGGGGGGGAGAGAGAGAGAGAAAGAATCCCAAGCAGAGCCCGATGAGGGGCTCAAACCCATGAATGGTGAGATCATGAACTGAGCTGAAATCGAGTCAGAGGCTTAACTGACTGAGCCCTCTCGGTGCCCCCAGTTCCAGAATCCTTGCTGGTGAGACCATTGTGTAGTGTTGCCTCTCATGTGAAATCCTTTCAGAACTTAGATTTCACAAGAACTCTAAAGTTCTCTGGTTTAAAAAGTATCATCTATTACCGGAATGACTGTTTTTTTGAGTGTTATTTTTTCCAGAATGGAATGTTCTTAAATGATCAAGGTACTAAAAAGCAACAAAAGAAACCCTATAAATGCCCCTTTGGGAAATAATATTTTCTCGCGCACATCAGTGGGAGCGTTGTCGTCCGTGTGCACCACACGCTGCCGCTAAAGGTAATTTACCGTAAACTGACATCGACTGCTTAGTGCAGCTGCGTGGGTCTCCTGCTTCCTCACGGGGGAGGGTTTAATGTGCTTGTTTTGGGGGGAACCGCAATAACGATGGTGCGGGAACGCGGGCACTTACATTTGAGAATAAAAAGTTCTATTCTCCAGATTCTAGGAGGAAGACTGACAGTTCCTTGGCCCTACTCTCAAGCCTTGAACAAGTAACCACAGGACCTGTTTAAAACTCGCCCGATCACTGACGGCCTCCCGTCAGAACCCTCCTCCTCAGGGCTAGCAGTCCGCAACTGCCTCCAGGAAGCAGCCGGCGACTATCGGCCAGGCCCTAAGCCAGGGCTGCTGAAAGGCCACCAGTTCCTATACGCCACACTTCTCAAAACCCTCTCGGTGCTTTCTGCGTGAGGCCTTGCTTCTTTGCAAGCAATAAAGTTAGCTTCCTCGTTTCAGATACATGTGGACGATGGCTTTAATCTTGGACAGTTCTAACCAACAGCCGGCTCTGAGGAAAGAAGAACCCCAGAGGCAGAGAGGATAATGGAACTCTAGGGGGGGATGAAAGCGAGTCTGGGAGAGTTGAGTGGAAAGCATCAGTTTTTGTTGAGGTTTGCTCTGGCCGAAGAAGCCAGTGTTGGCTTGACAGTGACCTTGTCTTGAGTTTTAGGAACACATCATGAGGTTCTTGACAGCTCTGTGAGATGAGGCTTCTGAAAGAACCCAATTCAGTGCATTTCATTTTTAATAATTTTATTATTTTACCTTATTTCCTATAATTTACTATTTTTCAGTTAGGAAGCACTAAACGAGCCTTCAATCTCTCCTTTGGAGCTTAAGATACACTTTTGACATAGATAATGGGGTTTGGAAAACTCATTTCAAATTAGCTTCTGAGAAACTTTGTGTTTCCTTTGTACCCACCCTGAATTCCTCCCTCTTACACAATTGTTAACCCTTCCTTCCCCCCCAAACCCACTCATTTGATTCCAGTCCACCTTTTTGGTTTTACTTCTCTTTTGCCAAATATATTTAGACTTTTCCTTTACTTAACTCAATCATTTTTCATTGCTGGTCTATTCACCTAGACTGTTTTGGGCTCCAGCCCTGACCCTCCACAACCTTTTTGAACCTTTAGAGTACTTTCTTCATGTCTTATGATTCTTACCCTGTTTTATTTTATCTCTTGTTCATCTATTGTGAACATTTGCTGTATATTATACTCTGCAATAGGCCCCAGACATGCAAATAAAACATGATTCCTACTCTGAAGAAGTTCAGTCTAATAGAAGAAATAGACATACAGAGAATTACAACATGGTGCATGCAAGAAGTGTGAACTTGGAGGGGCCCCAGGCTTATGGTGGGGGAGGAGGGCTTACAAGAGGAGTGTGAGAGTAGAATTGCTGACTCAGAAATTGTCATTTAAAATCTTTACATGTAGGGACGTCTGGGCGGCTCAGTTGGTTGAGGGTCCGACTTCAGCTCAGGTCCTTATCCATGGGTTCGAGCGCCACGTTGGAGTCTGTGCTGACAGTTCAGAGCCTGGAACCTGCTTCGGATTCTGTGTCTCTCTGCTCTTTCCCCTGCTTGCGTGCTCTCTCTCTCTCAAAATATAAAATGAAATAAAATAAATCGTTAATTTTTTAAATCTTGAGATATGATCAAATTGCTCTCTAAACACGTAGAAATTATGATTCGTGCACTTCCTTTGACTACCAATAGATATTATTGATCTTTGAAAGTTATTCTGATAATAAAAAATTGGCATTCATTATTTTACCTGGTGTTCTTTAACTTAAATTTGACTCTTTTTTTTAGCTTTGATAGATTGCACATTAGAAAAAACCCTTTTTTAATTTATTTTTTATTTTTTTAAGTTTATTTATTTTTGAGAGACAGAAAGAGAGAGAGAGAATCCCAAGCATGTGGGGCTTGAATCCCTAAACTGAGATCATGACCTGAGCCAAAATCGAGAGTCAGATGCTTAACTGACTGAGCCACTCAGGCACTCCCCAAAAGCTTTTTGAAATAGTTACAGATAATATACAAAGTTGCAAGTACAATACAATTTTTTCCCTTGAAATATTTGAGAGTAAGTTGCCAAACAAGATGCCACAGTAAGCCAAATGCTGTTTCCTACAATAAAAGCATTCTCTGCATATCCAGAATACAACCAGCAGCATTAGGAAGTAAGCACTTTCTTACCATTGAACCCTCAGGTCCCATCGAAGTTTTGCCAGCGCTCCAGTAACATTTCTAGTAAAAGAATCGAGTGTAAAAGAATCGAGTTAGAATTGCCCATCGTATTTACTTACTTTTAGTCTCTTTCAGTGAACAGTTTCAGTGGGAAGCGGTCTTTAGTTTTTCTTACATGATCTTTTTTTTTTAAAGTGTATAATTCATGTAGAGTTGTACAACTATCTAGTGATAGAACCTTTCTGGCACGCTCTAATAACCTGTTCCCACTCCCAGCCAACTGCTACCTACTTTCCATCTCTGTAGAGTTGTGTTTTCTAAATATGCCACATAAATGGAGTTAGTGTGAGGACCTTTGCATCTGGCTTCTTTCACTTAGCATGTGTTTGAGATTCATTCCTGTTGTGACATGCATCGGTACCTAGTTTTTAATGCCAAGGAACATTCTGTTGTATGGGTATACATTGCTTTATCCATTTACCATTTCATGGACATTTAAATTGTTTCCACGTTTTGGCTATTATGAGTAGTGCTACATTGTATGGCCTACTCATAATAGTCAGTTTTGATAATTGTAGGCTCTTTTGTACAGTGTCTCTTAATTTGGGCTAAGAAGTCTACCAGACTTCTGTGAATTACTCTTGGTTATTATCAAGTAATGTTTAGGGAGCTGCTTGGAAATCATGTATGTATCCCATTCCTGATCAGTGTTTCAGTGTATTTATTTATATCACCATGGACTTAAATTTATATTCTGGTGGGTTATATATTTTAGTCACTGTTGCTGTATACAAAATCACCTCAAAACTTCATAGAATCAAACATTTTATTAAAAATCAATAATTCTTCACATCCAGAGTTCAGGCAAGAGCAGGGGAGATGGCTTGTTTGATTTCTCATCTGGAAGACTCTTAAGACCAGGGTGACATGCCAGTCAGGTGTCTAGAAATACCTTCACTCACATGTCTGGTGGCCGGTGTGGGAGCATTTCCATGTAGTCTCTCCGTGTGGGCTAGTTGAGCGCCCTCACAATGTGGTGTCTGGGTGTCAAGAGAGATGGTTCCGAGAACGCAGGCAGCAGTGTGTGGCCTTTCGATGCTCTAGTCTTGGAGGTCACATGGCATTACTTCTGCCCGGCTTCATTGGTTGAGGCAGCCACAGAAGTTCTGCCCAGGTTCAAGTGTGCCCCACTTGCGAGGAGGACTGTCCAGATCATATTTTAAAACGGCATGTGGGATAGGAGATACTGTTGTGCCATCTTTGGAAAATTCAGTGGCGTAGGTTGTAATCTATTAGGATTGTTTATTGGATGCCCAAATTGTCCCATATTTGGGTTGTGTGGGAACTTCTTAAAACTGGCTTCTTTTGAGTCCTTTTGACATGTCTCATCATTCTTTGAGCAACTTCCTTATTTTCTGGTATAGGACAGTCTTGGCTCATCTTGTCTTTTCCGTGCTCCAGCCCTAGAATCAGCCATTTCTCTAAGGACTCCTGGTTCTTTGTAATGAAAGTTCTATTTAGAAAGTAAGATTTGGGCCTTAGGCATGCTCACCACTACTGGAGTGTCTAACCGCTTCTAGGCTCTCTTAGTGACAAAGCTATGGAATATATACACACACTTTTTCAACTGTACTTAGTTTTCATTGATGTATATATTAAAAACAAAACGGTCACACCTGTACCTCTTATTCTGGTCAAGTACCACAGGGTTTAGTTTAATTTTATGCGTTTTCAGATATTTTAAAAATAGCTTTATGGAGAGGTGCCGGGGCAGCTCAGTTGGTTAAGCGTCTGACTTGTGAGTTCAAGCCCCGTGTCAGCTGTCTGCTGTTACCAAGGGCCTGCTTCAGATTCTCCATCCCCCTCTCTCTCTGCCTCTCTCCTCCTCTCTCTCAAACAAACAAAAAATAAATAAACATGAAAAAATAGCTTTATGGAAAGGTAATTTACGTACCATACAATTCACCTGTTTAAAGTGAATAATTCACTGGTGTCTAGTATATTTACAGAGCTGTGCATACGTCACTGCCTTTGATTTTTAGAACATTGTCATTGTTCCTTAGCCATCAGCTTATAGTTGTCTTCAGCCCTAGGCAACTAGTATTCTACTTTCTGTCTCTATGAATTTGTTCTGGACGCTGGATAAGAATGGAATCATGTAACGTAGTCCTACATGTCTGGCTTCTATTACTTAGCGTAATGTTCTTCATGGGTAACCCACATCGTGGCACGTGTCAGTATTTTATTTAGTTTTATGGCCACATATTTCATTGTATGGATACACCACATTTTATTCACCCATTCATCAGTTGACGGACACGTGGGTCGTTTCCCCTCTTTGACTGTTATGGATACTGCTGCGAACATTTGTGAACAGATTTTTGTTTGGATGCATGTTTTTAATTTTTCTTGGGTGGGACGATGGTTCGTATGATACCCATATACTTAATCTTTTGAGGAACTGCCAGACTGTTTTCCAAACTGGCTACACCATTTGACATGATTACCACCGGGTATGAGAGATGCCGTCGCTCCACATCCTTTCCAGCACTTTTGTTTTCTTTTTTAAAAAATTCTAGCCATTTTAGTAGGTGTAAAGTTACATATTTCATTGTGGTTTTGAGTTTCATTTCCCACAGCTAATGTTGTTTAGCGTCTTCTCCTGTGCTTAATGGCTATTGCATATTATCTTTGGAGAAATATTGAGATCTTTTGTCCATTTTTAAGTTGGGTTATTTGTGTTTTAGTCCTTGAGTTATGAGTTATTTTCTTTATATATTCTGGATATAAGTTCCTTCACAGAAATATGGTTTGCAAATGTTTCCTCCCATTTTTGTGTATTCTCTTTTTACTTTTTTGATGGATTCCTTTGAGGTGTAAAAGTATTTTATTTTGATGAAGTCCAACTCTTTCTTTAGTTGTTAGTGGTTTTTGGTGTCATATCTAAGGATCCATTGCCAAATCCAAGGTCACGAAGATTTATGCCTGTTTTCTTTTGATATTTAAAGTTTAAGCTCTTAACACGGAGGTGTATGATCCATTTTTGAGTTGATTTTTATGTATGGTGGAACAAGAGTCCAAGTTCATTTTTTGGTGTGTGGTTATGTAGGTGTCCTAGCATAATTTGTTGAAAATTACTCTGTTCTTTGCATTTAACCAACTCAGTTAAAAATTCAGATGTAGATACAGGTACTCAGTTTTGTTTTCTTTCTTTTTAAGGAAAAATCCAAAAATGTTTCAAATTCCTGTGGAAAATCTTGACAACATCAGGAAGGTACGAAAAAAGGTGAAAGGCATTCTTGTGGATATTGGGCTTGACAGCTGCAAGGAACTGCTGAAGGTAAGAGTCCCTAAGGCGGACGGAGAGCAGACAGTGACGTTAGAGGTATGAGGCTGGCTTGTGGAGGTGAGATTTGAACTGGGAGTTTTTGAAGCGTGGATAAGGTTCTTCAGGATAGAGATTGCTAATGATGACTACATGAGGGCATCATTAGTTCTTATTTGCGTCCTTCTGACTTAAAGTGAGCCACTTTAAGATGTTCAAATTTTTAAAGTTACTTTTAGGTGGGCCTTTTTATCATCATTAATTATCAAATATTTGATTTTGATCTTTGAAGGGAATGTATTGCATTATTTGTTATTTTAGCAAAAGAAGACCCTAACTTAATTTCCTACTCTTGTTGGAGTAATCACCAAATGGGGATTCATGCATGATGTGACGGGTTTTTTCTGATTTGTGAATTTAATACATGTAGTCTTAACAAATGTTTAAAATCACAGTCACATACTCTGATAAGTCATGTTCTCATATAATTTTTTTCCTTTCTTATAACTTGAGAATATATGTCTGGCATATATAATAAGGAAATAGATGTTGTTAAATAGGGTTTCGGTGTATATCCATAAAGCCATTGTCTGCGTGTTTTATTCATAAGTAACAAGATAAGACTGTATCTACTTTGGATTTTTTTAAACTTGTGAACAATTCAGTTCACAGTATTGTCCTGGGAAGGGTCCATTTTCTTAATGTTCAAATCTCAGACTTTCAGCCAGATTGATTTTATTTATTAAAAGTTGGTCTAATACTGAAAGACTAATATATTACCAGGATCCTCAGTATGGCTAGACTCGATCGTTGCTCTCAAGTAGACAAATACTAATTTCTGAAGGATCCCAGGTAATTCCCTGTTCAGACATTACTATCTGAGAGAGATCTTCCTTCTCAAATACTGCCTTCTGCTCTATTCTCTGTTGTGGTACCTGCTCTGTGTTGCTTCACACCTCTCCCAGTACCTGATGGTGTTTATTATCTGCCTCCCCCACTTGAATGTAAGAAGACAAGGGCCTCCTTGTTTTGTTAATCTACTGTAATAACTGTGATTAGAATTGTGATTTGGCGCATGTGTGCGTGCACAAGACACACAGACAAACACACACATGTATTTTTTAACAAATATTTTTTGAATGAATGAACAAAAGTAAAAATCCAAGTAGAACAATACTTTTAATAACAGACTGTGATGGAAAGTCCATTTGCAAATGTAAGGGTAGGCGAGATACTGACGTTGAAGCTCTTGGGTAGATGCTACTGCTCAGGAACAGTCTTTAAGTAAGAGAATTCTCAAAAGTTCTTTGCATCTCTGTTTATAAGTCATATTTTACTCATGAGGAAGAAAGCAGGGTAATTAAAGTTCCTAGACCTAGTTCCAGGGTGCCCGGGTGGCTCATTGGTTGAGTATCCGACTGTTTATTTCAGCTCAGATTCCAGGTTGTGAGATTGAACCCTGCATCAGGCTCTGCACTGAGCATGGAGCCTGTTTAAGATTCTCGTTCTCTCCCTCTCTCTCTCTCTCTCTCTCTCTCTCTCTCTCTCTCCCCCCCTCTCTCTCCCCCCCCTCTCCCTCCCCCCTCTCTCTCTCCCTCCCCCCTCTCTCTCTCCCTCCCCCCTCTCTCTCTCCCTCCCCCCTCTCTCTCTCCCTCCCCCTTCTCTCTCCCTTCCCCCTCTCCCTCTCTCTCCCCCTCTCCCTCTCTCTCCCCCTCTCCCTCCCTCTTCCTCCCTCTTCCCCCTCCCCTCCCTCCCTCTCTCTCTCCCACTTCTCCTCCATCCCCTTCTCCCTCCTGCCCCTCCCGTTTTCTCTCTTTCTCTTTCTCTAAAATTGAAAAAAAATAAAAGTTCACATACCCAATTATAATGTGTGTGTGTGCGGGGGTTCCCCCACCCTCATATAACACAAGTCTTCTGGTTTCCCACTTGTGGAAGCTCTTTGAAGAGGGAAATAAAATTTTTATGGTCACAATTGATTAAGTCATTGGCTAATCCAACCTCCAGCCCCTCTCACCTCCCCAGAAGTTGGGGTGGTCATCCTGGGAACTAGCTGCACCTTTTGGTGGGGGCTCTGCAAGTCGTCTTCATTAGTAACAAGATCATTGCTCCTGTACAGTTTGGAAGCATTTTCAGGAACTGTGACTGAACACCAAATTTATCTGAGAAATATATATTTGGTCATCTGAATAACCTCGTAAATCATTTCTTATAACCATCTTGTAAATCATTTTTTCACCCTATTATGTGTATTTAAGTAATATTTGCAGAGAGTATATCAATAAGCTGAGAACATAAGTGTATGTGTGTAGACATAGGATATTTCAAATGATTACATGTGGGAGCCTCCCACAGGGGTGCCTGGCATATGGTTGATGCTCAAAAAATGACCCTGAAGAGTAGTAGCATCTTTCAGTAAATGGGCTAAGAATGTTCTTGGAGCATTGCAGGATAAAGAGATGCTTTTTATTTTAATCTTGGCTCTTAGCCGATTATGTGACTTTGGGCAAATCAGTTAATCTTTGGGCCTCAGCACTCTTACTACAGTGAAGGAATAGAGAGAGAATTAAGATACCAGGATCCTCACCCTTATTAGAGAGACGACTGTTTAGCCGGAGTCGAGAGACACACTTAACAATAATAGTGAGGAACAGGCAGAAAGATCACTTCCAGCTGGGGAGGCTAGTGTGGCCTTTATGGAGATGAGATTTAAAATGTTTTCTTTGTTTGTTTTTGAAGAATAGGTAGGATTACGCAGTGGGAAGAATTAGAAAGGGTGTTCTAGGAGCATGGAGTTTACAGCCACAACCCGGTTGGTTAGCCCCATCCAGCCAGCAGAGCGGATTCAGGGACACATCACCCTCTAACCAGACTAACCCGTCATTCACAGTTTGCTTTAACATCTGCTCACTTTGTGTGTGTGTGTGTATGTGTGTGTGTATGTGTATGTGTATGTGTTATACTTCAGATGGGTGTTTTCTAAGAATAAGGGTAGTCGCTGACGTTACCGCAGGGTGGCTATCAGCTGAAGCAAACTGGCACTTTGATCTCAGCCCATCCTTTCTAGCATGCCCTCCCTGTCCACGGTGGACCCAGTCTAGGGTCAGGCCTTTGGGTCATGTCTTTTTCGTGTCCTTGAATGTGAATTCAGTTTGTAAATAGAATTCTGTTCCAAAATTGGTTTTGTTTTATTCTTTGATAAAACATCAGTAAACTAAAATTTTTCATCCTGGTGTCCTTTGTTTTTGACATTGTGTAGAACGGTATTCCTCACTAATTTTTGCTTTCTTAGTCATCCTAAGAATGTGTTTACTCTTCTGAATTTGTTCAAGACTTGTTTACTTTCTTGAGAAGTTTTTTTTTTAATTTGTAGTTCTGTATTTTATAAAGTTGTTTAGAATTCAGGCAATGTAAAGTTCAGTTTAGAAAATTAGAAAGTTTATGCAGAAACATAGCTAAGAAAAGAAGACTCATTTGTAAGCCATTACCCTAGAATATCCATTGTTAACGTTGTGTATTTTTCTAGATTTAAGTGGGAGTGATCAAACTGTGTGTGATAGTATACTTGCTTTGTTTTATCTCTCACGGATTCTCATATTAAGAATTCTTTTCCATGTCAGAAGATTTATTCTTAACCCCCCATAGTATTTAGAAGCTTGGTTTCAAGCAACAGAAACCAGCACTGACCAATTTGAGCTAAAGGGAATTTAGTGGAAGACTGTGAGGCTTGCAGAGTCTGCACTGGAAACCGAAGGGGTAGAGGGACACCTTCATGGTTCTTTCTACTTCCTTGCCCAGCATTTCAAGTTTCAGTGAGATGTCACTCGGCCTTCACTGATTTCCAAAGTGTCTGGGACTGCACTTATCCCAAGAGTTAGGACTTCAAAATTTAGGCAGTACAGTTCTTGTTGAAAGCCTTTTTGAGAAAAATGAACATTAGGGAAGATAGACTCTTCCAAGAACCTTATCTTCTTTTCTAAAAGTAGATCTAAACCCTGCTACTCATTAGAGTCTCTCGATTTTTTTTGGAAGTTCACATTTGATCATTCGCCAGTAGGGGCTGGCAGGGTAACGTACAGGGCCCCACACCAAGTGAAAACGCGGGCTTGGGCCAGCCCGTAGGCCTGTTGTCCCACCCCACAGCACATGTGCAGCTCTCAAAGGGTTGCAGCCTCTGTGCTAGGGTACCTGTGGTATCTGGATCCAGGCAGGGGTCAAGGTCCCCAGCTGACCGTGCCCCCCCCCCCCCCGCCTGAGTCTGGGCCAGGTTCTCACTGGAGGTGATAATGGGGTGTGGACTTCCTAACTACTTGGTCACTGTCCCAGGTGGTGCAGAGAGTGGGAGTGGCTGCAGGGTGGGGGGGTGGAGAGCAGGGACAGAATCTTTCCCAGGAAAACCGGAGGTAGGACCATGTGCCCCATCGTCCTATCAGACTTGATTTTACAAAACAGATTCAAAGATTAAATTATTAACAATTTCAAGATGGTGACAACAGACCGTTAAACCCTGGCATGGGCCTTTCTGAGTACAGGGCCCCATGCAGCGGCACTAGCCTGTCCTCTGGAGTCTGCCCTCACTGGTGTTTTCCAAGACCTCAGATCTGTTTTTTATACTTAACAGTTTAATTTATTTAACCTCATATATTCAAAATATTTCATATAATCAATATAAAGTATGTAATGAAATACTTTGGACTCTTTTTTCTCCTAAATCTTCCAAGGATATTTAAAGATGTTTTTTATTATGGTAAAATATATATAACGTAGAATTTGCCATTTTTCCCATTTTTACGTACACACTTCATTAGTATTAATAACATTTACACTGTTTTGCAACTATCCACAGTATCTGAGTTGACCCCTGAACATTGTGGGGAGTTGGAGGGCACTGAGTTGCCTTCCTCTGCATGGTCAAATCTGGGCATAACTTTTGACTTCCCCAAAACTTAACTACTACTTAATAGTCCACTGTTGACCAGAATCCTTACTGACAACATCAACAATCAACACCAACACTTGTATGTAATATGTATTATATACCGTGTTTTTATAATAACGTTGGCTAGAGAAAAGAAAATGTTAAAAAATTATAAGAAAGAGAAAATATATTTACAATACTATGTTCACTGAAAAAAAAGTGTGTATCAGTGAACCTGTACAGTTCAAACCTGTATTGTTTCACGGTCCACTGTGTTTCCAAAATTTTCATCCCCTCCAGTAGAAACTTTAATTATGAAACGGTAACTCTCCACCCTCCCCAGCCCGGCCCCTGGTAACCTCTGATCTACCCTGTCTCCATGGATTTGCCTGTCATAGATGTGTCTTGCATGTGGAGTCGTAATATTGGTCCCTTTGTGCCTGGTTTATTTCACTTACGTAAATGTTTTCAAGCATGGCCCATGTTGTAGCGTGTATCAAGATGTTGTTCCTTCTTATGGCTAGATCGTAGCCATTGTGTGGATACCCCACGTTTTGTTTAGCAGTTTATATCTTGATAGACACCTGGGTTGATCCCATGCTTTAGCTTTTGTGAATGATGCGGCAGTGAACTTCGGCTTACAAATAGCTATTTGAGCTCCTGTTTTCAATTTTCTGGGTATATACCTAGGAGTAGAATTATTAGATCAATGTGATAAGTTTATGTTGAGCTTTTTGAGGAATTACCAAACTTTTCCCACAGTGGCTGCACCCTTTTACATTCCCACCAGCAGTGTGTGAGATTTCCGGTTTATCCATGTCCTTGCCAACACGTTATTTTCTTTCTTTTTCTTTCCTGTCCTTCTTTCTCCTTCTCCCTCCCTTACCATCCTAGTGGCTAATAATGGTGAGCATCATTAATGTGCTTTTTGGCCATTTGTATATCTCCTTTTTTTTTTAATATTTATTTATTTTTGGGAGAGCACAGATAGAGGAGGGGCAGAGAGATGGGGACAGAAGACACGAAGCGATCTCTGCGCAGACAGGCTGACAGCAGTGAGCTCGATGTGGGGCTTAAACTCTCACACTGCAAGATCATGACCTGAGCTGAAATCGGACACTAGCCATCTGTGTATCTTCTGTAGAGATTTTTGTTTAAATCCCTTGCCCAGTTTTTAATTGGATTATTTATCTTTCTGTTGTTGGATTGCAGTACTTTATTCTGGATGTTACACTCTTATTAGATATGACCTGCAGATCTTCTCTCCCGTTCTGTAGGTTTCTTTTTACTTTCTTGATGGTATCTTCCAATGCACAAAAAAAAGTTTTAAATTTTGATAAAGTTCAGTTTATCTGTTTTTTTTTGTTGTTGTTGTTGCTGGTGCTTTTTATGTCATATCAGAGAATCCTTTGCCAAATCCAATCATGCAGATTTCTTTTGTATGTTTTCTTCTAAGAGGTTTATTGTTGTATTTTTATTTAGATCATTGATTCATTGTGAGTTACTTTTTGTATTTGGTGTGAAGTAGGAGTCCAACTTCATTCTTTTGCCTGTGGAAACTCATTGTCCCAGCACCATTTATTGAAGAGACTGTTTTTCCCCTCATTGAATGAACTTGGAATCTTTGTCAAGAAATCAAGTGACTGTGGATGTTTGGGTTTATTTCTGGGCTTTCAGTTCTATTCCATTGATCTGTATGTCTGTCCTTATGCTGGTGCTACACTTTTTTTTTTTTTTTAAGATTTTATTTTTAAGTAGTCTGTACACCCGATGTAGGGCTTGAACCCACAACCCTGATATCATGAGTCACATGCTCCACGAACTGAGCCAGACAGGTGCCCATATACTGTTCATTACTATAGCTTTAAGGTAAGTTTTGATATCAGGAGGTGTAAGCCTTCCAACTTTGTTCTTTTTTTTTCTTTCTTTCTTGCTTTCAATATTGTTTTGGTTATTTGGGTTCCCTTGCAATTCCATATGAATTTGAAGATTTAGGTTTCCATTTCTGCAAAAGAGACTTGGAATTTCAGTAAGGGTTGTGTCGTAGATCACTTTGGGTAATGTCGGCATCTTCACAGTGTCCCTAGCCATGAACATAGGATGTCTTTCTGTTTATTTAGATGCTTATTCTTGGTTCTTCACTGCATCAAGTTTGTGTCTGTGCTGTTGTGTTCAGAGTGGCCATTTCTGTGGGTCAAGTCTTGGATTAGACTGAGATTTAAACCAGTGCTTACAGATTGTCATGTCGTGAGCCTGCCCCATAGCAATCTTCAGAGACCTATCTGTGTATAAATAGATGTTTAAGAGGTTATCAACCCGTCATTTCTACATCTTATCTATAAAATATATTGAAATATTATTAATATCTGTTTCCTAATAATCGTTTTTCTTTCTTACTAGCCCTTTTTTCCCCCTGTATCTGGCATTGGAGAACACTCCCTTTAAACTCTCGTCCCTTATCTCCTGGGACAAAACATTGCTGTTTCCTTCTTTTCCAGTATTTTCTTATGAAAAATTTAAACCTATAGAAATGTTGAAAGGACTGTACAGTGAAAGCGCATCTACCTAAATTCTACAAAACTAACGTTTATATGTATATGTGTGTGCATGTATAAAAATCAGCATCTGTAAATTATATATTGCATGCATACAGAAACAGTTACATATGTTAAACAATGATATGTTTGTCTTTAGCTGATCATTCTTATTTTTTGATGCATTCCAAAGAATGTTGCACCAACAGTACATTTTACCGTTACACTCTTTCAGCTTACATGTCGCTAAAGTTTAGTGTTTGTTATGGTACTTTGGGGCGGTGGGGGAAATTTATATGCTGTGAAATGCACTTAAGTGTCTTCAAGTGATGATTTTTGACATGCATATCTTCATGTAATACAAGTCTCCATCAAGATGGAGGTCAGTTCCTTCACTCCAGAAAGTTTCCGCAAGCCCTGTTTCGGTCAGTCCCTGCCCCCACTCCACTGGCTACCACTGTTCTGAAATTTTGTACTATATATTAGATTTGTCTGTTCTACAGTTTTATGTAAGTGAAATTATATGTGCTTCTGTGAAAGTTCTTCTGTGTGGTTGCAGTATTCCATTACATGGATGGATTGGTTTATTGATCCTTTCTCCTGAAGGTCGACACTTAGGCTAGTCCTAGTTTTTGGTTCTTCTAAATAAGGTTCTTATGAATATTCTTATAGAAATATTTTTGTGGACATCTGTTTATGGGGTTATTTGTTTAGTTTTATAGGAAAAGGCCAGACCTTTTACCCTTTTCCAGTGTAGTTGTGTGATTCCACACCCCTGTTAGTAGCCTGTGAGGGTTTCAGTTGTATCCTTAACATTTGGTGGTATCGAATTTAAAAAAAAATTTTGAACTAAAGCTTACGATAGTGGTCAGAATGTTCATTATGTTACCATGCCGTGTGATTGTTAGCACTATTTTTCAAGTTTATTTATTTATTTATTGAGAGAGGGAGAGAGAGAGAGAGAGAGAGAGAGAGAGAGAGAGAGAGAATCCCAAGCAGACTCCACACTGTCTGCAGGAAGCCCGATGTGGGGCTCGAACTCACAAACTGCAAGATCATGACCTGAGCTACCCAGATGTCTCATTTGGTCCTTTTTATATGTTGGATTGACTTGCAAAATTTCTCTTAAGGATTTTTACATCTGTGTTCATGAGTGATATAGTTCTAATTTTTGTAATATCTTTGTTTAGTTTTGGTGTCAGGGTAACGCTGGCCTTGTGGGGTGAATCGGGAATTGTTTCTTCCTCTTTAAGAATTTTGTGTAGAATTGATATTTCTTCTGTAAATGTTTAGAGGAATTCCCAACAAAGCCATCTGGAGTTGGAGTTTTCTTTGTGGGAAGGTTTTTAACTATGAATTCAGTTTCTTGAATCTATATATCAGGTTATCATCTCTCTCTCTCTCTCTCTCTCTCTCTTTTGAGCAAACTTTGGTAGTCTTTTTTAAAGAATTTATCCATTTCAACTTAAGTTGTCGTATTTATCGACATAAAGTTGTTCATATAGTTTCTTATCTGTAGGAGGTGTAGTGATCTTGTTTTTTAGGTCTTTGTTTTCTTAGTACTTAACGCCATAAATGTCCCTTAAGAGCATTGTTTTAGAAGTATCCTTCACATTTGCTTTACTGTGTTTCCACTTTCATTCAGTTTTAAAATATTGTCAAATTTTGTTCATGATTTCTTCTTTGATCCATGAATTAAAAGGGTGTTGTCTAATTTCTAAAATTTGGGGATTTTCTAGATTATCTTTTGTTATACATTTCTGTTAAATTTTGCTTTGGTTAGAAACATACTTGATAATTAATTTAGTTTTTTTGAATTCATTGAGACTTAGGGCTCTGCACAAGCTCTGTCCTGGTAAATGTTTCATGTGTATTTGCTGTTACTGGGTGGAGAGACCTGTTTAGAGTGAAATTTGTGTAGATAGCACATAACTGGGTCTTGTTTTTATTTACCCAGTCTGGTAGTCTGTGCCTCTTAATTTAAGTATTTAGACCAGGGGTACACAAACTGTGATTCATGGGCCAAATCTGGCTTGCTGTCTATTTCGTAAATAAACTTTCCTGGAATGTAGCTGTGCTTGTTAGTGTTTGTGACTGCCTTTGCGTATGACAGTGGCACTGAGTAATTGTGTGAGATCCTGCCTGGCTGGCAAAGCCCTAAATACTTATTTTGGCCTTTATTTAGAAGAAGTTTCCAGCTCTCGTTCTTTAATGTGGTTAATGATCTGGTTGGATTTAAATCTCCCGTGTCACTGTTTCTTTTTACTTGTCTTTCTGTGATTTCTTTTTTATTCTTCCTCTGCTTTGTTTTGGATTAAATATTTTTTATGATTTCATTTTATCTCCCATTTTTGGCTTATTAGCTATATGTTTTTGTTTACCTTTTTTTTAAGATTATTTATTTTTGAGAGAGAGAGAGAGAGAGTGTGAGCATGAGCACAAGCAGGGGAGGGGCAGAGAGAGAGAGACAGAGAGAGACAGAGAGAGAGAGAGAGAGAGAGAGAGAGAGAGAATCCCAAGCAGGCTCTGCACTGTTAGCACGGAGCCCTATGTAGGGCTTAAACTTAATGAACAGCTCATGACATGAGTTGAAATCAAGAGTCCGATGCCTAACCAACTGAGCCACCCGGGTGCCCGTTTGCCTTTCTAATATAATACCACTCCACATATAAGAACCTTACGAAGGGAGTCTGGCTGGCTTAGTCGGTAGAGCTATGCGACTCTTGATCTCAGGATGGTGAGTTCCAGTCCTACGTGGGGTGTAGAGATTACTTAATAAATAGAAAGTAAAAGAAAAAAAACAACACTATGCTTTCATTTCCCATTCTAGCCTTCGTGTTATTGTTGTCATACGTTTTACTTGTATGTATGTTATAAACCTCAGAATACATTATTTCCAATTTAAATCTTTGTAATAATTTGCACTTTTCTGTAGTTCTGAATTGACTTGATAAGTAGTGTATTAGTATAGGTATACTTGAAGACAGTTATTATATTATTATCTGGATTAACCAATTCTTTTTTATATTACAAGTAATATTATTATAAAAACAGCAATATAAACTAGGAAAGTTAGAAAATAGAGGTAGTCATTTCTTTAGAAGATAAAATTTAAAATGCCACATTTCTGCCATTCAGAGATTACCACTGTTGACTTCCTATTGGTTAGCCTTCTCTTTCTTTGTACGTGTGTAAATACATAGAGATGTGAGTAGTGTTTGCCACAGTGAGCTCTTCTGCTCATGCTTTTTTATTTCTTGCTTTTTCAGTTACCTGCATCTTTCTGTGTATTAAATGTTTGTCTTTCTTATCTAACTATACTCAGTCCATATTCCGATTTCTCCAGTTTGCCTCCAGATATGTTTTGCACTTGGTTTGTTCGAGGCAGGATTCAATGTGAACCCCGTTATATCTGGTTGTCCAGTTCTCACTGTCTCCTCACCCACTTCTGTTCTGTTGGCTGCACGCTTGTCCACACTGTCCTCCCCAAGGCTGACTCTGGTGTCCTTGGTCAGGCACACACTTGAAGCTCCCACTTGATACTCTCCCAAGTGCTCACCAGTGATAGAAGACCATGTTTGCTCATGGAGCTTCTCTTTTTTAAAAATTATTTGTTGTAGGGGGCGGGGCCCCTGGGTGGCTCAGTGGGTTAAGTGTCTGACTTTGGCTCAGGTCATGATCTCGGGGTTCATGAGTTCAAGCCCCGCGTCGTGCTGACAGCACAGAGCCTGCTTCGGATCCTCTGTCTCCTCTCTCTCTCTGCCCCACCCCTACTTGCATTCTCTGTCTCAAAATAAGTAAACTTAAAAAAAAATTTTTTTTAGTGGGAAATCTCATCTGTTTATTTCATATAAAACTGTAACTTTTAACTAGAATTTAAAACTTTAATTTTTAGGGGTGCCTGGGTGGCTTAGTTGGCTGAGCGTCCGACTTGGGCTCAGGTCGTGATCTTGGCAGTTTGTGAGTTTGAGCCCCATGTCAGGCTCTGTGCTGAGAGCTTGGAGTCTGGAACCCGTTTCAGATTCTGTGTCTTCCTCTCTCTTTCTGTCCCCTCCCCTGCTTCCTTTCTGTCTCACTCAAAAATAAATAAACATTAAAAAATTTTTTCAAAAGATCTTTAAAACTAATATCTAATTGGATTATTTCAGCGTTTCCTTCTGTTCTTGTGCTTTATGGCTGCAGTTTGCTCATGGGGTGCATTTTCATTTCACTTTCCCATGGGGATTTCTTCGGTGCTAAGTAATCCCATCAGGTTATTTATTTTCTAAAATTGCTTAATGATTTCTCTTTTTCTTCCTTTTTAAAAGGACCTTAAAGGCTTTGATCCGGGAGAGAAGTACTTTTTTAACACATCATGGGGAGATATTTCTCTCTGGGAACCTTCCGGAAAGAAAGTGGTATGTATTTTTGTATTTGATTTTTTTTTTTTTTTTTTTTGTATTTGATTTTTATGTTTCCTCAGAAGTTGGGGGTAAGTGTCAGTTTAGTTTTGAGGAACATCACATGTGCTGGGATTGCTGATGAGTGAGAGGGAGGGGTACAAGGTAAACATTCAGGGAAGGAGAAAGAAAAAGTGAAATGCTTTTATAATATAGAATCACTGATGTCACGAGGTGTCTGTATATAAAGTTGGTAGAGTGATAGAGTGAGACTATTATTTGTTCCTGATCGTAAGATGCCACTAATGTACGAACGGCCTTGGAACCCTAACGATTTTGAGTAAAAAGAAATGCCATGACATTATGTATGTTGAAGGCACATCCTGGTTTCAGAAATTTAAAATTAAAAATATGGACCTTTTAGTTGAGGAAAACGATTTATAATAATTTGAGACCTCAAACCCAAGCAGATTCAAGCTAAATTCTCCTTATTAAAGTGTTTTCTTCTGGAAAACCTTTCCTGCTACCTAGCCATCCATAACATTAGCCCCTGCATCAGTACCAAGCTCAGCATGTCCCAGATTTGACTTAACCGTCCCAGTCTCCATTTCCCCTTCCACGTTTGTCCAAGTCTTACTGGCCTTGGGACTTTTGACTTTTTTTTTTAATAATTTTTTTAACATTTATTTTTGAGAGAGAGACCGAGCATAAATGGGGGAGGGGCAGAGAGAGAGACACACACACAGAATCCGAAGCAGGCTCCAGGCTCTGAGCTGTCAGCACAGAGCCCAACTCGGGGCTTGGAGCCACAAACCGTGAGATCATGACCTGAGCCAAAGTCAGACACTTAACCGACTGAGCCACCCAGGTGCCCCGGGACTTTTGACTTTAAATGAATTTTTCCTATTACTAGTCAATCATTGTTCTGTCATAGTTTTCTTTTATCAACATTTCTGTTGTCAACTGTTCCACTGAGTTCCACTTTCCTGCCTCTGTCTTGTGTCACACGTGTTGGTCTGCCCTCCTTGACCCAGCACCCTCCTCTGCCATCAGACGCAAGATGCCTTGAAGCCACTTGATTTGCTTCTTCTCCTGTTTGTGACAGCACATGGCTCTTCCTCCGTGCCTTGCTTCGAAGACCTTGACTTTATGAATCTTTTCTTACATCTCACTGATTTTCGTCTTCTGAGTTCTCAGAAGATCCTGTATGTAATGTAACATGCAGTGTAATATATAATTATATGCTTTTCATCAGGAAACATTTTTTGAAAACCTGCTACAAAGTAGGTAAAACTTTTTGAGTGCCTAATACAAAGAGATACAAGATAGGTTTTTTCCTCAAGGAGTTTGTTTTGCTGGGGTGAATAGGGCCTAGGCATAAAGTGTTAAATAACAGTATGAAATAGTGGAGATTGGATTTGTTGAATAGACACCATATTCAGAAAAACCACCACTGTCTGGCGCAGTAGAGAGGCGCTGGCTGCTAGTTCACCGCTGTACTCCTGGTTGTTCCCAAAGTGGCAGAAATGTGCCGTCATGCCGGACGACGTGGCTTCTGCTCCAGCGAGGTTTTCAGGGGCTCAGAAGAAAGGTTTGTTAGACATTTGGGTTTGGGGGACAGAGACATGCTAAGGTTCTGTCAGGTGACGGAGCTCAGTTAGTATAGAATCTGAGGAAACAGCCTGACAGGGAGACGGTGCACCGTCCGGGGCAGGAGTTTCTGCCAGTACCCAGTGTCAGTACCCAGCGTGCCTCGCTCCACCCATCTGCATCTGTCCTTGGTCATTTTCCTTCCTCTGTTGCCAGTAGGGCCCAGGTCTCCACTCACTGTGTTCCCAGGTGATCGTTCACCCTGGAGCTGTCGCAGGGCTTTGACGGGAACATAGGCTTTCATCTCCCTCGGATAAGTGCCTAGGCTTGAGATTGCTGGGTCGCATGTGGTAAATACGTACATATTTATCTTGATAGCAAACTGCCACGCTGTTTTCCAAAGTGGCTGTACCATTTTGCTTTCCCCCTATGATGTGGCTGGGGGGGTCTAGTACTCTGCATGCCAGCTGGACTCGATTCTGTCTCATTTACGGTGCTTATGGATTTACTTGTTTTCCATTTTAATAGGGGTGTAGTGGTACCTTTTCTGGTTTTAATTTGCATTTACCTGGTGACTAATGACGTTGAGCATCTTTTCATGTGTATATTCGGCACCTGGATGCCCTCTTTGGTAGTGTTCAAGAGCCCATATTCTTTTTTTTTGATTATTTTTCATGTTTATTTTTGAGAGAGAGAGACTGAGAAACAGGGCATCAGTGGCGGAGGGGCAGAGAGAGAGGGGGAGACACAGAATCCTAAGCAGGCTCCATCAAGTGCCCATATTCTAAAAATTGGGTTATTTTTTCCTTATTGGGACTTGAACATGTCTACAACATGTATTCTGGATACAAGTCCTTTATTAGGTATGAGGTTTGCAAATATTGTTTCCTAGCCTGTGGCTTGTCTTCTTATTTTTTTAAAAGGTCTTTCCTTCTTCCTTCCTTTTCAAATTGGTTTCCATACAGCACGCAATGCTCATTCCAACCAGTGCCCTCCTCAATGCCCAACACCCACTTTAACTTTCTTTCTTTCTTTCTTTTAATGTTTATTCACTTTTAGGAGAGAGGGGGAAGGGCAGAGAGAGAGGGAGACACAGAATCTAAAGCAGGCTCCAGGCTCTGAGCTGTCAACACAGAGCCCAACTCGGGACTGGAACTCAGGAATCATGAGGTCATGACCTGAACCGAAGTCAGACACTTAACTGAATGAACCACCCAGGCACCCCAACAGTGTCTTTCATAGAGCAGAAGCTTTCTTACTTTGACAGAGTCCAGTTTATCAGCTTTTTTTGTGGATTATGTTTATGTTTTCATATTTAAGAAATCTTTCCCTAATCAATCCAAAGATCTATTCAACACTAATGGATAGTATGGTGCAGTTGTTAGTAATTTCTGTTGGCTCTTTCATCAAGTATAATTTTCATTGACTAACTGGTTTTTCACTACACTATTTCATTAAGTATAAAACACACCATTTAAAAAGTATTATTGAGGCGCCTGGCTGCCTCAGTTGGTAGACCATGTGACTCTTGATCTCAGGGTTTTAAGTTTGAGCCCTACATTGGGTGTGGAGATTACTTAAAAAATTCTTGGGGCACCTGGGTGGCTGTCAGTGGAGTGTCCAACTCTTGATTTTTGGCTCAGGTCATGATCCTGGGGTTGTGGGATTGAGCCCGGTGTCAGGCTCTGAGCTGAACGTGGATCCTGCTTGAGATGCTCTCTCTCTTCCTCAGCCCCTCCCCTGCTTGGATGTATGGGCGTTCTCTCTCTAAAATAAAAAATAAAAGATAAAAATAAAAAATTCTTTAACAATTGTATTAGTCAAGTATAGTTGACATACAATGTTTTATTAGTTTCAGATGTATGACAGTGATCCAACATCTCTGTCCATCTCTATACATTTCTCAGTGCTCACCCCGATAAGTATAGTCACTGTTACCATATAACATTATTACAAAATTATTGACTGTGTTCTAAGACACACAATTTTTTAATGAACCACGAATAAAAACATTAAAGCAATACTTAAACTGTGTTCTACCATTGAACTGTTAATTGTAAGGCGGATCTAGTTGTCTGAGATTGTAAAATATGAATCAGTGAAATATGGGTGGTTTTTTTAGTTTTTGGTCTGGGGTTGGGCGTCACCTTAGGTTTATTCTGCATGCTCTCAGAAATGGGAGAACCTGGGATTTTGCTGATTGCTGAGAAGACAGTTTCACGTTGTTGAACATGTTTGGGTGATTTCTCTGACTTGTGACAAGAGGGAAACCTGTGCGAATAGGAGAGAGAGTGTGACAGAAGCTACAGAATGTGTGTGAGGGGCATGAGAACACAGGCTTAGGAAGGATGGGGGTGATCTGTGGTAGCAAGAAGCAGTGTCACAGAGTCATCTCCCCACAGCCGATGCTGGGACCTCATGCGAAGGTCCTGGTCTTACCTTCCTCCTCGGTGACACTAGGGCCAGGTATTCTGTGGTTCAGCACCTCCCGGGTCTGGAGACTCACGAGACCAGACTTCATGGGTGTCAAACCTTCACAAGCCGGCCAATTTTCGGGTGTTAGAACATTGCATTGCTCCGTTGGCCAGCTCTTGTCCAGATGCCTGTTCTTATGCCCCAGGCCTCTTGGATTCCCCTGTGTTTGCCCCAAAGAGGAGCCCTGCCTCGTTGGTCTGTATTCTGCCCTGGAACTCGTTCAGGATTATTGTAGCGCCTGAGGGGCAGCCTCTTCCTCACAGCCTGTCACATCGCGTGTTGGACACTTGCATGTTGTAAGCACTGTCCATTTGGCCCCACCTTTTCCAGGAGCGAGGGGAATAACAGATAGTAATGACAGTTTAACACTTTGCATGTTAGGTTAGTTGCAGGTAAATTCTAGAGGTTTTAGAATTTGAAGTGCAAACAACATTGGAACTATGGGAAATGGGATGAGAAAGGGAGAAACCAACTTTCTCTTGCAGAGAACTGAGTGGGTTTCTTCTACTGGAGTAAAGAGATTGAGGTTTTAGTAGATGGCCTGGAAGGGGTCAGTGAGCGACCTGCTTTGGGCCAGGTCCTGTGAGCACCGTCTGCAGCTGGGGATCGCTGCTACATTTTTAGATGTTGGAGGAGAAAGAAACGAATACTGTTTTGTGACATGGGAAGTCTATGAAACTTGAACTAGTGTCTGTACTTTTATTGGTACAAAGCCATGCTCATTGACTTGCATATTCTCTGCAGTGCTTCTGTGTTCCAGTGGCTGCGCCAAGTAGTTGGCATAGAGGCAGTATTTACTCTCTGGCCCTTTAAGAAAAAGCTTGCTCTGGCTTAGAAAAAACGCCGTTCCCTGAGGGGTGATAGTGTTACGTTATCCAGCCCATTAAAAGAAGAAGAATCCTGTACTTGTGAACTGTAGAAGGTGTAGCATCTGGTGTTTCTATTAAAGTATGCTTGACTTTTTTTTTTTTTAACAGAGATATCGAACAAAGCCATACTGTTGTAGCCTCTGTAAATACTCTACAAAAGTGCTTACTTCATTCAAAAATCATTTACATCGCTACCATGAAGATGAAATCGATCAAGAGCTGGTGATTCCTTGCCCAAACTGTGTATTTTCCTCTCAACCCAAAGTCGTGGGAAGGCACTTCAGAATGTTTCACGCACCTGTCCGGAAAGTCCAGAACTACACAGTGAATATTTTAGGCGAAACTAAGTCTTCAAGGAGTGATGTGATAAGTTTTACATGTTTGAAGTGTAACTTTTCCAACACTTTGTACTACAGCATGAAGAAGCACGTGCTGGTAGCCCATTTTCACTACCTAATCAACTCCTACTTTGGCCTGCGGACTGAGGACGCGGGTGAGCAACCGAAAGCCGACGAAAGCCTTTCTACTGAGAAGATGCCACCGTCTGACAAGTACTATTGTAAAAAGTGCAACGCCAACGCCAGCAGCCAGGATGCTTTAATGTATCATATTTTGACATCGGATATACACCGGGATTTGGAGAATAAGCTTAGGTCCGTGATCTCAGAACATATAAAGAAGCCCGGACTTTTGAAGCAGATGCACATCGCTCCAAAGCCAGCGGCACCCTTGGCCGTGCCCCCGAACAGCGGTGCCCCCGGCGTCGCGGCCGCATCCCCCTGCTTTCGTCTCGCCTTGCCGCAGAAGAGCCAAAGCCAGACCGTCGTGCAGCCTGTGCAGGGCGCAGTCCAGCCAGTGACTGTGGCCTCGGGCACTTCTGGAAGCCTCACCCATTCTCCGCCTGCCGTTGCCCAGCCCCACGTGACCCTAGTCTCCAGTCCCCTGCCGGTGGGCCAGAGCAACCTCCCTCTGCCACCCTCGGCTCCCCAGCCTGTCTTTCTTTCTCACGGAGTCCCACTTAGTCAGTCAGCAAATCCTCCTGTGTTGCCCCTGAGCCAGCCAGTCGGGCCTGTAAATAAGTCTGTCGCAACCGGCGTCCTCCCCATAAACCAGACCGTTCGCCCAGGGGCTGTACCTCTTAGCCAGCCGGTCGGTCCCATCAACAGACCAGTTGGGCCTGGAGTTCTTTCAGGTAAACAGACCTGCTGGGCCTGGAGTTCTTCCTGTCAGTCCGTCTGTCACCCCCGGGGTTCTTCAGGCTGTCTCACCAGGGGTGATTTCTGTGAGTCGGACAGTCCCCTCAGGGGTCCTGCCTGCAGGCCAGATGAACCCTGCCGGGGTCATCCCTTCAGGACAGACGGCAACTTCTGGGGTGCTTCCTGCGGGCCAGATGGTCCAGTCAGGGGTTCTCCCCATTGGCCAGACGGCCCCATCGGGGGTTCTCCCCACTGGGCTGACGGCCCCGTCACGGGTTCTGCCTGCAGGCCAGACGGTCCCGCTGAGGGTTCTGCCTGCGGGCCAAGTGGTGCCACCGGGGCTCCTTTCTCCCAACCAGACGGTCTCGTCAGGTGTCCTCCCTGTGAACCAGGGTATTAATTCTGGGGTTCTGCAGCTCAGTCAGCCTGTCGTGTCGGGGGTGCTCCCTGTGGGCCAGCCAGTGAGGCCCGGCGTCCTGCAACTGAATCAGTCTGTGAGCACCAACATCCTGCCTGCAAATCAGCCAGTTAGACCTGGTGCTTCTCAAAACACCACTTTCCTCACGTCAGGCTCTATTCTCAGACAGCTGATACCTACAGGGAAACAGGTGAATGGGATTCCCACGTACACACTTGCGCCCGTATCCGTCACTCTGCCTGTGCCTCCAGGAGGCGTTGCAACCGTGCCCCCGCCCCAGGTGCCCATCCAGCTCCTGCAGTCGGGCACGGCTGCGCAGATGGCCGGCTCCATGGCCAGCATGCCCTCCCCTCCGGTGGTTGTGAACCCCGCTCAGAGTGTGTTTGTGCAGGCCTCTCCGTCTGTGGCAGAGGCCAGTCAGGCGCTCAGACAGGCCAAGCAGTGGAAAACCTGTCCGGTTTGCAATGAGCTCTTCCCTTCCAACGTCTACCAGGTTCACATGGAAGTGGCGCATAAGCACAGTGAGTCCAGATCTGCCGACAAACTGGAGCCCGAGAAGCTGGCGGCGTGTGCGCCATTTTTAAAGTGGATGAGAGAGAAGACGGTTCGCTGTCTCTCTTGTAAGTGCTTAGTGTCCGAGGAGGAGCTCATGCATCACCTGCTGATGCACGGCCTGGGGTGCTTGTTCTGCCCGTGCACTTTCCACGACATTAAAGGTCTTTCGGAGCACAGTAGGACGATGCACCGAGGGAAGAAGAAATTACCTGTGGATTATAGTAACAAAGGCTTTCAGTTGGATATCGATGCTAACGGCAACCTGCTCTTTCCCCACCTTGACTTCATTACCATATTGCCAAAGGAGGAGCTTGGGGACCGGGAAGTCTACTTGGCGATCCTGGCGGGGATACACTCCAAGTCACTGGTGCCCGTGTATATCAAGGTGAGGCCCCAGATGGAGGGCGCCCCCGGGAGCCCCGGCAAACAAGCCCTGACTTGCCCATTTTGCTTTGGCACCTTTGTGACGACCGAGGCCTACGAGCTGCATTTGAAGGAGAGGCACCACATCACCCCCACAGTCCACACGATCCTGAAGTCTCCGGCCTTTAAGTGCATCCACTGCTGTGGGGTCTACACGGGCAACATGACCCTGGCAGCCATCGCCATCCACCTGCTGCGCTGCAGAAGCGCGCCGAAGGACAGCAGCTCGGACCTCCAGGTCCAGCCTGGTTTCATCGAGAACAGCGAGCTGCTCTTCGTGAACGGGGGGGTGATCCATGACCCCAGCTTCTCTGTGAAGAGGAAGCTGCCTGACGGCCCCCTCGGGACAGAAGGCCAGAGGGGCGTGGAGGAGCGGCCCCTCATCGCAAACACCGATGCAGCCCCGGCTTCCGACAAGGCGACGAGTGCGGTGCCTTTTAAAAGACAAAGGAATGAAATCAGGACAGAGGGACCGCCCGTTAACGAAGATGCTCTTCAGATTTTAGCATTAAATCCTAAAAAATACGAAGACCGTTCGTATGAAGAAAAAAAGCAGTTTCTTAGAGATTATTTCCATAAGAGACCATATCCTAGTAAAAAGGAAATAGAACTTCTTTCCTCACTCTTGTGGGTGTGGAAAATTGATGTGGCTTCGTTTTTCGGAAAAAGAAGATATATTTGCATGAAAGCTATAAAAAATCACAAGCCTTCTGTTCTTTTAGGCTTTGATATGTCTGAACTTAAAAATGTTAAACACAGGTTGAACTTTGAGTATGAGCCACAAAACTTGTAAAAACAAATTAGGAAATCTAAAGTCCTAGATAATTAGTAGTTTTTTCAATTGAGATTTAAAAAAATGTTATTTTCTTCACTGTATGTTGAACTAATCAATTTCAGTGGTCTTTATGCTGCTCTTTAGATTTATTTCAGGTGCTCAGAAAGACTTCTATGTAAAAGAAGTGAATAGTTCTTTCGGATTTATTGTTTCCTGCAGTTTGATTTTGTAACAGTTATTTTTAGTTCTTCCCTGTCATGTAAATTAAATCCTTGGATCTTTCATGCACGTCTTGTTTCCCAGTAGTGTCGGTATCGTAGGATGAAACCCGAAATCTGTATGTTTGTGTTTTCATTTAAGGAAATTTCAGCTTGTTTCAGAATACTTGATTAACTGCATTGATCTCCCTCAGTTAGCTTCACGTGTAGCAGCAAACGATAAGCGTCAATGCTGACAGAAGTGAGTACACACCCGTGACGTGTGTGATTCCCTGGGACGCACTGCATTAACTTATGCCGGTTTCTTCTTTGCAAGGTACTTGCTTATTAGATTGTGATTTTGATTTACGTTTTTTCAAGTTTGTCCTAGCAGCTGTCTTTTATTACAACTCCTAGAAAACCAAATGTTTTCCTTTGTTAAAAATATACTGAACCCCAAGCCTGCTATTTAGCTCGTTAAGAGTTATTTTCAAATAAAGCAATTTTGTAGGTGCAGAAATCCTTTTCAGTTAGACTTCTCCCCTTTTTGATATGGTGGTAAGTTATTTCCCCCATTCAAAAGTAAGACAATAAATTTTTAGTGCCTTTAGAATAAATGCTGAACACACACACAAACTCTTCTCCTAACCTAACTGTTCATGAATCAGTGGAAGGGAAGGACCAAGTTACTCAGGAATAAAATTTTTACCCCTGAGTGTGGATGCTAACTGGAGTGTAGACATGGGTTTTCAGGGGACGAGGGGAGATGAGTAGAGCCAGAGCTGTCTCCGTGTTGGTGTATTACGTCTTTGACATTTCCTAGAGGTCCACATCCTTGTTCTGGGAAAACGGGCTTTCCTTGGCCAGTCGTCGGGGTTAGTGGGATGGGGCATTGTTGAAGAACTCCACGGCATTACTGGCCTTCGGACAGGTCAACCTCCGGGGTTTTTTCCGCACACAGAATAACTAAAGGCACCAGAACCAGCCATGGACACCAGCCAGTTTTGACCTTAAATCGTATTCCTGGCGATACACAGCAGAAGCACCTGTCCAGTGTACTCAGAAGATATGACAGTCTCTGGGAAATAGGATGATGTTACTATGTGGATTTTAAAAAATAGAAAACTTGCATGTAATTGCTATACTGTGCATTTTCGAGGCAATTGTGAAACTGGTCTGTGATTGTTGGTGTACTCTGTTGTAAATCCAAAAAGAGCTTGTTGAAGTTTATTTTTTTTTTAACCTATTGTTTCAGAGTGTCTATTTTGAATTAAAATTTGTTATACCACTGCAAACAGAACTGTTTAATTCTTTTAACAGATATGTCACTGTGACTCAGTAATCATCTCCATGGAGAAATACATATCACATTTATTTGCTAAAAAACACTACTCGTCACTGTGAAAGTAGGTCGGGATAACCCAACAGAGCTAGTTAGCAGTGTCCCCACGGCAGATGTGGCCAGATCTTGACACGTCTGTAATGTTGGCCTCCACTGTCAAAACGGATGTCGGGTAGCCGTGAACTTGCCTGTACTGAGGCTGAACTGGTGACCGTCAGTGTGGGGGAGGCCGGGTCTGGAGGTGCCGACAGCAGCAGTTTGCCGTGCATGGCGGGGGAGGGGACTGGCTGGCTCACCTTTGTTTAGTGATGTAAGTCAGGGTTTCCGTTGGCATTTTGGGCAATAATTCTTTGTTGGGGATGACTACCCTGTCCAGTGCAGTGTTGGACTGGCACCTGTGGCCTCGTCAGCTGCTTCAAGTCATGGCATTGCTGTCCCCCACCCCCCATCATAACAACCAGAAATGTCATTGAATCCACCCTGACGAGAACCACCGTGACAGAGGAATTCTGATTTCTAATTGTGTTGCAGTTGTTGGTCGGCCTTTGGTGCCGAGTCTTTCTGTGAACGCTTCCCTTTGAGCTCCGTCCCACAGCAGCATGCTGCCTCCAGAATGGGACGCTGCCTCCAGAATGGGACGCTGCCTTTCAGGCTCCCCTGGGCTGGGAACCCAGTTTGTCAGCCTGCTTGATAACGGAATGGAGGTTTCTAGTGTGGCCGAGGGGTCTGGACAAGCCATCTTAGATCTCAGATTCACCTTAAGGGTCATGAATGTTTTCTTTTCTTTTTTTTTTTTAATTTAACATTTACTTTTGAGAGAGAGGGACAGAGTATGAATGGGGGAGAGGAGTGGGCACACAGAATCTGAAGCAGGGTCCCAGCCCTGAGCTGTCAGCGCAGAGCCCGATGTGGGGCTTGAATCCATGAGCTGTGAGATCACGACCTGAGCTGAAGTCAGATGCTTAACTGACTGAGCCACCCAGGCGCCCCTCTTTTTTTTTAAAGTTATCTATTTTGAGAGAGAGAGCGAGAACGAGCAGGGGAGGGGCAGAGAGAAAGGGAGAGAGAGAGTTCCAAGCAGGCTCTGTGCTATCAGCTCAGAGCCCAACAAGGGGCTCAGTCTCACAGACTGTGATCGTGACCTGAACCGAAATTAAGAGTGAGATGCTTAACTGACTGAGCCACCCAGGGACCCCATGAGTATTTTCTTTAAAAAGCTGTAGGCGAATGATACGGGGCAGAGGCATGAGGTGGAAGCCAGCAGAAGGCCGGAGGATGGCTCCCACAGCGCTAATGGACGGCAGGCCTCCCAAGGCTGCAAGTGCAAATAGCAGGGTGACTCCCACATAGTTGTGGAAAAGATGTGCCCCTCGCTGCTTCTGTGACGTGGGGCACAGGGCAAGAATCTGGATGGCAGACATCACCATGGTGGAAGTTGGCAGGGATGGGGCAGATAGGCCAGACAGCAGCCAAGATGGCCGTGTTCAAGGGCCGTGCTGGATACGACAGCAGTATTAGGTGCCGTAGTCCGAGAAGACGAGCTGGTCCAGGAGCATGGAGACCTGGGTGGTGCACACGGTATCGGCGAGCTCTTTGTACCAGCCCACCTGTGTGCCGACTCCTCTGCCCTTCACCTTCCATCAGTGAGACAAACTATAATCAGTGACGAAGCCAGTCGGGAGCCAGAAGACCTTCATCCACACACCGCAGATAACGAAAACAGAGGCCCTGCACAGCTGCTGTGTCACCACCCTGGACTCGTGGCTCTGGGGATGGTGGTTTTTCCAGAGCTCTTCTAGAATGACCCACAGGGTTATCAGGAGAGGGCTCTTGCTCATAAAGGACCTTGGGCACCTGGCCTCTTTGGTGTTGGGCCCACGTTATCCCTTCCCTCAAACTCAGGTTAGTTTTGTCTCCCTCACAAAAGTCCATGATGTTCTCATTCTTTGTAAGTTTTGAAGTAAGAGCTCTGGAAATTCTGTGCTTTGCGGTAGTCCATACTTTACCGACCTTCCCTTGTTTTCAAAGGCAGCAGCCCTGGTGAGGCCTCCAGTACATGAGTGTTGTCTGAGGCAGCCTCTGGCACAGCCAAGCTCCTGCCGCCAACTTTCCCTGGTGCGTGTGGGAGGACACCTGCCCGCCTCCACTTCCAGCCTCATCCAGCTGCCCCTTTAATCTGATGAGTACTGTGCAGTTACAGGTTTCTTTAAAAAAATTATTTTTGTTTATCAGAGAGAGCGAGAGAGAAAGTGAGAGAGCACAAGCCGGCGGGGTGGGGGGGGGGGAAGGGAGAAGGCAGAGAGAGAGAAAGAGAGGGAGCAGGGCTTGAACTCAGGAACCACAAGATCATGACCTGAGCCCAAGTTGAACACTTAACTGAGCCACCCAGGTGCCCCTAGTTCTAGATTTCTTAAGAGCTCACTAAGCAAATCAACAAATAGCCCTTAGAAAAGAAGAAGCAACACTCGGCCCCAAACTCTAACCTAGTTTTTACTTCAGTTTTTAAGTAGTGTTTCTGGACATTTATCAGCTGTTCATTTTTGCTAGGAAATGGGCGAGTGCTTTAACAACAGTGCCGATGGCAGTGTCACGGCACGCCGAGCGCTCACTGTGTTGTCTGCTCAAGGGCCATCCGCACTTCCACAGTTAAAGAGAGGTGATAGTGTTCCTTTTTACACATATGGCATCTGATGCATAAAGCGGGTCCTTACGTTGCCCGAGGTAGGGGGCCCGGAGGATGTCATGCTCTTGCTGGATGAGATATGATGCCCCTTATTTCATAGATGGAGAAATGGGGTTAGAATGACCAGCTGTCCCAGTTTGCTGAGGACTTGAGGTATTTCTCCGGACTTTTCAGTGCCCAAACTGGGAACATCCAGGCAAGTAGGGACAAGTTGGTCACCCTACTCAATGAGTTTACTTAAGGTGACCTGTCACTTAACAATAATGCTATACTGTCTTTGTCTCTAATACTACATCTACTATCTTCATACGTGTGCTTGGGTCTTTGTGTATCAAGATACATAGTGCATCCTAATAAAATGGAAAGACCTTATAACATAGATTAAAATCAAACTAAAAATCTGTTGTATCTGTCCACCATATCGTCATGTCGAGAACAGACACTAATACCAGTCTTGCATGCACATGATCCGTCGACACATTTTGAGGGGAAACAAGGTGCTAAGGGGTAGCTCAGATGAGCTTTTCATAGCCTTTAACGAAGGTACTTCTCTGACCATTCTTCTGTGTCCCGCTCAAACTCATGAGCTATCTATTTTTAAAGAAGAAAATGTATATGGAGTCCTTTTCAGAAGCAAAGCTTTTCCAATAAGAATTTAAAATTTTATTAAGATTTAAATTCTAAACTAAACTTCAGCAGCCAGATAGACATATTTACTAGGAACAAACTAAGATTGTGTGGTTCTGCATTCAAGTACAAATTCAGAATTAGTTGTCATGAATGAATATATTGTTTCAGAAATTGGTTTCTTACAGCTTACAATTCATAATGTGGAAGGTTTAATACAGTGTTAAATAAGTTACCATTTACCTAGAAGCTGGAGAAAATTGAATAATAGCAATGAATGATAAAGTTTTAATGGTTCAGTAGTTTTTCTCAAGACAACTTTTCTGCATAGATACATAGAAATACCTCAAGATAATATTGTTAGTTGAGTTATAAAACCCATAAAAAACAGTTTTTCCAGGGTTTACAGTAAGTTGACTCATTTTGCTTCCCCAGCCCCCTACTAAGCAGCTGTCAGAATTGGAAGACTGAAGGCATGGAAAACCCTACACTGTCTATGAACTACACTGAGAAAAACAGTGGGGAGTAAGCAGAAAAGTTCACACGCTCAACACCACACACACGTTAATATGATCACATAGATTGTGTCCCAGTGAATGCCAGAAAGCGTTTTCATGTAGATTTAACTTAAGGTCGTCTTATTACAAGGAAAGTGTCTTTGGCCCTAAAAAGGACAGAAGGCTCCTCTACAGTTGGCTCTTTTGTGGAACAGGGCTTGTGAAATGCACTTTGCTGAGAAGGTAATTTTGGGTTATTTTTAAAAGCTAATTTAATCTAGATTTTATATGTGCTTCAAATACCTAAATAGAGTGCATGTGAGGGTCAGCGAGCTCACTTACACAGAAGGAGGCGCAGTAACCGGTGCGAGAGGTTTTGGAATGCTCGGCCTCGCCTGTGACTTGCCGCCCCACTCTGGTCACATGACCCCAAATACATCCACAAGGGCCTTTGAGCTACATCCAGTTCTACCATGCTGCTGTAACTTAGAAAATCGGTAACCTCGTATGAATTGGACGTTGTACTACACTGGTTCTAGGTGCCCCTTCTTCCTGGTCACTATTTCACTCTTGGCTTCGTTTTATTTGCAGGTGATGGTAGTGACCAGTTTCATCCAGTAAGGTACTGACTTAGAAGTAAGCAGAACACACATATGCCAACACCCGGCACTGTACAATTTTCTAGCCATATTCTAGCTATTGACATTCCTGAGGCTTGGAGTCCACGTAATATTCCGTGCTAACTGATTTGATGACTAAAGGTAAGATTGAGATACTAAAAATAGATTTATTGCTACTGAAATGTTAAACATGTTGAATCAGTATTTTAAAAACTAAAATGAAAAACTTGGTTAATTCAGTATGAGATCTATTCAGTAATAAAGTTAAATGGTCTAAGGATATTACTATGTCTGTAAGCTGTAATCTAGTTGAGTCCCACTTTAGAAATGAATCCTTAAATATATGTTTAGAACTGCACACTGTTGTCCAAATGAAACCTATTTTGTTTCCAGGATCAAAATACTCACCATAATGTCTGAGGGATTTAGTATAATTTAAATGATACCCCCTAATTTCTCAATACTTAAGAAGTTCTGAAAATGAACCTATTTAACTTTATTCATTCTGAGAATGTATGCCAAGTTCTTGCCCCATGTGCCTGTTTTTCTATTTACAAAATGGTGGGGGATGGGAAGTGATTCCTTCTGTGTTTCGTAAGAAATGGTTTCAGTATAATCATACATTTTATTTTCCATCCACTGGAAATAGAGAATGGGTCTTTGCCCTTTCGTAGGCAACTAATCAACAAGCTGCTTAACTTTAAGTGGCCTGTATAAAGATAAATTAGTTGGTGTCTATAACTTGCTTTCCCACAGGGTTGTCAGTGTCTACACAAAAAGACTAGACAGGCAGATTCAAAGAGTTAGGAACATGGTATATTCTCGGGGGTAAACCATAACAGTCTTTTTATTTTTTTATTTTTTAAGTAGGCTCCATGCCCAACATGGGCTTGAACTCACAACCCTGAGTTCAGGAGGTGCATGCTCCACCAAACCGAGCCAGCAGTGCCCCTTGTAACAGTGCTTTTGCTTTCCAATATAAAGTCTACCTCCATCGCGGTCGTTTGGTTGCATCGCATAACTCGAACTTAGATTAGCATACAAGTCTTGAGAGATTTCTTTCTTTCCACCTGCACCCTCAATAGTCAGGTCCCTCTGGCTGCAACGATAAGCCGTGTGCAGGAAGAGAGTGTCAGAGTGATTACTTCTCTTTCATTTAAATTTAATATTTATTTAAAAAATTAAGCTGCTACCCTTCATTTGGTAATGTTATATTGTAATAGTGTTTTCTCACCATTAAAACCCTATTCGTGGGCATCCTTAAGATCATCAGGAACGTTATAGTATTTTATAAATATTTCACTATGGGAGGAATAATGCAGCTCTCTCTTCCTTCCTCCTTCCAATAAAGCGTCTTTGGACCAAACTTCCTTGGGTCTATGCTGTATCCATGTGTCTGCTCAGAGCTTGTGTCGAGTCAGATGACATGTCTGGTGGTAGAGAGATGCGAACCACAACACAAACGACAGCTCGAGACCCAGTAACACAAGACGAAGCGCTTCAGCTTTGAACATGTTCCTCGTGAGTTTTCCATTTGAATCTTTAAGAATGTCTTACACAGGGTGTTATATGGAAACCAATTTGACAATAAATTGTTAAAAAAAAAAAGAATGTCTTACACACCTCAAATTTTTATATATCTGCCTAATTTTGGGTAAGTATGTTTTACAAGATGTGCAGAGTTACTGCAAACTCAAAATCTAAAAATAAAGAGTAAGGCCAGAATACATTTCTCTGACTTCATAATTTTAGATTAGCGTGGTCTTCATTACTATATTACATATTGTAGGTTTCTAAAGTCAAAGTCACTCATTAATGTTGCACCAAAAGAGTTCTAGTGACTCCGTCCCTCATCACTGGAGGCTCCTGGAGATTCATCTTCTAACATTTGACTCTTTGCCAAGTGCTAATAGCCTGAAATGAAAAAGTAAATAGATCAAATAGCTTTCTTTTATCTGTTGCAAATTCAGTTGGAATCTAAATATTCAGATAGCTTAATTAAAATCCAAAGAACTTTAATTTAAATATATAACTACATCTTAGTGTTTCCATCACAGCAATGTTTGAGTTCTAACCCAAACAGCGTGTCTCACATTCTCATAAGCTCATCGGCTCTGTGTAGAAGATCTTCAAGACTCCTGTCAGAGGCGTTGGTCTGTCATAAACATTACTTTAGGATTAACAAAATTTGTGCATTTAATTTATGAATGCAATTGTTAAAAAGCTTTTAATGACTGTACAAAGAATAACATTGGCTATTAGCTTGATAGTTTGAATAGCAAAACTTTTCACATGGAATGCTTATATTTTTAAGTGGATAGAAGTTGCTTAATAGAAGTAGCCATTTATTCAATTTGATTAACTTTTTTTTCTTGTTTCCATTACTGCCATTTGTAAGCCCAACAGGGATAGTAGAGCAAGGGCTGAGGTACTTTCCAGCATGTATTAATTTTAAAGTATACGTATTGAAAGCATCTTTCTCATATGTTGTGGTGCCATGCTAAATGTACGATCCAGTTATTAACAGTGACAACTAGCAGTTGTAGACGGGCACATACAACCATCCAAATCTCTCTCCCTGCGGTCATCCCTTTATTCCTGACAATTAATGATGTCAGAGGGAGCATGCCCAGGCAGACGCACCCCACCATGCGCCTGTATCATAACCTGAGCTAGAATCAAACACCTGTCCCCTGTTGACTGGGTAAGAAACCTACCTTCCTAAGTTTGTCTTTCTGGGTGAGAGGGAGAGCATTTCTACTATTTGTACCAAATCACTTGGGAAGACTACTTCAAAGGCAACTTTTGAGAATTCCAGTGAGGAACGAGTGTGATTTTTTTTTTTTTTTTTTGGTGTTTCAACAGACCATGGTTCCTGAGGGTGAATATTCTGCACCTGTACAGTACCTGCAGTCTGTACCCATGTGGGTTGTCAATCCTGTGCAGGAGGCACATTAAGCTTTTCTTTTTACAAATGAGCAAACTGGCCCGGAGTAAAGTGACTTTTCTCAGGTCACAGGGGACAGTGGTTAGCAGAGCCAGATCTGAATGGGAGCTCTTGCTTTGTTTCCTAGCATAAACCATGTCATGATGATGAGAGGTCTTAAAAAAAACGATGTTTTAACCATGTGGTAACAAATAAACTAAATGAGGAGAAATGGGGGCAAGCTGAGGCTGCCAACGTGCTGCTGCAGGAGCTCACTGGTTCCCCTGCTGTAAGGAGCCTGAGGGAGGGGTTAAGTCACACCTGAACACTGTTCCTGGTGTAGGAATAACGTGGCCTGTTGCTTTAAATCGGTGTGATTTCTCCAGAAGGAAACCAGGCAAGTGAGTCAACCTGTGTTTGGCTTTCATGCCCTCTAACGATGTTGTCCACCCAGGGAGGGTAGGAGGCTACAGGAGAGAAGTCACAGAAAGATAAGGAAAGAGAGAAAGAGCTCCTTCCAAAGCCGGGGCAACCTGCAAGTCCGATGAATCACAACAGCCTGTTAGAGCTGTTGCAGGTGTGACTGCAGAAGCCCTGTGTGTAATCCCAACACCAGTGCACGTTCCCGTGATGGATTCTGCATCGTGGCCAGCTCAGGACATGCTTGAGAACATATGCAGAGGTGTGCGGAGGTCAGGACTCGGTCATGTCTGAGGACACAAAGAACTGCGGGTACATAGCCCAGGCCTGCCTGCTTTCACTTCGGGGCCTCGCCCCATTTCAGGTTCAGAGAAGGCCCACACCCTGCAGCCCCCCAGCGTCAGCTCCTCCCCCTCCCCTTCGGAGAGAGCCTCTGTGCCGGCCTTGCCCCATGTGACAGGAGAGAACCTCGGAGAGGCTGGGAAACCTTACCTGCCATACCGCCACCACTTTTCCAAGGTAGGTGCTCATGTGCAACCGTGGAGCCGGCTGGGCTTGTGCTGAGGTGCAGAGCAGGAGTCTCCGCTTTTACAACCCTTAGAATCTAAGAGGGGCGAAGGTTCTGTCTTTGCCGGCAGGGGTGCTGTTCATTCTATGTTTCTCCTTTGGGTTCCGAAGTTTGTATCCAGTTAAAAAGCAACATATTCAAGTTATTTCTTGCCCCCCCCACCGACTTCATGCTTCAAGCAAGTTATTGCTTGACCCCTTTCCCACTGGAAACACTCCAAACCATGCTTAAATCAGCTAGTTATTTTTGTTTCTTGCAAGTAAGGGCCAGCCAAGAAAACATTATTGGGATATGTTAACAAAACTGTCATGTGGCCTATAAGGTCCGTTCGAAAACAGACCCCAGAGGATTGATTGCTCCGCGTGTTCTTGGTCCTCAAGTGTTATCAGGCCCTAGGGAAACCGGGCAGGGCGTGTGCAAAAGAATGGTTGCACACACGGGTACCCTAAGCAGAGCGGGAAGGAGCCTCGACAAACACATCAGTCAAGAATCCAGAGTGTATTTCTAGAGTGCTGACAGCCAGAAGTGTGTACTCCTTTGCTTTTTTAAAATTCGTTTCAAGTTTTTATTTAAATTGCAGTTAATGAATGGTGCAGTTATTGATTTCAGGAGTAGAATTCAGTGATTCATCACTTACATACAGCACCCAGTGCTCATCCCAGTGAGTGTCCTTCTGAATCCCCGCCCATCCAGCCCATCCCCCACCAACCTCCCTCTGTCATCCCTCCGTTCGTTCTCTATTGTTAAAGTCTGTTTTATGGTTTGTCTCTTTCTCTCTTTTCTTCCCTCCACATTCATCTGTTTCATTTCTTAAATTCCACATAAGAGTGAAATATTGTGGTATTTGTCTTTCTCTGACTGACTTATTTTGCTCAGCATAATACTCTGTAGTTCCACGTTATTGCAAAAGGCAAGATTTCATTCTTTTTCATGGCTGAGTAATATTCATATGTGTGTGTGTGTGTGTGTGTGTGTGTGTGTGTGTGTGTGTACCATCTCTTCTTTATCCATTCCATTCATCAGTCGATGGACATTTGGGCTCTTTCTGGAATTTGGCTATTATTGATAATGCTGCTATAAACAGTGGGTGCATGTACCCCTTCAAATCTGTATTTTTGTATCCTTTGGGTAAGTACCTAGTAGTACAATTGCTGGGTTGTAGGGTAGTTCTATTTTTAACTTTTTGAGGAAACTCCATACTGTTTTCCAGAGTGTCTGTAGCAGTTTGCATTCCTACCAACAGCGCAAGAGGGTTCCCCTTTCTCTGCATCCTCACCTACATCTATTGTTTCCTGAGTTGTTAATGTTAGCCATTCTGACAGGTGTGTGGTGGTATCTCATTGTGGTTTTGATTTGTATTTCCCTGATGACGAGTGATGTTGAGCATCTTTTCATGTGTCTGTTGGCCATCTGGATGTTTTCTTTGGCAAAATGTCTATTCATGTCTTCTGTCCATTTTTTAACTGTGTTATTTTTTGGGCATTGAGTTTGATAAGTTCTTTATAGATTTTGGATACTAACCCTTTATCAGATAGGTCGTTTGCAAATATCTTCTCCCATTTTGTAGACTCCCTTTTAGTTTTGTTAATGTTTACATCATGAAGATAAAAATCTCCTGTGCAGAAGCTTTTTACCTCTGTGAAGTCCCAATAGTTCATGTTTGCTTTTGTTTCCTTTGCCTCAGGAGGCATGTCTAGTAGGAGGTTGCTGTGACCAATGTCAGAGAGGTCATTGACTGTGTTCTCCTCTAGGGTTTTGATAGTTTCCTGTCTCACGTTTAGGTCTTTCATCCATTTTGAATTTACTTTTGTGTATGGTGTAAGGAAGTGGTCCAGTTTCATTCTTCTGCATGTCGCTGTCCAGTTTTCCCAACACCATTTGTTGAAGAGACTGTCTTTTTTTCCAACTGGATATTCCTTCCTGCTTTGTTAAAGATTAGTTGACCATATAGTTGTGGGTCCATTTCTGGGTTTTCTGTTGTTCCATTGATGCATGTATCTGTTTTTGTGCCAATACCATACTGTCTTGATGACTTGAAGTCCAGAATTCTGATGCCTCCAGCTTCGCCTTACTTTTTTAAGATTGCTTTGGCTACTTGTGGTTCCATACAAATTTTAGGATTGTTTGTTGTAACTCTGTGAAAAATGATAGTGGTATTTTGATAGACATTGCATTAAATGTGTAGATTGCTTTGGGTAGGATAGACATTTTACATTATTTGTTCTTTCAATATGCATAGTATGATCTCAGTCTTTTTGTACTTTTTGAGGACTGATTTGTGACCCAGTATGTGACCTTTTCTGGGTAATGTTCCACGTGCACTTGAAAGAAATGTGTACTCTGCTGTTTTAGGATGGAATGTTCTGACTATATCTGTGAAGTCCATCTGGTCCTGTGTGTCGTTCAAAGACATTGTTTTCTTCCTTTCTGCTTAGAGGATCTGTCCATTGATGTAAGTGGTGCGTTAAGGTCCCCTACTATTATTGTATTATTAATGAGTTTGTTTATGTTTATCATTAATTGTTTTTACATATTTGGGTGTTCTCAAGTTGGGGGCGTAAGTCTTCTTGTTGGATAGACCGCTTTATTATGATATGGTGCCATTCTTCATCTCTTGTTACAGTCTTTGGTTTAAAATCTAGTTTTTCTGATGTAAGTATTGCTATTCCAGCTTTCTTTTGACATTCATTAGCATCATAAATGTTTTTCCATCCCCTCACTTTTAATCTGCAGGTGTCTTTACGTCTAAAACAAGTCTCTTGTAGGTATCATATACAGGGATTTTTAAAAATCCATTCCGATACACTATGTCTTTTGATTGGAGCATTTCATCCATTTACATTCAGAGTGATTATTGATAGATATGAATTTAGTGCTATTGTATTATTTGTTTTATCATTGTTTCCGGAGATTTTCTCTGTTTCTTTCTAGTCTGTTGCTTTTGGTCTTTCTTTCTCATTCAAAGAGTCCCCTTTAATATTTCCCACAGGGCTGGTTTAGTGGTCACAGACTCCTTTAGTTTTTATTTGGGAAACTCTTTATCTCTTCTATTCTGAATGACAGTCTTGCTGGATAGAGTATTCTTGGCTGCATATTCTTCCCATTCAGCATGCTGAATATATCATGCCACTCCCTCGTGGCCTGCCAAATTTCTTTGGAGAGATCTGCTGCTAATCTTATTTGTCTTCCCTTGTATGATAGGGACTTTTTTTGTCTTGCTGCTGGTTTTTCTTTATATTTTGCAAATTTAACTATGATATATCTTGGCATTAGCCTGATTTCGATGGGAGTTCTCTGTGCCTCCTGGATTTGGATGTCTGTTTTCCTTCCCTAGATTAGGGAATATTTCAACTATAACTTATTCAAATAAACCTGCCTCTTTTCCTTTCTCTTCTGGGGCTCCTATGATATGAATGTTATTACACTTTATGGAGCCACTGAGTTCCCTAAGTCTACATTCGTGATCTAATATTTTTCTTTCCCTCTTGTTTTCAGCTTTATTATTTTCCATAATTTTACCTTCTGTATCACTTATTAATTCCTTTGTTTCTTCCATCCTTGTTGTGGTTACATACAGTTGCTTTTGCATCTCAGTAATAGCATTTTTTTGATTTCTGCCTGAGTAGTTTTTTGGTCTTTTATCTCTGTGGTAAGGGATTCCCTGGTGTCTTTTATGCTTTTCCTGAGTCCAGCTGGTATCCTTATGATTGCTGCTTTAAATTCTAGATCAAGCATATTATCTATATCTGTTTTGAGTAGATCCCTGGATGTGACCTTTTCTTGTTCTTTCTTTTGGGATGAATTCCTCCATCTTGGCATTTTGTCTAGACAGGTCTCTGCCTTCTTCTTTGTGCTAGGAAAACCTGTTATATTTCCTGCTCCTGAGAGTAGTAGCTTAATAAAGAAGAGGTCATATACTGTCCATGGCCTGGTGCTTCAGAGTGTGTCTCTGATGTGTGCTGCATGGATTCTGCTGTGACTGGTCTTTCCCTGAGGTCCGTCCATTGCGGAGTTTCTCCTTGCCTGCAGTGGGGACTGTTGGGACCTTTTCCAGAGTGTGGCAAGCTTTAACTAGGTATGCCTTGTTTGGTCTGCTTATTAAAAGAGACATGATGCTATTTCCACTAGAGCTGAAACTTTGTAGCACTCTGTGGTCAGGCTTTGTGCGTATGGTGGTATGTGCTGGTCTTCTGGAGAAGGGAGCTGCTGCATTAGTTCTCAGGCAAGCGTGAGCCAAGAAGCAGCACCTGCAGAGAGAAATGGTGCCATCCCTTTCCTTCTTCCCAGAGAGGGAAGTTTGCACCTGCTACTGTCTTGGAAGCCCTTCCAGAAGAATAAACTACCTCTCCTGCTGTGTCCCAGGCATCCCTCAGATTCCTGCCTTCACCCTGACTGTGTCCGGGCTGTCTGCCCACCTGGCAGCTCAGTGCACCTGCGTTCTATCCCAGCAAGACTGGCTGAGTTTTAAAACTTCAACTTGAGGGACCTAGTATGGCAAGGATCCATGCTGGTCCTCTGGGGGAGGGTCTTGCTCTGCTAGGACTGACGCAGGTTTGTCTCAAAAGAGCAGTTGCACCAAAATACAGGAGCATTGGTTTTGGAGTAGAGTGCAGCAAAGAGCCAGTGTCCAGGTTAGCTACGCTCAGCAGGTGTCTCTGCACCTATGCTGAGGGGAAGGGGATGGTAATGGTGCCCTGCCGGTTCTTTTGTCCCTGGAGAGGCAATGCTACCTCGGCCAGATGTGCTCCAAGAAGGGGGAACCAGAGATGGTTCCAGGTGCACTGTTCCTGTGCGTCCCAGGGGACCCTTATATCATACCTCATGCTTCCGAGCTTCTGCCCTCCTCCTCTGCAGAAGCTCCGCAGTGCTGCACACTGGGCATCACACGGGCCTCTGAAACTCCGGTCTTGGAGCCCCACTGGTTGTAAAAACTCACAAAAAAACAGTCCCTCTCATTTTCCTGGTCAACGGCTTTGGGGAAGTGTTTTCCTCCCCCCCCCCCCCACCTGTCTCCATGACCAGGGCCCCTTCCCTTCTGCAGCACCTGTGATTCTGTTCTCCCCCAAATCACATCTCCACACCTCCTGTCTTCTACGGTATGGCCTCTTCTTTCCCTCTGGTTGTGCAGTGTGTCGTGTCAGTCCCCAGATCGGCTTCTTGGTTGTTCAGAATGGTTTGATATCTATCCAGCTGTGTTCAAGGGAAGAGGCAAGTCTGGGGTCCTCCCAGCTGTGTTCAAGGGAAAAGGCAAGTCTGGGGTCCTCTTGCTACTCTGCCATGTTAGCTCCTCTCCCCTCCACTTATTTTTATTGTGGTAGAGTACACATAAAAACTACCATCTTAACAACTTTTAAGTGTACAGTTCAGTGATATTAAATACATCCATGTTGTCGTGCAGCCAGCCCCCGCATCCATCTCCAGAACCTTCTCATCTTCCCAACCCGAAACTTTGTCCCCATTAAACACTGACTCCCCATCCTTCTCCCCCAGCTCTCACCATCTACTGTCTGTCTCTATGATTGTGACTTCTCTAAGAACCTCACCTAGATGTAATCATACAGGATTTGTTTTTTTGTGACTGGCTCCTTTCACTTAACATTTTGTCCCCCAAGTTCATCCATGTCATAGCAGGTGTCAGAATTTCCTTTTAAAGGCAGAATAATATTCCATTGTGTGTTTTACAGTATTTGTTATCCATTCACTCATCGATGGACACTTAGGCTACTTCCATGATTTAGCTATTGTGAATCATGCTGCCATGAACATGGGTATACAAATATTGTATTTACTTGCTTTTTAATTAACCCTGAATGTCAGAGTTCCCAGTATGGCTCAACTATGAAGTAAAAGGGTCATCAGTGAATGATAGGCAATAAAGCCCTAGCCACACCTGGGTGGCGAGACTAGGAGTGGTATTCTTCGTTGTATTTTTTCATATTTTATAAATTTTCTAAAATGTACATTTATCTAGTTCTCAAAATATAAGTGGTGTGTCATCTAAGAGTGTTACCAATTGAAAAAAAGTGACTGAGTCCAGTTGCCCCATTAAACCATTGCACATGGAGTTGTTGCTGTCAGTGTCAGCGTAAGGTGCTGCTAGATGATGCAGAGGTCTCAGAGCTTGAAGTTCAAGAATCAAAAAAGTAGGTCATCTGGTTGGTTGCTGATAACCCCCAACAGTGAAGTTCTAGGATAAACAATTACTTCACTGTTTTTATTACCTATGAAACTTGAGTTCAAGGAGACCACCACCAGCAGCCTCATGAAAGCCTTCTTGAAACTCTATCTTTCCCTCACTGCTTACATTTTCTGAGCAGAGAGAACTGCAGGTGTAGACCCCACACAGTAACCTGAGGTCAAGGAGGTAGAGACACACCTATGGCCTGCCCCTGTCCCCACTGGCCCCCAGCTGGGGATTGCACTGGGACAGGGAAGGGGCCAGAAGACAGCAAAAGGTATTTTCTCTCTAGACACATACTTAATAATTGTTGAAGAAAAAAACCTCTCAGCACCACATCTAGCAACTTTGAATGTAACTGACTGCTGGCTGCAGTCCCGTCTCCTAAGCTGCATGCAGAGATGGGATTGTGACCCATGATCTCTCCTGCCTCTTTCCTGAAATGTGGCCGCCATCACTTCTTTATTCTCCATCTATATCCACTGGGTCCATTACGTGCATGTCCCTAATGGCTGGTGGGGAAGAAACATGAATGAAACGGGGTTTGTGCCCTCCTGGAGCTCCCCACCTGCGCCCTAATGCTGTACCCTGTCTCCATTGCAGGAGCAAGGAGAGGGAAGACTGAACTGGGAACCACAGACAAGGCTTCACAGAGGAGGAGGGGAAACAGGAGGAGGTAAGGAGTGCTCCACCTCAAGCGAAGAGCAGATGCAGTGGCTCTGGGGGAGTGGCCGTGCGGAAGGCCCGCAGGGAAGCTCAGTGGTGGAGATTCTGACTTCAGGATGTCTGACAAGACAGGGTCAGAGGGGTCAGAGTCTGACAAGCTGAGAGGTTCTTTCTATAATTTTGGTAAGTAAATAATTGGATGACAGCAATGTGGTGGTACGCATGTATGCATGTATCAGAACTTCAAACAGCCTTCCTAGCCCTTCCTTCCCTCTCAGTCCTAAACTGTGGCAGGACTCAGCCCAGCTCCACATGGGTGGGAGAAGCAGGGGCTGCATGCCCGGAGCAGGGCAAGAAAGAAACCCATGATGGGGGGCAGGCAGGACGTGAGAATGGTCATTGTAGGTGCAAGCGGGGTGACAGGAGGTCTGTGCGTGGAAAGCCCAAGCTGGGTAAGAGGGCATGGAGGGGCGTGAAGCCCGCATCAGCAGAGGGTGGCCGTGTGTGGGAATGGGGGTGGTGACAGTGACACCACTGTCGCCAGTGGTGACACCATGGGTGGTGACATGGGCTGTCAAGCCCGCATGTGGAGGGGGCCTGGAACCTGTCTTTGCTCATGTGTACACATGTGCATCATTATTGCACACACATGCAATTAAGCCCCAGTTCTGTCCCTGGAAGTCCTGAGAGCAGTGGCACCCCAGGGCTGTAAGCACACCTACAGTGCAGATCTTGGCTTCTAATCAGCATTCTCCACAGAAGGAACAGGAACTCCTTGGGGGCTGGGGGAGGGGAGAGGCTGGTTTCAGGTCTGAGGCAGGAAAAGTGAGAGTTGAACATGAAACATCTAGTTGAACCAGAAAGTAAGAATATGCTTCAAGAATAATGAAGGAATGTAAAAAAGATGCAGAAGCTAGCTTGAAGAGACTCCCACTAGCCAAATCTGAGACATTCTGTCATCAAAACAGTGACAGTAAAGACTTATTATTAATTGAGTAAAATAGGAGTCCATACTGATATAAACAAATTACTTGAAAATTTGATGAGGAATGCAGTATTTTCATAGTCTCAAAATACCTCCGTACAAAATACTTAATAATTACAAAGGAGGAAAGAAAAGCTTCACAGTGGGGAAGCCCGGAAGATGCCACTGAGGTAAAGTGGGTAGAGGGATGGGCATCATCTGTGGTGGACAAACAGAAGTGGTGTGCCACCTGCCAGAATGTGCCACGGACACAGCATTGCTTCTGTGATTCCTCCTGCCAAAGGGCCGTTGCCTGAAAGTAGCTGTGAAGTTTTCTCCGACAAAACCAAATTACAGAATACTGGCTTGTAACCTGCAGAAGTGTCAAGGCCATGAAAATCAAGGGAGGACTGAGAACTGTTCCACAGTGAGGGAGAGTGAAGACAACTAACTGGATTCTGAACTTAAAAAAAAAAATTAACATTTATTTATTTTTGAGGTGGGGGAGGAGGGGCAGAGAGAGACGGAGACAGAATCCGAAGCAGGCTCCAGGCTCTGAACTGTCCGCATAGAGCCCAACGTGGGGCTCAAACTCATGAACCATGAGATCATGACCTGAGCCAAAATCAGGCACTTAACTGACTGAGCCACCAGGTGCCCCTGAAGTGGTGCTTTTATTGTGAGGGACATTATCAGGGCAATTGACAAAGCAGGAGTGAGGTCAAGGGTTAGATGATAGTATGTCAACATGCAGATTTTTGGGGGGAGTGGTTCTTACAGGAGATTTTATTAATTAATGGAAAAAATCCAGGGAACCAGGACATCTGGATTCTCATTTACTTTCTATTTATTTTTAAAATTGAGGGCATAATGGACACGTAACATTGGTTTCAGGTGCATAACATTAGGGCTCGATATTTGTGTATACTGTGAGATGATCACCACAGCAAACCTAGTTAACACCTCTTACCACACACAGTCACAACTCTTTCTTCTTGTGATGAGAATTTAGCAACTTTCAAATATGCAATATGGTATTATTAACTATAGTCACCTTGTTGTATGTTTTATCACCATGACAATTATTTTATAACTGGGATTATTTTATAATAATAAATTATAATTCTTTTTATTTATTTATTTTTTATTTTTTTTAAACGTTTCTTTATTTTTGAGAGGCATAGAGACAGAGCATGAGCAGGGGAAGGGGCAGAGAGAGAGGGAGACACAGAATTCGAAGCAGGCTCCAGGCTCTAAGCCATCAGCACAGAGCCTGACGCGGGGCTCAAACTCACAGACGATGAGATCATGAACTGAGCTGAAGTCGGCTGCTTAACCAATTGAGCCACCCAGGCGCCCCATATAATTCTTTTTATAACTGGAACTTTATACCTTTTAACCCCCTTTACACATTTTTCCCATTCTTCACCCCTGGCAGCCACCAGTCTGTTCTCTGTATCAATGAGCTTGGTTTTTATTGTTGTTGTTTTTAATTCCACATGTAGGTGAGATCATACAGTATTTGTCTTTCCCTGTCTGACTTATTTCACTTAATATAATGCCTTCAAGATCCATCCGTGTTGTTGCAAATGGCTGAATAATATTCCATTGTGTGTGTGTGTATACCGCATTTTTTTATATCATCTCTTTTTATATTAATTCCAATATAGTTAACATACAGTGGTATATTAGTTTCAGATGTACAATATAGTGATTCAACAATTCTATATATTAGCGCTCATCACAATAAGTGTACTCTTAATCTCCTTCACCTCTTTCACCCATCCACCCACCCTCTTCCCCGCTGGTAACATGGGTTTGTTCTCTATATTAAAGAGAAATATGTATTATTGCTTTCTCTATGGTCTGTTTTTTGGTTTATCTCTTTTCTGTTTGGTTTCTTAAATTCCACATATAACTGAAATCACATGGTATTTGTCTTTTTTTGATTGATTTATTTCACTTACATTTATACTCTCTACATCCGTCCAAGTTGTTGCAAATGGCAAGATTAATTCTTTTTTATGGCTGAGTAATACTACACACACACACACACACACACACACACACACACACACCCCATATCTTCTTCATTCATCTATCAATGGACATTTGGGCTGCTTCTATAATTTGGCTGTTGTAAATAACACTGCAACCAACACAGGGGAGCATATATCTTCTCTAATTAGTGTTTTTGTATTCTTCGGGTAAATATCCAGTAGTGGAATTACTAGATTGTATGGTGATTCATTTTTAATATTTTGAGGAACCTCCATACTATTTTCCACAGTAGCTGCACTAGTTTGCATTTTCACCCACAGTGCATGAGGGTTCCATTTTTTCCACATCCTCACCAACACTTGTTGTTTCTTGTCTTTTTGATTTTAGCCATTCTGACAGGTGTGGGGTAGTATCTCATCGTGGTTTTGATTTGCATTTCCCTGATAATGAGTGATGTCGGTCATATTTTTATGTGGCTGTCGGCCATCTGGATGTCTTCTTTGGAGAAATGTCTGTTTATGGCTTAATTTTTTTTTTTGGTTTATGTATTTATTTTGAGAGAGATAGAGTGTGAGTGGGGGAGGGGCAGAGAGAGACGCAGAATCTCCAGCAGGTTCCATGCTGTCAGAGCAGAGCTGTCAGAACAGAGCCCATGCGGGGCTTGAACTCGAGAAATTGTGAGATCATGACTCAAGCTGAAATCAAGAGTTGGACACTTAACCAACTGAACCATGGCACCCCATGTCTTATTTTTAAATTGGATTATTTTTGGGGTGTTGAGTTTTGTATAAGTTATATTTTAGATACTAATCCTTTATTGGATATGTCATTTGCAAACGTCTCCTGTTCACTAGGTTGTCTTTTAGTTTTGTTGGTTTTTTCCTTTGCTGTGCAGAAGCTTTTTATTTTTATGAAGTCCCAATAGTTTATTTTTGCTTTTGTTTCCCTTGCCTCAGGAGACCTATCTAGAAAAATGTTGCTATGGCCAATGTCAGAGAAATTACTGCCAGTGCTCTCTTCTCCCTCTCTCTCCTCTCTTTTTATGGTTTCAGGTATCACAGTTAAGTCTGCAATTCATTTTGAGTTTATTTTTGTGTGTGGTGTAAAAAAGTGGTCCAGTTTCATTCTTTTGCATGTAGCCATCTAGTTTTCCCAGCACCATTTGTTGAACAGACTTTTTCCCATTGCATAATTTTCTTTGTCGAAGATTAATTGAGCATATAAACGTGGGTTTATTTCTGGGCTTTCTATTCTGTTCTGTTGCTCGATGTGTCTATTCTAATGCCGATACCATTCAGTTTTGTTTACTACAGCTTTGAAATCAGGGAGCATCACACCTCCAGCTTTGTTCTTCTTTCTCACAATCGCTTTGGCTATTTGGGGTCTTTTGTGGTTCCATACAAAATTTAGAGTTGTTTGTTCTATTTCTGTGAAAAATGCTGTTAGAATTTTGATAGTGATTTCAGTGAATCTGTAGATTGTTTTAGGTAATATGGACATTTTAACAATATTAATTCTTCCAGTCAGTGAGTGTGGAATATCTTTCCATTTATTTGTGTCTTCTTCAATTTCTTTCATTGATGTCTTATAGTTTTCAGTTCATAGATCTTTCTCTTCCTTGGCTAAGTTTATTCCTAGGTGTTTTATTCTTTTTGTTTCAATCGTAAATGGGATTGTTTTACTAGGTTTCCTTTCTGCTAGTGTGTTATTCGTGAATAGAAACAGAGTAGATTTCTGTGTGTTGGTTTTGTATCCTACAACTTTACTGAATTCATTAATTAGTTCTAACAGTTTCTTTTCATGTGTGTGGAGTCTTTAGGGTTTTGTATATATAATATAATGTTATCTGCAAATAGTGACAGCTTTACTTTGGTTCTTTCCAATTTGGATACCTTTTATTTTTCTTGCCTTATTACTGTGGCTAGGACTTTAGAGTACGCATCCATCCTGTTCCTGATCTTAGAGGAAAGCTTTTAGCTTTTCACTGTTGAGTATGATGTTAGTTGTGGGCTTGTCATGTATGGTTTTTTAAAAAAATGTTGAATCACATTCCCTTCTTACCTGCTTAGTTAAGTTTTTAATCATAAATCGATGTTAAATTTTGTCGAGTACATTTTCTGCATCTATTAAGATAATCATACGATTTTTATCCTTAATTTTGTTAATGTGATGTATCAAGTTGATTGATTCAAAGATGTCGAACTCCCCTTGCATCCTTGGAATAAATCCCACTTGATCATGGTGTATGATCCTTGTAATGTATTGTCGAATTTGGTTTGCTAATATTTTGTTGAGGATTTTTGCATCTATGTTCATCAGTGATATTGGCCTGTAATTTTCTTCTGGTATCCTTGTCTGGTTTTGGTATCAAGGTAATGATGGCCTTGTAAAAAGAATTTGCAAGTGTGCTCTCCTCTTCTGATTTTTGAAAGAGTTTGAGAAAGATTGGTATGAGTTTCTTCAATGTTTGGTATAATTCACCAATGAAACCATATGGTCCTGGAATTTTGTTTGTTGGGTGGTTTTTGATTACTAATTCAATCTCTTTACTAGTAACTGGACTATTTGGATTTTTCATTTCTTCTTGGTCCAGTCCTGGAAAGTTGTATATTTCTAGGAACTTATTCATTTCTTCTAGGTTGTCCCATTTGTTTGCATATAATTTTTCATAGTCATCTCTTTTGGTCCTTTGGTATTTCTGTGGTATTAAACATCTCCTGTTATTTCTGATTTCATTTACTTGAGCCCTCTCTCTTTATCTTGGGGAGTCTAGCTAAAGCTTTGTCAATTTTGTTTATCTTTTCAAATATCCATTGTTCTTTTCTATCGTCCTCTTAATATATTTCATTTACCTCTGCACTGATCTTTATAATTTCCTTCCTTCTACTAACTTCAGGTTTTGTTCTTTTTCTAGTTCCTTGAAGGTGTAAAGTTAGGTTGTTTATTTCAGATTTTTCTTGTGTTTTTTGTTTGTTTGTTTTTGTTTTTTGAGGGCATGTATTGCTATGAACTGCCCTCTTAGAACCGCTTTGTTGCATCTCATAAAGTTTGGTATGTTGTATTTCCATTTTAATTTGTCTCAAGTTGTTGATTTCTTCATTGACTGTTTGGTTTTTCAGTAGCATTTGTGAATTTTCTAGTTTCCTCTTGTGATTGATTACTAGTTTTTTTTTTTTTTTTTGAAGATCTCTTTTTTTTTTAATTTTTTTTAACGTTTATTTAATTTTGAGAGACAGAGAATAAGCACAGGAAGGGCAGAGAGAGAGGCAGACACAGAATCCGAAGCAGGCTCCAGGCTCCGAGCCATCAGCACAGAGCCCGAAGCGGGGCTTGAACTCACAGACTGTAAGATCATGACCTGAGCCGAAGTCAGCTGCTTAACCGACTGAGCCACCCAGGCGCCCCTTATTACTAGTTTTGTACCAGTGTGGTCATAAAAGATGTTTGATATGATTTTGGTCTTCTCAAATTTATTCAGACTTGTTTTGTTGCCTAACATGTGGCCTATTCTGGAGAATGTTTCCTGAGCACTTGAGAAGAAGGTATATTTTGCTACTTTCAGATGGAATGCTCTGTATATATCTGTCATGTATCTGGTCTAATGTGTCATCTAAGACTGATGTTTCCTTATTGATTTTCTAACTGGATGATCTATTCATTGATTAAATTTTGGTATTAAATATCTCTACGACTATTGTATTGCTGTCTATTTCTCCCTTTAAGTCTGTTAATATTTGTGAAATATATTTAGGAGCCTCTATGGTGGGTGCATAAATATTTACAAACATTATACCTTTTCATTGGATTGACCCCTTTATCATTATGTAATGCTCTTCTTTGTCTCTTATTGCAGTGTGCTTTAAAGTCTGTTTTTTTTTTTTTAACGTTTTTATCTTATTTTTGAAAGACATAGAGATAGAGCGTGAGCAAGGGAAGGGCAGAGAGAGAGGGAGACACAGAATCCGAAGCAGGCTCCAGACTGAGCCATCAGCACAGAGCCCGACGCGGGGCTCGAACTCACAGACCGTGAGGTCATGACCTGAACCGAAGTCAGCTGCCCAGCCGACTGAGCCACCCAGGTGCCCCATAAAGTCTGTTTTTTTTCTGATAAAGGTATAGCTACCCCACCTTTCTTTTCCTTTCCATTTGAATTATTCCATCCCTTCATATTCAATCTCTGTGTGTCCTTATATCTGATGTGAATCTTTTGGAGGCAGCATATATATGGGTCCTGTTTTTTTTTAACCATTAAAATTATTTTTTTCTATTTATTGAAGTATAACACGAATACAAAAAAGTACACAAACCACAAATGCACAGCTCAGTGAATCAGTGAATTTTTAGAAGATGAATACACCAAAGACAAGAAAGAAAATGTGACCAGATCCCCAGAAGTCCTCATGCTGCCTCCCAGACACCCTCCCTGCCCCTCTGTGATAATTACTGTCCTGCCTCCCAATACCATCAATTAGTACTTGATGACCTTTGTATAAATGAAATAATTCAGTATGTTTCTTTGTGTTTAGCTTTTTTTGTTCGACATTACGCTTGGACATTCATCTATGTTGCAATACATAGCTGTGGTTTGTTCTCATTCCTTCAAATATTCCATCATAAGAATATTTATTATTTATTTGTCCATTCTACTGTTGATGGGCATTTTATGCTTTTGGTTTTGAACTATTAGCAATTGCTGCTACAAACATTCTTGAATATGACTTGTGTTGTACTTGGGCCCACACTTCTGTCAAGTGAATTTTTTTTTTAATCTAGCCACTCTATGTTTTTTGATTAGAGAATTTAGTCCACTTACATTTAATGTAATTATCTATGGGTGTGTACTGCTATTTTGTTAATTGTTTCCTGGCTGTTTTGTTGTTCCTCTGTTTCCTCTTCTCTTTCTCTCTTTCTTAGTGATTTGATGTCTTTTCTGTAGTGGAATGTTTAGATTTCTTTCTCTTTATCTTTTTTGTATCTACTACAGGTTTTTGCTTTGTGGTTATTAGGCTTACATATAACAATCTCTATAACAGTTTATTTAAGTTGAAAGGAATTTAAGTATGCACACATTCTAAAGCTGTACGCGTTTACTCTCCACCACATTTTATTTGATGTCACATTTTACTTCTTTCTATCTGGTGTATTCCTTAGCTCATTATTGTCATTATGGTATTTTTTTTTTTTTAGTGTTTATTTGTTTTTGAGAGAGCACAAGTGGAAGAAGGGCAGAGAGAAGGTGGGGGGCAGAGGATCTGAAGCAGGTTCTGTGCTGACAGCAGAGAGCCCGACCCGGGGCTTGAACTCAAGAGCTCTGAGATCATGACCTGAACCAAAGTTGGAAGTTGTACGCTTAACAGACTGAGCCACCTAGGTGCCCCTGTTGTTATCGTTATTTTTACTACTTTTGTCTTTTAACCTTAATACCAGCTATAAGTAATTAACTACCCTTACTATATATTTACCTTTACCAGTGAGATTTATCCTTTCATGTGTTTTGTTACTAATGAGCACCCTTTCTTTTCAGCTTAAAGAAGTCCCTTTAACATTTCATGAAGGCTAGTTTAGTGGTAATGAACTCCTTTAGATTTTGCTGTCTGGAAAACTCTATCTCTTCTTCAATTCTGAATGATAACTCTGCTGGGTAGAGTAATCTTGGGTGGAAGTTTTCTCTTTCAGCATTTTGAATGTGTTTTATTACTCCCTTTTGACCTATAAATTTCTGCTGCAAAATCTGCATCTTGTGGGGGTTCCCTTATACCAAACAAGTTGTTTTACTCTTGCTGCTTTGAAGGTTCTCTCTTTGTCTTTAACTTTTGACATTTAAATTATAATGTGTCTCCGTGAGTCTCTTTGGGTTCATCTTATCTGGAACTCTCTAGGCTCTCTTGGATCTGGATGTGTTTCTTTCCCCAGATGAGGAAAGTTTTTAGCCACTATTTCTTCAAATAATTTTCTGTCTCTTACTCACTCTCCTTTTTCTGGGAACCCTATCATGTGAGTGTTAGTCCATTTGATATTGTCCTATAAGCCTCTTAAACTATCTTCCCTTTTTTTCATTCTTTTTTCTTTTTGCTGCTCTGATTGGGTGAGTTCCACTGCCTTGTACTTGAGTTCATTGATTTTTTGCTTCATTTAGTCTACTGTTGAACCCCTCTAATGTATTTTTTATGTTTGTTTATTTTGAGAGAGAGAGAGAGAACGAGCATGAGTAGGGGAGAAGCAGACAGAGAATCTCAAGCAAGCTTGGTGCTGTTAGTGTGGAGCCTGATGTGGGGCTTGATCTCATGAACCGTGAGATTGTGACTTGAGCTGATATCGAGAGTCAGATGCTTAACCAACTGAGCCACCCAAATACCCCACCTGTAATGTATTTTTAAGTTCAGTTATTGTATCTTCAGCCAGTGACTTCCGTTTGGTATTTTTAAAAATATATTCTGTCTCTTTATTGACCTTCTCACCGTGTTCATCCATGCTTCCCTCAAGTTTGGAGAGCATCTTTGTGACCATCACTTTATATTCTTCATCAGGTAAACTGCTTATCTCCATTTGATTGAGGTTATTTTCTGAGGTTTTATCTTGTTCTTTTGTTTGGATATATTCCTCTGTTTTCTCATTTTGCTTGTTTCTCTCTTTGTGTTTCTATGTATTAGATGAAACAGCCATCTTCCCCAGGTGTGAAGGAACGGCCTTGTATCGATGTTCAAACTTACCCTAGCTCTTGGTTGTCTCTCAAACCTTTGCAATCATTGAAGCAGCCTATTTTAGTAGCTTCCAGTTGTTGAGTGTGTGCAAGGCTGGTTAGTGTCCCAGTGGGTGGGGTCTCAGTCAGCATGTAGATTCAGGCTAGTTGGAAGCTAGACACTCAGGTGGCAGGTTTTAAAGCATACAAATATATACAGTCCTGAGGGACCGCAAGCATAAGCCCTCTTGGCCACGGAACAAGCGGTCTGGAGGCCCCCGGACATGTGCTCCCTGAGAGCGTCTCCGTAGCTTCTAGATGTGGCAGGCAGGAGGCCGAAGCTCTAGGACGAGCAAATAGGCTTCTTTTACAAGGAGACCAGGGACGCATCCAGTCTGCTGTCTGCTGTGCCCTGGGGGTGACGGCCTACCAAGAATTAGCTCTCTCTTTTATAGTTCCGTGGGACCCAGGAATGCAAGGCCCCTGGCCACCAGAGTCATTCAAGGGGGTGTCCCAGGTGGCACCCACAAAGACTAGGACACCAGTTGTAAGAGCTCCCCTTCTGAGAGACGCCGGCACTCCGGGCCGTGGCAGAGGGGGAGCATGAAGAGAGAACCCACCTTCCAAGGTCTCCAAGAGGCTTTACAGCCAACCCTTAGACGTGCCTTTAATTAGAAGCCTGCTCCTCTGGTCGCTGCATTGATGAGCCGACAGTCCTCTTTCTCTGAAAGACTGAACTCCCGGCTGTCGTCCCTTGCTCTGCTCTGGGGGTGCCGGCTGTTTGAGAACTCTTTCTGCATTGGTTACAGGCCTGGGGGACCCATGAGCACAAGGCCGCACTGCAGCCAGGTGATGTAGATGTGGTCCCTGGCAGCAACTGCAAAACTTGGGGTGCCAGAAAGATATAAGCTCATACCTGGGAGACCCCAGTGAGGGAGGGAGGGAGAGGGAGAGCACCTCCATAGCCTCTAGGTGTGTGTCCAACTGAAGTCTGCCCCTTTCTCAGAGAGACGGACATGTGCATCAGTCTGCTGTCTGTGTGGTGACCTCAGGGCAGTATTCTGCCAATAAGTGTCTCTCCGATCATACAGTCCCAGGGACTCAAGGACACAAGCCCCCTGCCCTCCAGAACCAGGGGTGTTCTTTGGCCGCAGGTCCAAAAACCAGGGCACCAGATGTGTCTTGAAGCTTCTCTGGGAGACGCTGCTACTGTGCAGAGGGAGAGCCTACAGATGGTGCCTGGCGGCGCCTCCGTCCCCGGAGATCCGCCAGCCGGCCTGGCTCCCGGGGCCGGTGCTTCAAGGTGAGCAAACGGATCTCTGACCTAAAGTCTGGCCACTTTTTGAACAGCGGCTTCCGCACCGGCCCGGGGGCGGTGAGTCTGCGCAAGCCTTTCAGGAAGGGCTTCTCAGGCTGCACAGCCCTCCGGCTCTCCCAGTCACCCGCCCCATTGCTTTGCAAAGCCAGTGGTTTTGAGGGCTCGTTCCCAGGTGCAGGTCTCAGAAGCTGGGGTGTCCGATGTGGGGCAGAACCCTTGCTCCTCAGGGAGAAGGTCTCGGCTTGGGAGTTCCTCCCGACTGTGGGTAGCTGTGCCGGGGGCAGATTTGTGGTGAAACCAACTCTTCCCTCTCCTGCCCACCACCATGCGGCTCTTTTCTTGTTTCCGGGTGTGAGGCAGCTGCGCGGCTGGTTTTCAGAGGAAAGAGCCCGTTCCACTTGTCCTTGTGGATCTGCTGTGTCCACGGAAGCTGGGGCGGGGGGCGGGGGGCAGCGTCCGGATCTGGGTCTGACGGCTGTAGTGGGGCTCCGAGGAGAATGTCCCTGTTTGTAGGACGTTGTCACCGACAGTCCTGGGGCACGCCTCTGGCAGCTTACTCTTCAGCTCTTTTTGCTGTCCTTGTAACTTTTACGTGAGATTGTTTTTGTTTTTGAAACTTCGAAGAGCGTTCATATTCTGTGATACACTGATGTCATTTCTAGCGATCTGTCCTAGGGAAATAATCAGAAACCTAAGCTAAGATTTATGTATAATGCTCCCATACTTTTTGTAATATTAACTGTAAATAACCCGGTATCTATCAGGAAAATAGCCAACTTAATTTAAGTATATTTCCCATTTTGCAGCAAGTAAAAATACCATTTTGGAACAATTTATTGTTGCAGGAAAATTCTATGCTCTGTTACCTGAGAACGATGCACGCCTCCGGGCAGTGCCTCAGGTACTGACCCAGCGTCTCTTTTGAGTTCGATCTGGCGACTTCCACGGAGGCGCTGAAACACCAGCACTGATCGCTGGGATTACCGAGGGTAGTTTTCTTCTTTATACACCTACTGTCTTTCAGAATTTCCAGAATGAGCGTATATAATTTTCACAATTAGAATAAAAAGGTTAAAAAAACCCAGCACATAACCCCACTGTCTCTCAGAAAGCTTTTGAGGCTTCAGAGGAGTTGGGACCCTCGCGGGGCCTGTGCGCACACGGCAGACCTGGGGTGTACCTGTTACCCTCATTTGCTCCATTTACTTTTCTTTTTTCTAAGTGAGAGAATTTCTGTTTTTTTTTCTGACTTTAAAATGGATTGCTTACATTTTCCCGAAAACCTCAAGAAGTCAGAAAGGAAAAGTCTGCCACCTCATTCCCAGACAACTGGCTTTGGCTCATAGTACGTGCGCTTTCGTGTGTCTGCGCCTTAGGTTCTGTTTCCGTGCTGACCTGCGTAGGTGTCCTCGCAGCTGTCTTTCCTCAGGGGGTGTATTTCTGTGATTTGCACCTTCTGGACCACTTTGGGGGGTGGTTCTGACCGGTCGCTTGAAGACAAGGGCACAAGAGGAGGCTCTGAGCATAGAGACCTCGGTTCGTTGGGTGAAGACAGCTGGTGCGAACTTCCCTAAAAGCTTCAGCTGTCCTGCCTGAACGCCTGCAGAGGCACCGGGGAAGTCGGGGACAGGGGGACCGCATCTCTGGCGTCACCTCTGTGCCAGGTGTGCGCTCAGGAGTGTGAACTCAGCCACGTGTGACTCAGTGAGTGGACCTAGCACGGCAGTGAGGCCACATTTCCCGCCTTCCCTGGAGGTGTAATGAATGTCCCTGTAGGGTCACATTGTCAACTAGAGACTCGTGGCAGTGTGTGTCATTAGGAATAAAAATTAACCATCCGCAGAGAGGAAAAAACCACCGCAGCTTGAAAACAAAGCTCTCTATCGTGGGATGACGGATATGCACTGCCTCTGGCGGTGCTGGCTGCATAGTCCCTCCCTCCCCTGGCAGATTAGCTTGAAGTCAAGAGGGTTCAGGTCAAGAAATAATGTGTTCACTTTCAAAGCTCTCTGGGGAAGGGAATTTGGAAGGTGGCACTTGTTTCCTGGGCTGGAGAGACCAACGTTGAATCATTTTGTTTTGTATTAACATAATGAGTTTATTCCATTCCTTGGAAACGTGAAAAGAATTTGTATATTGACTTGGGGTGTCTTCAGGGATAAGGAACACCCAGGAATCTGCCGTTAGAGGCAGAAAGGAGAGTAGGTGCCCAGGTGTGGCATCCGAGGGGTGCGGAGCAAAGGGTGACTCACAGAAAGTGGTTCCGCACATCGGGGAGGACATGTGCAGGTGACGTGCGCAGGAGAGAGACAGCGTGTGTGAGAGCCAGGGAGGGGCAGAGAAATGGGATGGAGAGAGAATCCCAAGCAGACTCTGCACTGTCAGTGTGGAGCCCCACATGGGGCTCGATCTCACAAACCGTGAGATCATGACCTGAGCTGAAACCAGGAGTCGGGCACCTAGTGATTGAGACATCCAGGCGCCCCTCGTCCCGGGCACGCAAGAGGCGCAGCTGGAGTGGCAGGTAGGCTACGCGTAGCCTTGGCCCTTTTTTGCCACGACTGTTATTGCTTCTTTTCTTGGTCATCTTGGAAACGAGGGCCTGAGAGATGCATCAGAACTTCTAAAAAACATTTGACGGAGACATGAAAATAACTTAATGGCCTTCTGTTGGAAGACTTACCTCAGATTTTAGCTAAACTGGATTAAAAAAATTTTTTTTAATGTTTATTTTTGAGAGAGAGAGAGAGAGAGAGAATGAGTGAGGGAGAGGCAGAGAGAGAGGGAAATACAGAATCTGAAGCAGCTCCAGGTTCTGAGCCGCCAGCACAGAGCCTGACGCGGGGCTCCAACTCATGAACTGCGAGATGGTGCCCTGAGCCGAAGTTGGACATTTAAGTGACTAAGCCACCCAGGCGCCCCTGGATTTTTTAACTATCAGCATTTTCCAGCTTGCCATGACACCCACTCCCCATGTGTGATCACTTTGTATAATACTGCAAAATGCTACGTAACCTCGGATCCGTGGACAGTGTCCTCATCCGCTAAGCGGCCGGCTCCTCGGAACCGCACCATATGCCCCCGGCTCGGCGGCGTGGATGCTGGCTCGGGGAGCCGTGCCCTCCCCCGCCGCGCAGCCAGGCCTGGGCGCCCTGCGTGAGGTCGGGCCCTGCCTCCGCGGCCGGCTCAGCCCCATCTCCTCAGACTGTGAGGGTGACCGTCCAGCTGTTGAGCTTCCCCGACTCTGAACTGGGACAGGGTTGCCGCGGCTCCGTGTCTCTGAAAGGGCTGAGGTGATGGATGCTGGTAGAAAGCACGTTTCTTCCGGGAACTCGGTGCTCACCGCGGTCACCGGGACACCTGTGAGGCCCGAGTGCCTGGGTCACGCTGCCGTGCACGTTTAGTAAAGTCAGAACGATAAAGCGTTAATGGCGATTCTGCAAACCTGGGTATATTCAAGAAAAGCTGTATAGTAAGCATTTGGAAAATCTTTTTCAAAAGGACTTAAAAAGAAGTTTCTAGACCTAAAACACATCTATCTCCCATCAAATACAACTATAATTTGGTTACCTGAAATGACCTACTACCTGCTTGAGCTTCAGCCCATTTTGTCATCTGTAAAAGGGACACCGCTACTTGCCTCATGGAGTATGTACGAAGAGTGAGTGAAAAATACGGCCCATGATAGGCACTGGGTAAACACTGGAGGCGTTCCAGTCTCTCTGCTCGTCATTAACTGCTCATTTCTTCAATATTTAGAACACAAGCTAAAGACATCATTAAATGCAAAGAAAAAAGTTTTTATTCTTTGATATATAAAACCAACAAAACTTTAATGTGTAATACAACATAGTTTTTTGTTTGTTCAAGAAGAAAATGGTAGAAGTAAAGATATGGGTACAAAAATACACTCAAGCAGCTGTTCAAGAAATTCATAACTCCTAATATTACGAACAACAGCATACAAATCTCGGAGTGGTAGGCTTTTTTCTTCTTTCCCTAAAAAATTATTCACATTTGCTTAATTTAAAACGCCGTAAGAAATATAACTTTCCTTCTTGGCAACAGATCCGGTTACTCAACAAGATATTAAAAAACCAGCAATAACTCAGTATAAGAACATTTCATTTGTGATAGTAACTAGCATTAGAGTTTTGGTTCTATAATACTTACTGTAGTAAAAAAAAAAGTTTCTGACTGCGTGGATGCCAGAAAAGATGCTCATACGGCTCACGGGAGCCCGTAAATTTGGGGGTAACTGGACTCTCACCCTCTGCCTCAAAGGGAGAACATCTTTGGTCTTCCCTGTGCTTAGGAACACAACGAACAGTGACCCTGGCTGACGGGTAACAAAATCAAACATAGCCGCAGGAAACCACAACTGCTCAGTAAAAGCTATTTCTGCCTAATAAATAGTTTCCAAAGGAAAAAGTATTTGCTTTTACGCTTAATAAAGATGTTGAGATACTGTTTTCATCCACGAAGTCAGGACAGTTCTGTGACTGACCAGCAGGGGGTGCTGGACCACAGGAGAAGCTGCCGTCTACTCTCCCAGGAAAGGCATCCTAAAAAAATATTTTTACTTGTATTTATATAAAAGCTTTATTTGGTCAAAGTTTAGTTCTCAAAGTATAAGTGTAACATTTTTTCCTCCACATTGGATTCAAACAAAATACACTTCATATAAAATTGGGTCAAACATGAATAAACCTATAAAATTACTAAATATATAAATATTGCTGGAAGATCACAGGGAAGTGATAATGAATTTAATCTGTGTTAAAAATCAGTAAGTTCCACCTGACTTGTTAATTTAAAACAAAGACAACAGAAACTAGACATCCAAGTGACTGTGAGCTTTCAGAGGCCGGCCAGGGGTGTGTGGTAGGCTTATCCCTCATTCCCACTGAAAATATTTCAAAAATTGCCCCTAGATTCGGTCAATCCACAGGAAGACTAGTTTTTATCTCAGAATAAATGGTGCCTTTTGGTCAAGAAAGTATTGCTGAGCGGTACCTTCCATTACCTTCCAATCCCGCAGAGTAAGTTCGACCCCCTGAGGCCACCTCCCCCCGCAGGCGCCCTGATTTCATGAGAGCTTTTTCCCAGAGATGTCTGGGAGTCCAGCACGCGCTTGGCTCTCTGAAATTCATTGTATGTATAGTCATACCTATTACAGGTTTGGGTGCATTTATTCTTAAAAACCAGGCTCTGCCTGCCGCCTGCCTTCCTCACCGCATTCTGCCCGAGCAGAGTCTGCAAGGTAGCCGGGGCAGTGTCAACAGTGCTGACACACCAGGTTGTTTTTGCATGGGCCCATGAAAAACAGGAATCTATTTTTAAAAAGTGATTTTAAAGCTTCATTTATAAAAGTATCTTTAAAACGAAGTGTTTTCTGCACTTGGTCAGACCCTTTCTGCCACTTTATTTATGAAAGTGCTGAGCCCTGACTGCACGCGTGTGCATTTTCTATTCCGTGGAGAAATTCTATAAAAATAGTGTCTGTATTTTCGATCCATAAGTTGGAATAAACGCGGGGTGTGGGGCAAAGAGGGCGGGATAAATAGAAACAAAAAAGGCTCGGGGGACCCGCAGTTCCGGCGCCGCCCCGGGGGCGCTACAGCGTCACGGCCGGGCCGTGCTCCTCCACGGCGCCCGGGGGCAGCGGCAGCGCCAGGCTGTGGCGCGGGTCGGCGCGCAGGGAGCTGAGCAGCCTGTGCGCCGGGCCCGTGCCGTTGACGCGCGCCTGGCTGCCGGGAGGCGGCGGCCTGGGCGCGGGCCGCGGCTCCAGGACGCCCTCGAGCACCACGTCGGGCTCGTCGTCACTGTCCGCGTCGTCGGGCTGCAGGTGCAGCAGCGCGGGCGCGGCGGGCAGGCTGTGGCGGCTGGCCGCGCTGTCCGAGGAGCGGCCCGAGCTGCCCGACGCGCGGCTGCCGCGCACCACGTTGTTCCTCTGGTTGGCCGGCTTGACCGTGACGATGAGGTTGTGGCTGTTGGCGATCATCATGTCCGTGACCTGGTCCAGCGTCTTCCCGGCCACCTCGATGCCGTTCACCTCCAGGACCTCGTCGTCCACGGCCAGCAGCCCGGTGCTCTCGGCCAGGCCGCCGGGCACCATGCGCGAGATGAAGATGCCCGGCACCTTCTCCAGGCCCTGCGGGGCCACGCGCACGCTCGTGCCGTCGCGGATGTAGAAGCCCAGCGGCTTCTGGCAGCCGTGCCTGTACAGCCTCACGCGGCGGTGCGTCTCGGGCAGGATGTCCACGTCGATGATGGAGGACACGGGCCGGAAGTCGTGCGGCAGGCCGATGTGCAGGTGCGCGCGCCGGCGGGGGCCGTCCTCCCGCAGCGCCAGCGCCCTCCTGCGGCGGGACAGGGAGCCGGCCCCGAAGCTGCAGTGCTCGGCCTCCTCTGAAACGGCAGGGGGCGGGCGTCAGGGCGGGAGGCGCAGCAGGGTGGGGGGAGCTCTCTGCCGCTCACCTGCGGGCGGGCTGCCTCTCGGGCGCGCCGGGACCCCGCGAAACCCCGAGGCAGCGGGCGCCGCCATCCCATCCCGTCTTTCAGCGAATCCCCTGCAAGTCTCGCGCTTATGCGTAGGACTTCCCTTTTTTGGAAAGTCTCAACCTCGAGGAGGATACGCGGGAGTAACTTTCAGGCTTGTTGCACTGAGCCCGCGGGATCTGGCGCCAGTTGGGTTGGCCACATAGTTAAGTCCAATCGCCTCCCTACAGGTAACTCTCCGGAACTTTCCAACAGCACCCACCCATGACCCACAACATGACTGAAAGGTGAAGAGTCAGGAACGAAACTACAATAGCGAGAATTAACCATAGATGGAAGGTTTAAAAGTGCCCGATTGGATTCTGGGAAGAGGCAGACCTCTCTCCCCCGGATGACGACAGCAGGGGCGGAACGCGCGTGACGGGACCGCCTTGGAACCGTGGCCCCCGCCGGAGGCTGGCAGCGTGTTTCAGGAGGAGCAGTCGGTTTGGGTCACTTCCAGCTCTTAGCACAGGAGCGCCTGCCCGTCCCGCACCCCAGCCAGGCGGCAGGTGGCCGTGCCCGTGTCTCCCGAGCAGCCCACAGGAGCCGGGGCGGGGGGGGGACAAAAAGGGCCCTGACCTCCGAACGGCGGGAGGCTATGCTCTGACCACACGGTGCGGACACAGAGGCTGGCGGCCACTGTCGTCGCCCTCCAGCTCCAGTCCAGCGGCTTCGAGGGGATGGAAGGGCGAGTGCCCTCGTACCCCCCTTCTGTTTCTCACTGTTCCCCTTTTGGGACCCATGCTTTAAAGACTAGGGCATTGAAAAACAGCGGCCCATCTGGGGGAAACTAGGAAGGGACTGCGCATGCCCAAGGAAAGGGCCACAAAAGACCTGAGAAGACATTAAATTCACACCTCAGGCTGATCCTCGGCACAGAGCCTGCAATAATATAAAGAAAGACAACAGAACGGCACACCCTGGGGAAGGGGGAGAAACTGATTTCCAGAGTAAACGCATCATGGGATTCGAATGTCCAGCACTCAGCAAATCACGAGGCACATAAAGAAACAGGCCCTTGGCCCACTGAAAGGAAAAAGATAATTCAACAGAATCTGTCCCTAAAAAAGACCCGACATCAGACCTTCTAGAGAGACTTTAAAACAACTGCCTTGAGAGCGTGGGGAAGATGGTGGAAAAGGAGGACCCTGAGCTCCCTCCTCCCACAGACGCTCTGAACACACCCAGGCATCCCCTACACACAAAGCCACTTGATCTGAGAACAACCGGAAGCTAGTACAACGGCCCTTCCACAGCCAAGGACAGAAAGAAAAAGTCACACCAAGAAGGATAGGAGGGGCAAAGACTGAGTCTGGAAAACCCCCTGGCATGTGAGAGGGGTATCGCAGTCCCTGAGGGGTAAGGGGATCAAGCTCCATGGGCACCCGTGGTCCTTGGGACCTACACCAGGAAGATGAGTCCTCATAATATCTAGCTTTAAAAATCAGCAAGGCTTAACCCTGGGAGCTTTGAGAACCAGTGGAGCTTAATTCCAGGAGAGCAACCAAGAAATCAAAGAGGAAATTAAAAAATTTCCTGGAGACACATGAAAAAGGAAACACAGGTTTTTTTTTTTTTTTTTTTTTTGGATGCAGCAAAAACAGTTCTAAGAGGGAAGTGTATAGCTATAAACATAGGCCTACCTCAAGAAACAAAAAGTCTCAATCTAACCTTATACCTAAAAAAGACTATAAAAAGAACAAAGCCCAAAGTTAGCACAAGGAACGGAATAATAAAGATCAGGGTAAAAATAAATAGAGACCAAAAGACAATAGAAAAGATCAATGAAACTAAGAGCTGTTCTTTGATAAGATAAGCAAAACTGATAAGCCTTTAGCCAGACTCATCAAGAAAAAAAGAACTCAAATAAAATGAGAAATGAGAGAATTTAAACTTGTCATCACAGAAATCCAAAGGATTATAAGAAATTACTATGAAAAATTATACACCAACAAATTGGACAATCTAGAAGAAATGGATAAATTCCTAGAAACATACAATTTTCAAAGACTGAATCAGGAAGAAATGGAAAATCTGAACAGACTGATTACTAGTAACAAAATTGAATTGGTAATCAGAAAACTCCTGACAAACAAAAAATTCCAGGCCCAGATGGCACAGGTGAATTCTACCAAATATTTTATATTTAACATTTTATTTTATTATTTTACTTTCCAGAGAGAGAGAGTACGAGCAGGGGAGAGGGGAAGAGGGAGAGGGAAAGTCCTAAGCTCCAAGTTGAGCATGGAGCCTGATGTGGGGCTCGATCCCATCACCCTGGGACCACGACCTGAGATGAGATCAAGAGTTGGATGCTCAACTGATTGAGCCACCCAGGTGCCCCTCTACATTTAAAGAAGATTTACCACCTGTCCTTCTCAAGCTATTTCAAAAAATAGAAGAAAGTAATTTTTTAAATTCATTCTTCAAGGCCAGCATTACCATGATACCAAAACCGAGGACGCTACAAAAAAAGAAAATAAGAGAGGCCAATGTCCCTGATGAATATAGATGTGAAAATCCTCAACAAAATATTAGCAAACCAAATTCAATGCTACATTAAAAGGACCAAGTGGGATTTATTTCAGGGATGCATGGAAGGTTCAATATCTGCAAATCAATTGGTGTGATGATCACATTAACAAAATGTGATCATCTTAATGGATGCAGAAAAAGCATTTGACAAAATTCAACATCTGCTTATGATAAAAACTCGCAACAAAGTGGATGAAGAGGGAACATACCTCAACATAATAAAGGCCATTATGAATGCTCATAGCCTCCATCATGCTCAGTGGTGAAAAGCTGGCATCTTTTCTTCTGAGATCAGAAACCAGTCAGTGATGTCCACTCACCAGTTTTATTCAAAATGGTACTAGAAGTTGCAGGTGGAGCAGTCAGACAAGACAAAGAAATAGGGACATCCAATTTGGGAAGGAAGAAGTAAAACTGTCACTATTTGCAGATTATAAGATTATATATAGAAAACCCTAAAGACTCCACCAAAAAACCATCAGAATAAATGAATTCAGTAAAGTTGTAGGATACGAAATCAATGTATGGACACCTATCGTGTACAGTAACTAATAACACACTAGCAGAAAGGAAAATTAAGAAAACAATCCCATTTACAATTGCAACAAAAAGAATAAAACACTTAGGAATAAACCAAAGAAGTGAAAGATCTGTGAACTGAAAACTGTAAGACATTGATGAAAGAAATTGAAGACGACACAAATCCACACTCACTGACCGGAAGAATTAGTATTGTTAAAATGTCCATATTACCTGAAGAAATCTACAGATTCACTAAAATCCCTATCAAAATTCCAATGCCATTTTTCACAGAAATAGAACAGACAACCCTAAAATGTGTATAGAACTACAAAAGACCCCAAAGCCAAAGCAATCTTGAGAAAGAACAAAGTTGGAGGCACCATGCTCGATTTCAAACTAGATTACGAAGCTGTAGTGGACAAAACTGTATGGTATTGGCATAAGAAGAGACAACAGACCAGAGTGTCTGGGTGGCTCAGCTGGTAGGGTCCAACTCTTGATTTTGGCTTGGGTCATGATATCATGGTTCATGAGACTGAGCCCCACATCGGGCTCTTCTCTGACAGAGCAGAGCTTGCTTGGGCTTCTCTCTCTCTTCCCCACTCTGTCTGTTCCTCCCCTACTCACACTTTCTCTCTTTCTCAAATAAATAAACATTAAAAAAATTCAAAAGAATAGATAGACCAATAGAACAGCATAGACATCCCAGAAATAAACCCACACATATATGGTCAATTAATTTATGACAAAAGAGACCAGAATATACACTGGGGGAAGGACACTCTTCAATAAATAGGCCATGAAAACTGGACAACCATATGCAAAAGAATGAAACTAGCCTATTATCATATACGATACACAAGAATTAGTGAAGACACTAATTTGAAAAGATACAGGCACTCATATGTTTATTGCAGCACTAGTTATAATAGTCAAGATATGGAAGCACCCCAAGTGTCCAATGATGGATGAATGGATAAGGATGTGGTACATACATGTACAATATATGAACATATATGTTTACACATATGTACATTACTCAACCGTAAAGAGGGAAGTCTTGCCTTTTGTAACAATGTAAATGGACCTTGACCGCATTACACTAAGTGAAGTAAGTCAGAGAGACACAAATGTCGCATGATTTCACTTGTGTGCAGAATCTAAAAAACAAAACAAAATAAACAAAAATAACAACAACAAAACCAGAAACAGACTCCTAAATACAGAGAAAAAAAACTGGCAGTTGCCAGAGGGGAGAGGGTTAGGGGACAGAATGAAACAGGTGAAGGGGATTAAGAGGTACAAACCTCCAGTTATAAAATAAACAAGTCACAGTGATGAAAAGTACAGCACAGGGAATATAGTCAATAATACTGATAACTTTTTTCGGTAGCGGATGGTAATTACACTCACTGCAGTGACCATTTAATAATGTATATAATTGTTGAACCACTACCATACACCTGAAAATATTATAATGCAATTTACTAAAATTAGAAAAAAAAACAGCCTTAAAAATGCTCAAGAAACTAATGGAAGATGTGGAGAAAGTCAGAAAATGATGTATGAACAAAATGGAAATATTGATAAAGAGGCATAAAACCTAAAATGTAACCAAATAGAAATTCTGGAGCTGAAAAGTATAATAATCAAGATAAAAAAATCATTGTCAGATATGAATAGGCAGAAGGAATCCGTCAACTTGAATATAAGACAATGAAAGTTAGCATGTCTAAGGAACAGAAAGAAAAAAAGCTTGAAGAACAGTGACTAGAGCCTAAAGAAACTTCGGGACACCATTTAGGAAACCACCACATGCATCATGGGAGTCTCAGAAGAGAAAGTGACAGAGGGGACAGCTGAGGAAATGGTGCCTGGAAACTTCCAAATTTGACGAAATGCATGAATATACACATCTAATAAGCTCAACGAACTCTAAGAAGAACTCAGACCCACATGCAGACACATCATAATCAAACTTTTTAAAGACAGAGAGACTCTCGAAAGCAGCGAGAAATGAGTCACCATATTTAAGGGGTCCTTATCAGATTATCATTAATTATTAACATTTCTCATCAGAAACTGGAGGCCAGGAGGCAATGGGCTGATACATTCAAAGCACTAGAAGAAAATACCTGCCAACCAAGAATCCCGTATCCAGCAAACTGTCTTTGCAAAGTGAGGGAGAAATTCACATACTCCCAGATAAATAAAAGCTGAGACAGTTTGTATCACTAGACCTGCTGGGCAAGAAATGTTCAAGCGAGTCTTTCGGGTGAAATGAAGGACAGCTAGACAGTAACTTGAAGCTGGGTGAGAAGTCGAGGTGAATCGAGATGATATCAAGGTGAATACAAGGGCTATTATAAAAGCTATTATTATTATAACAATAGTCTGTAGCTGCTCTTTTTGTTTCTACATGATATAAGAGACTAATATATTTAAAGGATAAAAATTATTTGCCTAAAAGCTGGTATTATTGTAGCTTTGGATTGTAACATCAAATTTTGTTGTCTACGCAACGTAAAAGACTAATGTATTTACGAGGGTTACAGTTTATGTTTTTGGGCACATATGTATCATGTAATTTTGCGACACCAACTACTGAGAGAGGAGGGGATGGAGCTGTTGTGCTGTTACCGAACTTCTGCTTCTATAAACTGATATTAGATCCTTCGGGAAGTAGATGTAATCTCCCTGGTAAACACCAGGAAAATTACTACAGAAATGACACAAAGGACAGTAAGAAGGGGTTTAATCATTTCACTACAAAAAAATTAACACAGGGGCGCCTGGGTGGCTCAGTCGGTTAAGTGGCCAACTTCGGCTCAGATCATGATCTCGCGGTCTGAGTTCGAGCCCCGCGTCGGGCTCTGTGCTGAAAGCTCAGAACCTGGAGCCTGAGTTCTGATTCTGTGTCTCCCTCTCTCTCTGCCCTTCTCCTGCTCACGCTCTGTCTCTATGTCTCAAAAATAAATAAACATTAAAAAAAAATTAACACAAAAGAAGAGAGGAACGGAAGCCATGAGGGACAAAAAAAGCTACGAGGGACATAGAAAACAACACGGGGACAGAAGTAAAGTCCCTTCTTATAAGCAGTTACTTTATATGTAAATGAATTAAGCTCCCAAATCAAAACACAAGTTGGCAGAATGAATAAAAACACATGATCCAACAATATGCTGTCTTGACCAGAGACTCTCTTGGGACCCAATGACACAAACAGGTAGAAAGTGAAAGGAAAAAGAGGTTCCGTGAAAATAATAACCAAAGAGCAGGAGCGGCTGGACTGACATCAGACAAAACAGACTTACATAAAAAAAGGTTACACAAGGCAAAGGATATTATATATCAATAAAGGGTTCAACAGATCAGGAAGATATAACAATGACAAACATTTACACACCTAGTAACAGACCATCCAAAGATATGCAGCAAAGCTGGACACAACTGAAGGTGGAAATAGTCCTAAAATAACAGCTAGAGACTCCAATACCCTCTCATAAAAAGGGATACAAAACCCAGACAAGATAAGTAGGCAAACGGAGGACATAACACAATAAGCCAACTAGATCTAATAGATACATACAGAACATTCCACCCAACAAGAAGAGCATACTTAATTTCCTCAAGTGCACGTGGGACATTTTCCAAAATAGACCAAATGTTAAGCCACAAATTAAGTTTCAATAGATTTTAAAAGATAGATATCATACAAAGTATCTTCCCTGACCACAGCATGATGAGGTAGAAATCAGTAACAAAGAAAACTAGAAAATTCAGTAAAATGTAAAAACTAAGCAACACTTTGTAACAACCAATGGCTCAAAGAAATCACAGGGAAATGAGAAAAATCTTACAGATGAATGAAAACAAAAACACAACATACCAAAACTCATGGGATGCAGCAAAAGCAATGCTGAGAAGGAAATTTATCGCTATAAATGCTTGCAGTAAAACCAAGAAAGATCTCAAATCAACAGCCTAACTTTACAACTTAAAGAACTAGAAAAATAACAAATTACACTCAAAGCTAGCAGAAGGAAGGAAATGATTAGAGATAATATGAAGTACAGAGTAGAAAGCCAATAGAGAAAAATCAGTGAAAGAAAAGGTTAGTTCTTCAAAAAGATCAATAATATTGACAAACCTTTAACTAAACGGACTAAGAAAAAGAGAAGACTTGGGGTGCTTGGGTGGCTCAGTCAGTTAAGCATCTGACTTTGGCTCAGGTCATGACCTTGCCAAAGGTTCAAGCCCGCGTTGGGCTCTGTGCTGACAGCTCAGAGCCTGGAGCCTGCTTTAGGTTCTGGGTCTCCCTCTCTCTGCCCCTCCCTCATTCACACACTATCTCTCTCCCTCCCTCCCTCCCTCCCTCCCTCCCTCTCTCTCTCTCTCTCTCTCTCTCTCTCTCTCTCTCTCTCAAAAATAACAGCTGGAGACTCCAATAAATTTAAAAAAAGACTCAAATTACTAAAATCAGAAATTAAAGTGGGGACATTGCTACCATTTCTACAGAAATGAAATAGATTTTAAGAAAGTACTATGAGCAACTGCATGCCAACAAATTGGGTAACCTAGATGGACCAACTTCTAGAATCATAAAACCTATCATGGCTGAATCATGAAGAAATAAAAAATCAGAATAGATCTATAAATAGTAAGGAGATTGAGTCAGTGATCATAGTATCTCAACAAAGAACAGCCCTGGATGGCTTTACTGATGAATTCTGACAAACATTGAAGAAGAAATAATACCAATCTTTCTCCAACTTTTCCAAAAATTCAAAGAAGAGAGAATACTTCCTAACTAATTCTAAGGCTGGCATTATCCTGATACCAAAGCCAGACAAAGACAGTGCAAGGGAAAAAAAGCCCACAGACCAATATTCCTTATCACTGATGCAAAAATACTCAACGAAATACTTGCAAACGAAGTTTAGCAGTACATAGTAAGAGGATTATCCACCATGACACAAGCGGGATTCCTCCTCGAATGCAAGGGTGATTCAACACACAAAAATCACTGCGACCTAACATGTCAACAAAGTGAAGGGAAAAATACATGACCATTTGATGCGGAAAAAGCATTTGACAAAATACAACGCCCTTTCATTATAAAAACACTCAACAAGATAGGACTACAAGCAAACCGCTTCCACATAATAAATCTACATATGAAAAATTCCTAGCAAACATAATACTCAATGGTGAAAAAAAAAAAGCGTTTCCTCTGAGAGCAGGAAGAAGGCATAGACTGCTGCTAGCCCATGCCTTCTGTTCAACACAGTAGTGGAATTCCTAGCCAGAGCAGTTAGGCAAGAAAAGGAAATAAGACACAGCCAAATTGGAAAGGAAGAGGTAAAACCATCTGTTTGCAGATGATCTGATCTTTAATGCAGAACCTGCTGAAGACTCCACGAGAAGCTATTAGCTCTAATAAGTGAATCCTGCAAAGTAGCAGGAAACAAACCAACACACAAAAGGCAGTTTTTCATAAATGAGCAATGAATGATCTGAAAAGGAAATTACAAAATCAATTCCATTTAACACAGCATCGAAAAGAATAAAATACTTAGGAATTAACTTAGCCAAGGAGGTGAAGACTTGTACAATGAAAACTACAGAACACTGCTGAAAGAAATTAAGACACAAATAAATGGGGGGGGATTCTTGGGGGGCTCAGTTGGTTGGGCGTTTGACTCTTGATTTCAGCTCAGGTCATTATCTCAGGGTCATGGGATCGAGACCCGTGAGCATGGAGCCTGCTTAAGATTCTCTCTCTTCTTCTCCCTCTGCCCCCTCCCCTCCTCAAAAAAGAAAATATATATATACATATATATATTTTAACATTTTTATTTAATTTTGAGAGAGAGAGAGAGAGAGACAGAGCATGAGCAGGAGAGGGGCACAGACAGAGGAGGAGACAGAATCTGAAACAGGCTCCAGGCTCTGAGCTGCCAGCACAGAGCCCGACGTGGGGCTCGAACTCGGCAACCATGAGATCATGACCTGAGCTGTAGTCGGACACTCAACTGACTGAGCCACCCAGGTGCCCCCAAAAATATTTTTAAAAAGACCTAAATAAATGGGAACACATCCATGATCATGGACTGGGAGACATTGTTAAATGTCAACATTACCCTAAGCACTCTACAGATTCACTGGAATTCTTATCAAAACCCAATGGCTTTTTTTTAAAATGTAGAAACAGTAAAACCCATCCTAAAATTCGTATCGAATCTCAAGAAATCCCAAACAGCCAAAATAATCCTGAAAATGAAGAAGAAAACTGGAAGTTATACTTCCTGATTTTAAAACTAACCACAAAGCGATATTAATCAAGAAAGTGTAGCACTGGGATAAAGACAGAGATACCAATGGAGTAGAAGAGAGAGCCCATAGTAAGCCCTCATGGGTGCGGTCAGTGGGGAAGGAAGTGTCTTCTCAACGAACGGGGCTGGGAAAACTGGATATATCCACATGCAAAAGAATGAGGTTGGATGCCTACTTAATGCCATACACAAAAATTAAAAAAAGGATCCAAGGCCTAAATTTTAGACCTCACACTATAAAATTTAGGAGAAAACACAGGAGAAAAGCTTCATAATATTGGATGTAGAAGTGATTTATTAGATTTGACACCAAAGGCACAGGCAACAGAAGAAAAAAGACAAATTGGACGTCATGCAACTTTAAAAAATTTTGTGCGGCACAAGCGTGAACAACAGAGCAAGAAAAGGGTAACCCACAGAATGGGAGAGAGTGTTTGCAAATCGTGTATCTTATCAGGATTAATATTCAGAATACAGAAAACTCCTAAAACTCAGTAACAAGATCCTAATTCAGAAGTGGGAAGAATTCACAATATACACAAATATCAACTTCTGTATACCTAGTATACTCATATTGTACACCAGCTGCACACCCGAACTGCTATAATGTTATGTGTTGACTATACCTCAATTTAAAAAATGCAGTTGTGGTAATGGCAACAACAACAAAAAGGCAGAAGATTTGGATACATATTTCTCCAAAGAAAACAGACAAATGTTGACGAAACACAGAAAGATGCTGATCACTAATAATTAGAGATATGTTCGTAGCATCATTATTTAATAGCCAAAAAGAAGAAGCAACCCAAAATGTGGTTCATCCGCACAGTGGGGTATCGTTCAGCCCTTAAAAGGACAGCAGTCTTGCCACCCGTTTGACATGAGCCGCACGGAGGTGTGAGCCAGTCACGGGAAGACAGATCCTGCATCGTTCCGCTCGGACGAAGTCCCTGGCGGAGGCACAGTCACACAGACAGAAAGCAGGGTGGTGGCACAGGAGCGGGGGGGAGTCAGATAGAAAGCAGGGTGGTGGCACAGGAGCGGGGGGGAGTCAGACAGAAAGCAGGGTGGTGGCACAGGAGCGGGGGGAGTCAGACAGAAAGCAGGGTGGTGGCACAGGAGCGGGGGGGAGTCAGACAGAAAGCAGGGTGGTGGCACAGGAGCGGGGGGAGTCAGACAGAAAGCAGGGTGGTGGCACAGGAGCGGGGGGGAGTCAGACAGAAAGCAGGGTGGTGGCACAGGAGCGGGGGGAGTCAGACAGAAAGCAGGGTGGTGGCACAGGAGCGGGGGGAGTTCATGTGTAATGGGGACGGTGCTTCGGTTTTGTGAGATGAGAGAGCAGACACATGGCATTGATGCGGGCGCTGAATCCTACACTAAAAAATCGTTAGGATGGTAAATTTTATGAGCATTTTACCACAATAAAAGATGGGGACAAAATCCAAAAAATTCTTCTAGGTGACAGTATTGCATGTCCCCTTCTTTGCCTTCAAAGGAAGCATGCCAGCCTGGTCACCAGGTGTCACCTGGGTAGTCTCAGTGTGGGAGCAGGCGATGGCCGTCACTCCCTTTACCCCTCCACGGCATGGATTTTCATGGTGGCACGTGGCCAGGGACAGACGCGCACTAGTATTACAAGCAAAACGATCCGTGCTGGGAAGGGAAGCCCTGGGGCCGCTAACGCTGAGGTGTGTGCTCTGGCCACCCTGGAGAGGCGGCGTCCTGGCTCCAGGGGCACCCTCGTGGGAGCCCCCCCTGTAGTGCAGGGGGTCCCCCACCGGGCCACGGTCACAACTCTGTGTTCCCACCGCCAACCCGGGGTGGGGGGGGGGGCTCCAGGTGCCAGGAGCTTTCACGGGGACAGGAGGCTGGCCTCAAGGCCTCTGATCTAACCCTGTTGAGTTCCTAAAAGTGTTGTAGACATCTTCTCTCTTTCACTTGTAAATCAGACACTCCGTTCTTTTTCTAGGTAAATCAGAAATGAGCGCCCAGGAATGAAGTGTTTGACAACTAACAGCGTGACTGACCATGTATTTAGTACTTGCTAGAGGAAGCGAGTCATTCTTCCTTAGCTTGGTTAGTAGTTAGTCCTCACAGGACGAGACAGGTGGGGAGCTGCTGTTCGTTCGGACGGTCCCGCAGGTGTTCTCAGAGGTGGAGGAACCCTTGGGAGTGCTTGTGCACCCTCCACGTTCCTTCCTGGCGTCCCAGGAGCTGCAGGCTAAGTCCAGACCCTCGGACCTGTGACGTGGCCCGGGTGCGTGTGATGCTCTACCCTACGTGGGCCGTGGTGGAACGCAACGAAGGCCGAACACATTCGTTCATCAACCAGGGAGACACTCAGGAGCTTAACTTAAAGTAATATTTTCAAAAGTTGAAAGCAGAGGAAGGAAACAGGCAGGTGGCATTTGGGAGCCCTGAAGGAAGCATCTCCTCAGGTCAGAATGACATTGTTTCATTGTTCTTTCCTCTCTTTTAGATAAATACACACCGGCACGCTCGCGTGACGCCTCCAGCGCTGGGGCGCCCCAAGGACAGTGCTTCTGGGACCAGGGGAAGGTGGTTTGCGGAGCAGCTGGCCCCCCTCGTGTGTCCGTGTTTCCCATGCCTGATCCCAGGGAGTCGGCCGCACCTCGACTGTCTTCAAACCCCCCCTTCCCTGCCGGGTGCCCCTGCAGTGGTGGCAGTGAGAACACTCACGGGCACCCACGGACAGTCTGCGTGTCAACACTGGCCCTTTGTCATTCGCGAGATAGAAGACTGATCGATTAGAGGGGGATGAGCTCCGGGAAGCGTGAGTGGGAACACTGGGTGGGGACAGGAGGAGGGTGTTCCGCGGCGGTCGTGGGAGCCGCTGGCAGCGCACCCGTGAGTGCCCACTGGCCCCTCTGTCTCCACCTCGTAACTCCAAAATGTGTAATTACTCTCTTAGTTCCAGGAGCCCAATACACACCTTCCCGGGTGTGAGTCCACCAGTCAATCAATCACACCATCAGCGAGTTTTTGCCATTTCTTACCCACACGGATATCGCAAGGGCCTTTTCTTAAAAGAAAAGGTAGTTTTTAAAACTGTATTAGCAGGAAACTATAGATGCTGGCGAGGATGTGGAGAAACAGGCAGCCTTTTGCATTGTTGGTGGGAATGCAAACTGGTGCAACCACTCTGGAGAACTGTGTGGAGGTTCCTCAAAAAAATGAAGATAGACTTACCCTATGACCCAGCAACAGCACTGTTAGGAATCTACCCAAGAGATCCAGGAGTGCTGATGCACAGGGGCACGGGTACCCCAATGTTCATAGCAGCACTTTCAACAATAGCCAAATCATGGAAAGAGACTAAGTGTCCATCAACTGATGAATGGATAAAGAAGCTGTGGTATATATATACAATGGAATACTACACAGCAATGAGAAAGAATGAAATCTGGCCATGTGTGGCAACATGGATGGAACTGGAGGATATTATGCTGAGTGAAATAAGTCAGGCTGAGAAAGACAGATACCATATGTTCCCACACATAGGTAGGCTTTGGAAGACCTAGCAGAGAACCATCGGGCAGGGGAAGCGGGGAAGGGGAAAAAAAAAAAAGCCACAGAGAGGAAGGAAGACATGACATGAGAGACTCTCAAAGAATAAGAAAGAACTGAGGGGAGAGATGGGTGTGGGAGGGGGGAGAGTGGGTGGTGGGCACAGAGGAGGGCGCTCGTTGGATTGAGCACTGGGTGTTGTATAGAAACCAATTTGACAATAAACTATTAAAAAAAAAAAACAGAACCTAGACCATAAAAAAAAAAAAACTGTATTAGTAATATCTGAATATGTTCTACGCTCCTCCACAGACGTGACCACTGGTTGTCTGTGCTTTTGCTGTTTTATCGAAATGAATCTTGCTATTCTCACCACCCTGCGGCTGCTTTTGTTCCTTCACCGCGAGGACGGGTTCCTGCTTCCTGCTGCTGCTGGCGGCTCTGAACCTCACACACTCAGCAAGTGCTCACTGAAGTCCTTCCAGGGTCAGGAGCCTCTGCCCTTAGGAAACTAGGAACTACCAGGAGAGAGACACCGACATGACTTGGGCTAAAACTGTTTGGGAGACGCCTTGGGCAGAGCCTGGGGCGCGGCATCCTCTGGGGTAACAGGGTGGGACGGTGAGTCTGCCGCTGGGAGGCAGCTGTGTCTGCGGGCCTGTGAGGTGGGAGGCTGTCGTGGGGCTGTGGCCCAGGACCGGGGACCGAGTGGGCTCCCTCGGACTAAAAACTGAACCCCAACGAAGGCATCTGCCCGTAGGAGCAGCTCACCCTCAGGGGTAGGCTGACTCCAGGCGGAGCCCACACCGGAAACGGCAGTTCTCTGGACCAGGGCCTTGGAATGTCCTCATGGATATGAGATCGGAACATTCTCCGGAGGACCGCACTCCCGACAAACCCCTGCAGCAGGTCCTGGCTGCAGGTGGCCACTGGCCCACACCCCTTCCTGAAGGTGGGCCCCGCCTCAGCTGTTTATTCAGGGAGGGGTGGGGCAGGGCTGGGGGCTCTGGGGGCCAAGCCCTCAACTGGACCCTGGCCAGTGTGACGTGGGGGTGGTGGGAACCGGGCTAGTTCTGGGCCAGGAGGGATGACAACCAGCTCTCCATGTGTGAAGGGCTTACGCACAAACATGGGGGGTGGGGTGGGGAGGTAGGGGCCGAGTGCGAGGACAGACATGGCCTGAGGCCCTCTCAGTTCACACCGCTGGCCCACACACCCCCCTCCCCCCGCAAGCCGGCTTGTCTTCAAGCCTCAGTCTGCCGGCTCCGATGGCACGTTCCCTCCCGCCTGGATGTGGCTCAGCCTCTGTGTTGCCAGGGCTGGACCCACAGGAGAGCAGGCACTCTGGGCGAGGTGCACGGACTGACCGGACTGAGCTCTGGGGTAAGCCTGGACATCGGGGTCCAGAGGAGGAGGGCGAAACGGGGCTGCTAAGGCAGACGAGGTCTCTGAATAGCAGCAGACACAGGTGTATGGACTAATGCTCCTGGGAAGACGGGCATGTGTCTCCCACCCTCCTGCTGAGTCCAACTGAATGAAACCCTGGCCTCGACACGTGATAGTCACGTGAGGAGACCCCGAGGGACAAGAAGGTAGATGGGGGGGGTGGGACTTGAGCCCCAGCTGTTCCGTTCGGACATCCCAACTGTCCCAGGCGAAAACCAGCACGAGCCAGAAAGGGGCAGCTTGAAAGAGAAGCTTTTAGACCCTGACTGCCCCACCCCATCCGAACATGACAGACAAATGCAGCCACAACCGACAGCAAAGGCTGAGTGAGGAGCCCTGGGGAGGTGAGCAGAGGCCACGAGGGGCCTGGATATCTGCCCTGTGCCTGAGTGGTAAAGTGGACAGTCCCCTGGGATCAGCTGGGACCCGTCCCTTCCGGCCAGTAAGGAGTGGCACGTGGCTACCGATGCAGTGGGGCGGGCCGGCCGAAAGGCAGAGTCCACACGGACACAGAGCGCAACCGAGCATGTGAGACAGTGGAGTGTCGGGCCGAGGGGCAGAGCGGCTGCCCAGTGACAAAACGGTGACCCACCAAGATAGCCCTGTGCGGGCGTAGCGCCACGGAGCAGCATCGTGTGTGAACCAACCTCTGCATGTGGAGCCCAGTGGGGTCCACGGAGGGTCCACAGAACAGGAGGCCCCACGGTACTGCGACCGGCAGGGCCCAGCCGGCATTTCCAGAACAGCCGCCCACAGCGGAGCACACGCTCCGTTCAGGTGCCCCCAGGATGCACGTGGGACAGACCGCCTTCCGCCACCGCAGGCCTCAGCACGTGCCTGCAGCCTGGAATCCTGCCCTGTGTTTTCTGACGGCGTTTCTGATTCCTGAGGTCAAAGTAGAGACTGGTACAGAGAGACCATAGGAAAACCTCCAAATGCTCGGGAAATAACAGCCTTCCAAATAATCTCCAAGGAAAAAACCAACACCGCCCAGGGTGAAAATGACGCACGGCCCAGGACAGTGTGCAGGACGGCACGTGGGGAGGGGTGGGGCACCAGGTGCGTCTCGGTCAGTCCTCTGGGCCCCATGCCTCAGAGCCCAGGACAGACGGAATGAAGGAAATAACAGAGACAGGAAGTGAGTCCGTGAAGTCGAGACAACAGAGAAAAATCTATGAAATTAAGAATATGTCTTCCCGTCAGTCTGATGGGGGCGCGGTCATCCTGTGGCCCTTTCCCCCATAGTCTTGGACCCTTCCCCAGGGGCACTTGGCCCTTCTCCATTGAGTGCTTGGTCCGTGGCTCTTCTCCCCCGGGTCCTGGGCCACGGGCACTCCATGTGTCCCCGTCTGTGCTCCAGGCCCACTGGGGCTGGCTCATCACCTCCGTTTCTCCAGGACTCAGCCCGCTAAGTGTGTCTTCCGGCTTTGCTGGGGCCTCTCCTCCCCAGCTGCCTCATGTGCTCAGCAGGCCATCCTAACATCCCGCACGCCAAGTCCAAGTGACTGCCAACACATGTTCTCTCTTCCTTAGAGCTGAAATCTGTCAAACTTCAAGGGGCACCCCTCCATGGTATTTTCCCTTCTTGTCTAAAGGGCTATATAGCTTATAACTTCCATGCTGAGTGTTTTCGTAGGGTCTGTATTGTTCTCCACTAGCCTCATGTCTGAGTATTGGGGCCACGGTGAGAGCACAGAGCCGCTGGCTCCTGGATGCTGGACACTAACAGAGGGGCCTCATTACCTAGCTGACAGCACTGTAAAGTACGATACCAGCCAACTCCACATTTTAATAAATGCTTTTTTCTAATGGTGTTGAACTGCTAACCTCCACGAAGCTGCCAGAAAACATTATCATTTATCATTCCTACTTACTTCCTGAGTGACAAAGCTACCACTTTGCCACCATCTGGACTTGTAAACAAATGCTGACTCTTCCCGTGTGTTTCTCTTCTGAAATGACGGCGGTCTTGCCAACAGAGCTCCCTCCGCCACACCGGCTGGCCCCCGCCCCGGCTCCCTGGAGCCATATGGTCAGGTTGGCGCTGGTCATGAACTACTGTGTTCTTGCTATCAGCTGCAAATAACATGCACCTGGCAGTCCCGGCCGGGAAACCCCGCTTCCTTCTGCCAATGAGGTGGCACAGTCTGGGGCGGGGTGTGTGGCAGGTGCCACTGACCCGATCCACCTCCACAGACTGCGGGGCACAGAAAGGGCTCTTCGTCTTGGTGGAAAGTTATGGACTTTAGGTTTGGTTTTAATTCTTTTTTTAACATTTATTTATTTTGAGAGAGAGAGAGAGAGAATGAGCAGGGGAGGAGTAAAGAGAGGGAGACACAGAATCCAAAGCGGGTTCCAGGCTCTAAGCAGTCAGCACAGAGCCCAACACAGAGCTCAAACCCATGAACCCCGAGATCATGATCTGAGCTGAAGTTGGACACGGAACCGGCTGACCCACCCAGGCACCCCTGGACTTAGGTTCTTTTGAAATGGGCAGAAAACTGGCAGGAAGGCCAGGGAGCTGTGTGGTCTCAGCAGAGGTGAATTATTAGTGTTTTCAGGGTTCTGAGCTGTGCTTGTGTTCTCAGTCAATTCATTAGAGTTGTTCTTTCTACCAATTCATGTACAGAAATACCAACTATTTTTCAAATTTACATGACTACAAGTCAGAAAGTTGTTCTAACAAAAGCCAGCCCGTATTTCTAAATAATGCAATTTTTTTTGGTTCAAAACACTGTTAGTTCCAGGCAAAAAGCATAACAGCATGCAGGTGGCGGTTTCTGAGTTCCTTAACCATGCTGACTTTTTTGTGCACAGTTTTGACACTTTTCCTTGAACAACATATTGTAGTTTTTCAACATGAAGACTGTTAATCTGTTTTAAATGACATGATATTCTATTTGTACCAGATAAGTATTTGAAACTGAACACTGGTATTAATTATCAAATTAAATACATGTGCTTACACAAACCCTCCCCCCTCCACTCGAATCTAAAGAGCAACACGTTTCTAGGGTAAGTAATTAATCAGAACCTCCCTGTTCAGGACATGACCCTGAGACCACAGTTCCATTGTAAGATTTTTAATTAGCTGCCAGATAAGAAAACACACAACCTCCCAGTGGCAGTTTCTTATTTAACAACAAAATACTGTGTTCAGTTTTCTGTTAAATGTCTTCAGTAAAGATTATTACACAAGCGGGGAGGACCGGCCCGCTTCAGTCTATTCTTGCTTCCTACAGCGGCCACACCCGGGCCGATTTATAAAACGCATCTGCGTCCTCATTGGCCTTTGGGGAGCGGGGCTGTGCACAAGTGCAGGCCCAGACCACGGGCGCGAGGCTGGAAAAGCCACGGCCAGCGGGACCCGACCGGGCTGCGGCCGGACTCCGTCCGCGGGGTTTGCTCTCCTCGTTGGCCCGCCTCCTCGCGGACCCAGAGGGGCTGACTTGGGTCCCTTCTCGACACTGGTCCTTTCTTTGGGGACCCCGACAACACCAGGGCCTCTACCGTCTGGCCCTTATCATCCTGGCAAGATTCAACATCCAACACCGACCCTAACCCTGTATGTCCGGCTACCATTGTTTATTTGGCAGCACCTTCAAGAAAGTTTAGCAACTCTAAAGGTGGCCTAATGTGTCACCTGGATGCTGATGACTTTTCAGCAGAAGCTGGGCAGTGGAGACAAAGGGAGTAAACTGCTATGGCCAGGGGCCCCTGAGGCCTCATGCGGAGTCCAGGGGCAGAGGACCCCCCGTTCTTGGGTTTCTTCTGTGGTTCCCACCCCGGGAGCGCCTCGTCCATTTGGGAAACTCACGTGTAAGCATAACGTGTGGGCAGCGAGCGCAGCAGGCCCAGAGAGCTGAGGAGTGCTCCTCAGAGGGGTGGGACGGGACCCCGAAGGGGCCTCCAGGGTGGACAGTGGCCGTGATGGCGCCCAGAGAACTTGGCAGGTGTGGCCTCACCACCCTTGCACACATCGCCCAGCCCAGGAACAGACTGCGAGGCTGTGTGTGCGTGGGTGGGGGGTACGGGTACGTAGAGACAGGTTTATTAAACACTGGCTCACGTGGAAATCCCACGCTCTGCATCTGTGAGCTGGGGACCCCGGAGAGCCAACCGTGGGCCAAGCCCCGAAGCCCGAGAACCAGAGCCCTCACGTCCCAGGGCAGAGAAGGTGCAAAAGGAGAATCTGCCCTTCGCCCCCTTCCTGTTCTACTGAGGCCCCCAACGGACGGGGGGCTGCATGAGGGCCATCCACGCTGGAGAGGGCGGCCTGCCAGAAACGCCCTGGCAAACACACCCAGACGTATTCTACGAGCTGCCTGCATCTGCGGCTGGTTGGGTTGCCACACAGGGTCGGTCATCACGAGGCTCCTTGAGCTCAGGGGCTCCCGCCTTCTTTCTCAGGGTGCAGCTGAACTGGGACTTGTAGCTGGAGGTGAGGATGACCAGAACGGGGCCCAGGATGAGGGTGTTGAGGGCAGTTTTGAGGACCTGCTTTGTAAATGGGCTAACGCAGTGTTTCCCACTGACCCCGGACTTGTGTGAGTCTGACCCCGGGGTTTGGGGTGCAGCCCGACAGCCCTGGGGAGGTGGACGCCCGTGGATCATTGGCTGATTCTGAATAACAAGAGAGCTGATGAACTAAGGAATACCAGAGGTGAGTGAGTCTCTGGGCATTGGTCAAAGAGCGGGTGGTTCAAACGTGGAAATGGGCAGACGGCCTTGTGAGGAAGAGGGAGAGTGAGCATGGGATTCTTGAGGAGGTGGGCTGGCTACGGCTTCGCCCACCCCCCTTTCCCAGCAGCCACAGGCCGGGGCAAGTGTGGCTAGAAACCGTCCTTCCACTTTCCAACGAGCCGCCGCTAAGGCGGGAAAACATGGGGCTCCCTCTGTGTCCAGGGCAGGGGGCGCCGGGAGGGATGTGTCCCTGAGCGCCCCCACCTCTGTGTCCGGCCCCGGGTAGCACCACGCACATTCCCTGTCGCTTGTGCGTATAAGCCGTCACATATGCACTTCGTTAGTCAAAACTTCCCAACTATCTTAAAAATGGAATCTGTTACAAAGAATACCCCATTCCTAAGACTCCAATTTTGGTTCCTAAAATAACTTTACAAGACAAAAATGGTCACGGCTTCTTTGTATCACGTCCTATGCTAAATCTCCTATTTTCTACAAAGTGAACAACTAAGGGGGGGGTCCACAGATTCAGGCAAAAGTCCACCCTTCCCCACCCTATCATGCAGTTTTCCTCAAATTAAGTTATATCTATTTCTCCACTTCTATTTTCAGATAGCTTCAACAGGAGGAGATGGAGGTATCAGCCCTGCCTCCCCAAGCAAGCCAGAGCATGAAGGTGGGTGCAGGTGTCTGCCTCCCCTCCCGCCCGTCTCTTCCCCTCTGCCCAGGTGCAGTTAGACGGGTTCTGATGGCACCAAAAACCTGGCAAGAGGCAGGTTTTTACCAGCTTCCCCAGCCTCCCTGGGGGTGAGAAGGCCAGTGCAGAGTCAGGAACTGTTTTAACCCACGTCAGACACATATATGACACGTCGGGACAACTTTTTGAGAAAATGCTTATTAGAATCCTCTTTAGTTTGAAGATATATGATGTCACAGCTTTTTAGGGCCTGGTGCAAATGAGGGTGGGTGACGGGCACGGACCTGCTCCTTCCTGCAGGGGGGCTTCCTACCAGGGGCCGGCTCCTGGAAGACATACCAAGCAAGCGAGCCCACCAGACCAGGCCGAGAGAGCCGAGCGCAATCCCAGAGACACGCAAGGTGGACGGGACCCCTGTGACCTAACGGCACCACCAGGACAGAAGCTGGAGCCGCTGGGCTAACGGCCGACCTCCGGGCAGGAGTTTCACCCTCTGCATCAAGGTGGTGAAGAAGCATGCAGCTGTCGAAGAATTCTGATGAAAAAGTGAGAAACATTTTGTTCTAACTGGCAGACAAGCAGACTGTTTCTCAATTTGCTGTTGCTGTTACAGAAAGATTATGACACAAATGGCTGTTAACAAAGGAGCGCCACCCCGAGGCTCCTTCACTCCTGCGGACGCCTGGGGACACGGCGAGGAGGAGGCGGGCAGGGTTGGGGCCAGGCCTAGCTGGGAGCGCCTGCAGGAGGTGGTGTCCTTAGACCAGCGTGTTACAGGCGGGGGTCCTCTTCCACGCAACCAAAATGTGTTCTGCAACGGTGCCAGGTTAGGGACGGACCCTCATGGGGGGAGGGGGAAATGCAGGGGGGGGTGCTTCTGGGGGATGCGGTCACCTAGAGCGATGACAGCAGAAGAGAAAGACTGAGGAATGCGGGATGGTGCAGCCAGCTGTGGAAGATGGTGTGCCTGTTTCTAAAGAAACTAACCACTCTCGCCACACAATCCAGCAAATGCGCTCTTTGGTTTTATCTAAATAACTGAAGACTCGTGTCCACACGGAAACCTGCACGAGGATACTGACAGCAGCTTTATTCAAAACTGCCAAAACTTGGAAGCAACCAGGATGTCCTTCAGAAGGGGACAGGTTAATAAACTGTGGTCCATGCAGACAACAGAAGATTCCTCCGCACTGAAAGGAAACATAGTATCAAGCCGCAGACAGACACGGATGAGCCTTGACGCACATCGGTAAGTCTGGATGATTCCGGCCACCAACACTCTGGAAAAGGCAGAAGCGTGGAGACGGAGAGAAGAGGACCAGCGGTAGCAAGACTCCTCTGTCTGCAGTGTTCACGGGACACGTGACCGTGTGCACCTGGGAAACCGCACAGGGCAGCACCGAGGCCGAGCCCGAATGTAAATTAGGAGCTTCGGTTAGTGATGCTGCTCAGCGACGCTCACCAGCTCCGACGAACGCACCGCATCCACACGAGATGTTACAGTAGGAAAAGCAGTGTGTGGGGCGTGGGGGTGCATGAGAATTTGCTGTGTTTTCTGCTCAATTTTTCTGTGAACCTAAAACTGCTCTGAAAAAATGAAGTCTATCAATTTTTAAAACATCGAAAACATAAAAGGCTAAAAATCATTACATGACTCAAACACAAAGCAAACTGTTCCCTTAGTGTAACCAACCATTTTCTCTAAAAATAAACTAGGCGTTAACAGTTAAATGCTGCAGACCGGCTACAGCAGGTGCCTGGAAGTCTCTACAAGGTGCGGGTGTCACTCTCACAGCGCCTGGACAGTTGGCCCTGGCCAGCTGGGCCGGAGGGCACCCCAGCACAAGAGCCCAGAAGCAGCAGGGATGTGTCACGGCTCTCGGCCTCGGGCGCCCATCAGGGGACCCCAGTTTCCTCTGGAGTCAGGCGATGGTCACTCCGGTGCCAGTACCTGCCCACTCTGTGCCCACAGCCTCTGTCTGTCTCATGGAGCCCCCAGCCTGTGTCGGGGCCAGAGAAGCCAGCAGCTGGCAGGCTAGGAAGAGACCAGGGGCGGGAACGGGTCCAGAGTTTCCCCTCACCAGGAGCAGCCCTGGTGTGACAAGGGACAGTCCGCAGCTGAGGCAGCACTGAGAAGCTGCACACACTTCTTCAGTAAACTTGGGCAAAGGTAAATGCCTGTCTTTTTTTTTTTTTTTTTTTTAACTTTTGTTTATTTGACAGAGAGAATGAGAGCGAGCGAGTGGGAGAGGGGCGGGGGAGAGAGGATCCCAAGAAGGCTTCGCAGTCAGTGGAGAGCCTCACGCGGGGCTCAGACTCATGAACCCTGAGATCATGACTCGAGCCGAGATCAAGAGTCGCAGGCTCAACCGAATGAGCCACCTAGGTACCCCTTCCTTCTAAAATAGCGCACGGCAGTCCTCCAGGACACAGGAGGGGAGGGCACAGACAGATCTAGAAGTCAGCATACACGTTCTCCCCGTCTCCTGTCCCATGGTGGAACCACCTTCAGAGCTGGCTCCCCTTTCAGACCCAGTCTGGACCCTAGAGGCCACAAGGGCCCCATGTCCCTGCAGCCCCAAGGACACGGAAACCCGCCACCCGCGCGTCTCACCGGTACAAGGAGCCGAAGGAACAAGGCACGAGATGCAGTTTGCCGCTTGAAAATGAGGCAAGACCCTCTTCTCGTCCCACGCCTGTAGCCTCCCTGACCTGGGAAGGACCTGGCTGTGAGATGGGCCAGCCCGCCACCGCTAGGCTCCCTGAGCCCAGCCCCTCCCCCGCGAAGGGAAGAAGCTTCAAACACAGTCTCTTCCGTGTGCCCTGGAAAGTTCCCGGCTGTCCCCTGCCACTCCCTGTTTCCTGCTGCCCGGAACTTGGGACACACCGCACGCCTGCTTATACCTGACGGCGGGGGGGTGACACCCAAGGAAACGCCTTGCTTCCCTACCCCATCACACTGAGCAGCTACTTTGGGGCCAAGGAAGGTGCTGCCTTGAGCTCCCCCACATGCTGCAGGGACAGCTGTCTGCCAGAGGCCCTCAGTAAATACTTCTGCAATCACAGACCCATAGACCCTTCCTTGCCTGCATCAGCCATGAAGCACCTTTGGGGATGCTTCGATAGTTATTTCATAATTTGCAAAGACAGGAGCTAACAGGAAAGTCAAGGTTTGAAATTTACAAAACAGTAAATGCTTATAACATTCGCTTATAACGTGAGCTTATAACAGCAAAATAATTGCCATGTGACTCCTGGCCACCTGTTTGCTCAGCTCACAGCCACTTTAGAGTCTGCAGAAGGCACACTGGCTAAGTGGCACCTGCTCTCAGGGGCTCGTGGTCCCACACATAGTTGCTGGCCCTGGGGGAGACAGGATGACGAACAAGAGTCGACTCCAGGATTAGAGTGTCTACAGGCCACAGCGGCACAGTGTGACCAAGTGGGCGCTGCAGACCCTGTAAACGGGAGACAGCCTCTGGGGAGACCGGGAGGGCAGACAGGCCCAGGGACCAGCCAGACAGCTTCCTAGCTTCAGCTCGCCCCCGCTCCCCAGGACACCAGGGCCCGTCTCCTGGCCCATCAGCTCCAGCCGACGGTGGAGCAGCGGCCGCGGCTCCCGGTGCGCTCCCACCCGGGAACACACACACCTGCGCACCAGCGGCACGCTGTCTCCCATCGGTCATCGGGACCAGGCAGTGGGTAAGGGTGAAAGTGAATGTTATCAGTCTTGCCGTTTATCTGGCAAAAGTATAACTACGCTCTACCTAGCTAGCACGTGTGTCCCAGTCCGCCTCGGTTATTCTGGAACCAGGAACATCAACAATCTGAATCCAGAAAAAAACAGGGAAGAGGGGTTTTGTTTGGTGGCCTCGGAGCTGGGCTCACCTTCACTTCAGGAGAGACGGCTTCGTGCCCACGAAGGTGGTGGAAGCCATTCCCACTTCCACAGGAGGGATGAATGGCCCCGAAGAGCCCAAAGGCAGGGCCAGGGCGGCAGCACCAAGACTTCCCTTTGTGCCGCTGCACCCCCTTCCCTGGCAGAGCCAGCCTCTGATGGCCTGGGAGCGGCTAACGCGGCAGGTGCTCTGAGGTGGGACTCGCGTGCCCGTCTGTGCTCTGCCCTCGAGGCTGACCCAGTGCCCCCAGAGTGTGAACCACTGGTCACGGTGCAGCCACCTCCCCTACCCCCAGCCCCGTGTGGAAGGACCCCTCTTTGGAGCAGCCAGCACAGCTCACACCCTGAGTTCCAGCCCCAGAGTGGGAAGCGTTCTTGTCGAGAAGGGTACCTGTTTTCCCTACAGCTACTCTTTTTGGTGGTGGCTGTGCTTTAAATAAGGCCTTTTCTTCTCATTTCAGAAATAATACATGCTCCCTGCTGCATTTTCTAAGCTGTGTATACACATGACATAACAAAACCATCCGGCCCCCACAATCTGGGATGATTTTTCTGACCTTTTATTGTTTTCTTTTGTGTGTGTGTGGGAGGGGCTCACGCTGTGTATGGTGTGATGCTTTTCCCATTAATGCCATGGTTTAGAAACATTTGATCAGTAAATATTTTGCTTTGAGAGAACTTTAAAGACTCCGTAAGATTTCAATGTATCAATTTGCTTGAATTTATCTAACCCATCCCCTGAGGTCTTACAAACAAGAGTCAGGTGGCTGTGTACATCTCTGATCCTGTTCTTTTTGTTGTTGTTTATTTATTTTTGAGAAAGAGAGAGAGAGAGTGCGTGCTTGTGCAAGTGGGGGAGGGGCAGAGGCAGAGGGAGACACAGAATCTGGACCAGGCTCTGAGCCGTCAGCACAGAGCCCTACGCGGGGCTCGAACCCACAAAAGACGAGATCATGGCCTGAGCCTAAGTTGGATGCTGAACTAAGTGGTGCCGACTGAACCACCCTGGCACCCCTCCGATCTTTCCTTAAGGTGGATTGTCAGGGGCGGATTCACCGGGTCGGACAGTGAGCACGTCGTAAGGGCTCTCGGGGTGAGTGTGACAGAAGTCCAGGCTGCCCCTCCAAGTGTGCCTTGCCCTGTACATCCCTGGCCAACCAAGGCCTCACGGTGATAGCACGAACGCACAAATGTGAGAAACACTGCCTGTGCTAGTTTGGGTCTGCACTGATGGTAGCGGCCTTGGGCGCACGCTCGCTGTGCTCCGCGAGGAGGCGCCGAGCTGATGCCTTGTGCGGAAGCCTGACAGACGCTGTGGGCACGCACCGGCTGGCCGGGGTCCACTGCGAGCTCCATCCGCACGCTCAGACAGACGCAGAACCATGGCTTCTGCTACAGACCCAGAAGATGCGGGCTTCGCCAGCCTGCCGCACTGCTGCAGACTCCACTCCCCACGCCAGGTCGAGAGTCTCTTTCCCTCCCTCGACATTAAGGCACCATGAAGGGAAGAGCTCGCTAATCAGCCAAATTTGATATCGGGATCACAAGATGAGCCACTGTGAGTCTGTCCCACGTCAGTCGTCCAGGAGAGTCACCTGGGGACAAATGGCTGCTGGCTTCAGGGTAAAGGAATTATAGAAATAAAAAAATGAGAGGAGGGAGGGGAGAGAGGATAGGAGGAGGAGTAGGAGGAAGGGGGAAGAAGGGGAGGGGGAAGCGGGGGGAAGCGGGTGGGTAATGGGATGCAGAGGGAGGAGGGAGGAGCAGGAGGGCACAGGAAGGGGAGGAGAGAGGGAAGGAGGGGAAGGGGATGGAGAGGAGGATGGAGAGGGGGAGAGGGGGCGAGGGGAAGGAGGGAGAGTAAAGGCGACAGCAGGGGAGAGGACGGCGTGGGTTTGCCCCCGGCGGCTTTAACCCGCCACCCGCTCGGCTGTGTAAAAACGCCTTTTCCAGTCTCAGCTTGTCCAAGGGTCGTTACCGAGTGGCTCTCGTTTCCATAATTGAATAGACACACAGAACACTCTGGAAGGACCGCACGACTGGATTGAAAACAGGTCAGAACAAGATCTTGCTCTTAAGGATCCCAGAAAGGTCAGCAATTTTAAAGGCTGCCATCTAGGCTGCAAGCCCAACGGTACCTCGTGCTGCGAGGCGTCCACGGCTTTGTCCGAAGGCATTCTTTCCTGCAGACCCACACGGCTCGGGGCAGAGGCGGGGTGGCTCCTAGGCCCACAGGTCTCTCTGCCAGAGGCTCCGCCCGACCCACCAGCTGACTCCCTCCCTGCATCCTCCTCCCTGCACCCTCCTCCACACTCCCTGGGAGCACCAGAGGTGCAGGTAGGACAGCACCTGGGAGCGTGCATTCCAAGTGGCTAATGTGCTTCGACATCTGTCCTGGCACTGTGGCTGCTTTTATCAGGGCTGGTCCCACATTCGAAGCAAGTTTAATAAGCATTTTTACAAAAGGACTCAGGAGAAGGCAGAGTAGAGGGCTGGCAGCAGGTCCATCCTGGACTCTGGTGTCAGGCAGCTCAGGGGACGGAGGGGACGTGTGGCTTTGGCAGCTGTAACTGCAGGGCTGGTGGTCACGGGTCTGCCTGTCTTCATCCCGGGCCCCTTTCTCCTCCTTGCTGGGAGCTCCCTGCAGACCTCTCGACCCACTCCTCAGTCAGGGGCTTGGGCGGGGCTGGGGGCCTGTGGATTAGGCCAGTCAGGGCCCCTCTCGCAGCTGTGGTCCCAGGACCCCTTTCCAGAGCAACTAAGAGGACCACTGAAGGCAAATATGCCTTTCAGTCCTTGACAGGCGTGATGTCCCATGGCCGACACAGAGGCACCTGCGGCTCTTGGCTGTACACTCGCAGGGTTCTGGGCGGACACTCAGCCCCTGTCGAAGTTCATCTGCTAATGACCCTATGAGGGAAAGGACCGAAGACCACCCGTGGGGCGAGGGAGTACAGGGCAGACCGTGCTGGCCGTGGCAGGTCTCCGGCAGACATCAGGAGGTCCTGGGGGAGCGTGCCCAGAGGCAGAGGCCTGAGGTCACCCACGGAGCTCCCTGGAAGTGGGGCCCCCTCTGGGTGAACTGCAATGTCCCATGGCAGGGAGGGTGCCTGGGTCCCTGAACGGGGGTCCCTGATCTAGAGGTGGCTTTTGGGACTCTTACTTCTCAAGTCGCAGGATCTGTTTTAAACTAGCACAGTGGTATCTTCTAAACTTGGTTGTCACTTTTTTTCTTTTTTTCCCCCTCTTTCTCTCTCTCCTCCCTGCCTCCCTTCCTTCTTTCTTGCCCCCTTCCCCCTACCCCTACTGAACTGACTGTCCTTTTCCCTGGCACCTTGAGGATAGGCTCTCTGCAGTCCCGTCAGACCACAGGGACTCGTTCTGGGTTGATGAAGGTGCACAGGGTGGCGGGCAGCGCGTGGCCCTGAGTCATCACCTTCTCTTATGGCAGGGCCCACTCCTCGGCCTGGAAGGGGGTGGCGAGGGAGGCAGGGCAGGTGACTGAGCAGATCGAGAGCATCCCTGCCCCCCAACCCAGCAGCCCCAGGGCAGCGGACCCCCTCCCCAGAAGTCGGCAGAGAGCGAGCGCGTGCTTATTATAACCAGAACTGTGGATCCAGGCTTCTCTGTAAACCGTATCATTAAAAATCTTTAGTTCTTTCTTACTAGCAGTAATAACGTACTCGAGACCCATCTCGCCGTGGACGAGACCCCTGGGCCCTCTGTCTGCCGTGTGTGCGGCTGGATACAAGGGTGCTCAGGAAGGAATGGCCCAGGCAGGTGGGCGGAGACACACCTGTCTGCCCGGGGAAGCTGAAAGAACCTGACACAGGTGGGGATGCAGGCGTGCCCTTCGGGCTCTCTGAGGTGAGGGGAAGGGAGGCTGCTGGGACCCTGTTGTCGCGAAACCCAAACCTGCCACCGAGATCGCCAGTCCTGGAGCCCTCCTTCCACTCACTTTAAAACACATTTTTTCCAAATAAACTCTCCTCACGTGGGATTTCAGAGAGGTTAGAAGCTGATGACAAGCTTTCCTCTTGACAAAAAACACAATACTACTTTTCACTGAGGTCATGGTTTCAGTAACATTTAAAGAACATTTTATTTCCACTACTATGGGAAGAAAGGAAGCCTAGGACATAAAATTCTTGACTTACTTTAGGGTCCCGTTTCTAGAATGTTCCCCCCAACCCCCAAGCCCAAATCAAGGAGACACAGGGAAGGAAGTAGCAGAATAGGATTTAAAGTTTCTTCAGGAGCATTTAAGAAGCCTCTTTTTTGGGTTATGGTTCTCTATTATTTCCCTCTATTAAAAGAATTAAATCAAATGATCCATATTCGCTATGAGAAAAAATGGAAGCAAAAATAAAGTTAGAAATCTGTAAAGCTGTACCCCCCCCTCCACCGGGTCATCACTGTCAGTACTTTACTCATGTCTTCTTCTCACACCTGGACTCCCCTGGGGAAGATCACGCCACAGCCCTTGCCCCAGTCATGGGGGTGGGAGGTCAGCACAGAGCACCGAGTGGTCCAGGACACAGGCGCCTGTCCAGCTCCTCACTTTGTGTCACTGGGCCGTGTGTGTTCTCTGTGCCTTTGCCTTAAAGTTTTATTTTATTGAGATACATTTCATATAACATAAAATTCACCATTTACACTCTTTTAAAGTGTTGGTGGACCATGATAACTGTTTAATTCCAAAACACGTCCACCGTCCCCAAAAGAAACATACATTACGCCCTTCTCCCTCTATCCTTAGCAAATACTCTTCTCCCTTCTGTCTCTATATATCCACGTAAGTGACTCACACAACACGTGGCCTTTTGTGTCTGACTTCTTTTACTTTGCAGGACGTTCCCAAGGCCATCCACACGGTAGCGGGTGTCAGGGTTTCGTTTCTGCTCGTAGTTGGATGATCGATCCTGTGGTACGGACAGACCACAGTTTGTTCACCCTGTGTCCCTGGCAGACACTTGGGTTGTTTCTATTTCTTAGCTATTGTGAATAATGCTGCTGTGGACATTGGTGTACGAGCTTCTGTGTTCATTTCTCGTGGTTGTATCCCTAGGAGTGGCATCGCTGGGTCAGACGGTAACTCTGTGTTCAGCTTTCCGCAAACCCCCGAACGGTTCGCAGCGTCCACACCGGTTCATACCCTCCCCCCCGCCGCCCCGAGCAAGCACCATCGGAAGACTTCTCCACACCTGGTTTCATCCATCTTTCACCTTCTCCTGTGCTTTTTAGCCATTTGTGTGTCTTCTTTGGAGAGAAGCGCATCCAGACGCTTTGCCCACTTCCATTCAGGCTGTTTACACTGATGCGTGTACTTTACGTATTCGTGATAGAAGTCTCTGAAAAATGACTTGAAAATATCTTCCTTCTATTCTGTTGGTTCTTTTCATTTTCTTGAAAGTATCTTTTGACACAAAAGTTTTAAATTTAGATGAAGTCCAGTTTATCTGTTTTTTCTTTTGTTGTTTTGGTGTCATATTTAGGAAACCATCACCTTATCCAAGGTCATGTCCCTGTTTGACCCCAAGGTCATTTCTAAGTAAAGCAGCTGTGGCCCTGGTTCAAAAAAACAGAACACAACTAACACCCTACGCTCGGGGGTCTGGTCTCTGCGCTCTGTCTGTCTGTCTGTCTGTCCCGGAGAGGAGGTCCAACCCCAAATACCAGGCATGTACAGAAGTTGTCTGGAACCAGCATGATGTAAAAATGAACAAACCTACCATGCAGTGTGGAAAGCTGAGTTTAGGGTTTAAGTACCAATGAGTTCAGTTACTAGTTTCCCCAAATTCACATGAGTGTGATGTGTGCCAGGAAATGCGTTGCTCTGGGTTGCTGGAAAAGTCTATCATGGAGGAGAATGGGAGATGCAGGCCAAGCCAGCAAGAACTGGTCCCTGCCTGGAAAGGTAGCCTGACCCTGGCAGACACCCACCTGCAAAAGGGGGAGAAAGCACAAACCAACATTCGTTTTTTCCATTAAAATTTCCTCAAACCACAGATCTTTCTGGAAAGCACCTCAAAGAAAAAATAAAGTTAACTCTGAAACACTTTGCCATGGCTTTTGGACTTTCAAGGCACACAGTGAAGGATGCTGGGGCTCCCGTGTCCTTAGTCCCAGACAGCCCTCAACAGTCTGCTGGTTTCAGGGTCCCAGTTACTGAAGTGAACACTGAGGTCAGTAACGAGCGTGTCACTGAGCCTGATCTCAGTTTCACGGCTTCGGGATACAGGAAGAAGCCTGGCTCACGCTCCAGCCCTGTCAGCCGAGGGCGAGTTATCCGCCATTCTTGAGCCAGTGCTCACATCTCCCAGGAGTTCTGAGCGTGAGGCGCAGCGAGGCCTGTAGACACCACGCCTGCTGTAAGTTCAGCACCTAAACCACCCTCCGACCCGCTGCGCAGCCGTGAGCTGGGACCCGCCCCTCAAGCCGGGCATCCCTGAGGTCCACAGACTGGGGGCAGATGCGGTGGGCCGGGCAGCCGCTCCCAGAGGACTTTCCTGAGGCCCCGAGAAGCCGAGTTGACTGAGAACACCCCTTCCTGGACGCGAGGCCCAGACAAGAGCTTCCCACCCCTCTCCTCCTTGGTCCTTTGGCCCTCAGGGCCAACAGCAGCTTCCTTCAGCGGCGCCAGGTAATGGGACCACCCAGGTGCTCCTGTGGCTGTGCCACGTGGGACGCAGAGGAAGACCTGAGGGCACTGCAAAGCCCCCATTATCCTCTACCCGTTTGTTTGCTCGCGCGTTCATTCCCCTAAACAATATGCAGACAGCACACTCGACTCCATGTGCTGCGGGCAGACTGGATCAAGTGGATTAAATAAAGAAAATAGAAAGAAAATGCCCGGGTAAGCCCACCCCTCCGATCACGGTCGGGCGCACCCTTCCCCAGACCATTTTGTGCAAGGAAACATGTGTGTCTTAGCCGGGGCTCCCCGAACCAACAGGACGTGTGCGGCACACGTGGAGCTTCACTGCAGGAACGGGCTCAGGACAGAGAGCCAGGGCGCCAGGGGGCCTGCCGTCTGAAGGCAGGAGAAGACGGTCGCTCCAGCTCAAGGAGAGACAGAGGGTCGGGCTGGTGTGTTCTGCAGACGCCCTCATAGACGCACCCAGAAACCATGTTTTACCAGCTACCTGGCATCCCTCAGGCTCAAGCTGACACGTGAAATTAACCATCACAGTATGGCATACAGATAATACATAAAGAAACACTGTAATAATTGTTTTGCTGCAGAATTGGAAACGCATCGTTAGTAAGCTCCAGCTGCTGTGAAGAAACACTGCGGGCTGGGTGGTTTATGCCGTTCGTGGACCTGCTGCCCAGCAGAGGGCTCTGGTGGGGCAGGAGGTGCCCCTCCTCTTCTGTGATGACCAGGCCCCGCCCACAGCCTCACTGAACCCTAATTACCTCCTCAAGGCACTCCCATCGGGTTAGGGCTTCGTGTGTGGGTGTGCAGCACGTGTGCTCGGCTCGCGGCCTGCCCCTCCGGTCTGCGGTCTCCAAGTTTCAGGGGCACTCAGGAGGGACGTGCCTCTGTTTTATCACCTGATCCCCCAAAACCCCTCTGCAGCGAACACCCGTGTGTACCTGGAAGTGGGGATGCTGAGCTTTGAGCCAACACACATGACGAGACGCTGTTAAGCCTGTTTCTGCGAAGGCTCCGCAGGAGGCGTTTCTGAATCCATTGGCCCCACCATCCGGCAGCCCCAGCAACCTACTGTGATGTTGTTCTCATCGGAGGACAGTAAATCCTGACAGGCTTCCTGGAGGACATGCTTTGGAAGGGCAGGTTTGTTGTTTTGCTCTGAGGGTCTATGAGGAGGAATGGCCCAGAAGATGGAGAAGAGTCAGGATGAAGACAGAGGTCAGCGCGGGTCAGGAGCGGCCCAAGGGAACCTCCTTAAAACCGGCGGCACTCAGGCTTTACCTGGAAAGCATTGATAACAGACAGAAGTACTGCAAACAGGAGGGAGGAATGGCTGAAGGGACAGGAAAAGCAGGACATAGGGGCAGGTGCTTGACCAGACTTGTGTGTAAGTAGGAGATGTTTTTCCTACCAGCTATCCTGCTTTTCTGCTCCCACCAAAACTAAAAACACAAACGCCCCAAAGCTCCAGACCATAGAGGCAGCGGCTGCTCTGGGACCTCAGCCGCATGTGGGCTTCGGCCAAGAAAAGGGCCCGTTACCACGGCCGGGGCAGCAGGAGAAGGGAGGGGAGACAGACGTTTCTGTGTGGGATCAGCAGGAAAAATGGGAAGAAATAAAAACACAGGCCAGCCTCGCAGGCTTCTCCTGGGGCCCACCTGCCGTGGGAAGGCAGGTCTCACACACGGCCGTAATGGCCTGGCCACAGGCAAGAGCAAGTATTGACAGGTGTTAGACACAGGCCACAGGCGAGCCGATAAGTAAGCAGCCCTTCGCCGAGCCCTAAAAACCACGAGAAATGAGCACAGGATAAATAGTCCCATGAAACAGCACATCTTGCCACAGACAGTAAATATGGACTTTTCTTTGTGTGTTTGATTTTACCAGATAGTGCACTGCTGAGATATGCCCTTAAAAAGTGCATGAGCACACACAACTGACCGTGTGTGGGAAGCTGGGGGGACCCGAACAGGACGGGCAGATCGTGTCAATGTGTGACATTTTGCCACACAATGTAAAGGGTCACCCTTGGGGAAGGCGGGCCACACACACGGGATCTCTGAGTGCTCTCCGACGACCGCGGCCATCTCAACAAAACCCGCCCGGCAGAGCACCCAGGCCGGCCAGGGATGAGGGTGAGCGCTCCCGCCTCTCAAGCCACTCTGGTCCTCTGTGGTCACTGCGGCTGTGGCCTGAGGGTCCCACCCGCCCCTTGAGCTGCACTCAAGACAGGAAGAGTTCTCTAGAGCCTCTGTTCTCTGGGAAACTGATAAGCCCACAGGCTGATTCCTCATATGTCCTAGTGGCCAGCCCTCACCCCGCCCACGATAGGCACACACAGGCTCCTGGGTTGTCTCTGCTCTGGAGCCGCCCCATGGAGGGGGGCAGGCAGCAATTCTACGGAGGATGGAGGGGGGAAGGCATTCAGAGTCTGAAGGAGCAATGTCTTCAACACAACTCTCTAGTCACGCCCATCTGGAAAACCAAAGGGAATCTTTATCCGCAGAACACGCATGCCAGAAAACAAAAGTCGGTCATGGAGAAGGGTCTGTGGGATGATGCTGGGGGCTTGCTTTTCTGTGCTGCTCAAACAGGACATGGATCTAAGACAAAAGGGGTGAGGGGCACTGTGTCCAGGCCTCTGGGGCATTCAGCATGATTTCCCTTGAATGTTTTTCCCTGAGCCAAGACTGGGCAGCGTCTTCTCCCCGTGGCCTTGGCCGCATCCCTGCCTAACTCCCAAACAGCCTTAAGGGTTTACGCCACTTGCCCTCCTGCTGGGAAGGAGTAGAAGAACGAGAAGGGAGAAGGAAAATCCAATCTAGACCGACTGCTCATCAAGAACGAGCAGAGTCAAGGGAAAGAGTCAACCACCCAATTTCCTACATTTTTGAGGAAGCCACGAAGTGGGGGGGGCGCTTATTACAAAGCCCCAGTTGGAACTCTCTGTTCCTGCCTCAAGCCCACAGGAGCTGGAGGAGGACTCCTTGCCAAACCTCCCGGCACCAAGCCCACGAGCCTCTAAAGGGAGGGCCTGGGAGCATGACAGCAGCCATATTTGTCCAACGAGAGGGGAACACTCTTACTCGGTAACTGCTGGGAGCTGAAATCTCTCAGGTGTGTCTCGGAGAAGCAGCCTCAGACACACGGCTAGGCCAGGGCACGATGATATCATGATATCATCCCCACACAATGAGGCCACATGCCTTGAACTGTAGCAACACGCCCCTGCCCACTCAGCCGGTACAGGGAAATTCCTTCCCCTGCCAGGGCTATGTCTTGGCCCCCCAGCACCACTGCACACGGTGGCCGGGAGTGGAGTCCCCTCCCCTGCACACAGAGGCCCGTCCTGCTCTGAGCCTCCCTGAATGCAGTCTCAGCTGCTGGGCCAGCCATGGCTTCCGGGGTGACCTCGATCCAGGGGGGAAAGGCCAGCAAGCAGCTGAGGGTGGGGCCCTCGTTGGTGTGGGACGGCCAGCAGACGAGCACGGGGTGACCCCAGGGCTTGGGGTTCCATGTTGCCCTGGCCCTACAGTGGCCGTGCAGCTGCTTCACCCCCAAGGCTGTACGTTCTCATTGGATAAGTGAGTGCAGGGGCAGAATCGATGCTCTGGCTTGCTCTGAATATTCAACGGCTGCCCCTGAAGCCTGGTGGTCATCATTACCACAAGGAACACGTGATAACAAATCTGCCAAGCCCGGTACCATCCCGTTGGAGCAAATGGGGCAACACAAATTCCAAAATGATCCTACTGATGTTTACGTTTTGGTTGGGGTGAAGCTCTAACACAGACGTTCCCCTGGCCTGCCACCTGTAAGGCTGCGCCAAAGGCTCCGGTGGCGTGGAGGCAGGTCTCCTGGCCCCCAGCTGACGACTCTGGGAGAGCCGGACAAGATAGCAGCAGCAGGTGGGGGCCTGGCTGGCAGAGCTGTGCCCGCCGGGCCCCTCCCTGTGGGTGGAGGTAGAAGTCTGAGCAGACTGCTCTCTGTGACTCTGGCGACTCTGGCGACTCTGGCAGGGTCAAGAGTCATGCTCAAGAGAAGGGAGGGTCAAGTGCCCTGGGCATAAAGGACATGAAAGGCTGGCCCGGTGGCCGTGTCAGGGCTCTGAGCCTGCTTTGCTCTGGGAGGTGTGGTCCTAGGCAGACCTGCTGACCTGCTCCCATGCAGGGAGTTCCCGGCAGGGTGTGGGATGGGACGGCAGGCAAGGACAGGCGGGCGGGCTGACGCTCAGTGCTCTGCTCTGTACCAGGGGAGGCGGGGCTGGGGGGACCCTGCACCAGCTTTGTCCCCTACAGCCCTGGCCCGGCCGGGCACTCTTCTTCAGAAGCATGGACACCAGGCCCTCCTGACCGATCACAAACACGGTCATGAATATAAGCCAGCCCCTGGTGGGCCTGGGACTGAGTATCCTTATTCTCCTAAAGCTCCCCGTGGTGCTAACTGCAGCAGAGCTGGGAATGGCCCCTGGAAGTTTCCAGAAGGACCAGCTCAATTTTAAAACTCCTTGTCTTGGGGTGCCTGGGTGGCTCAGTCAGTTAAGCATCCGGCTTTAGCTCAGGTCATGATCTTGTGGTTCATGAGGTCGAGCCCCAAGTCAGGCTCTGTGCTGACAGCTCGGAGCCTGGAGCCTGCTTCGGATTCTGTGTCTCCCTCGCTCTCTGCCCCTCCCCTGCTCACGCTCTCTGTCTCTCTCTCTCTCTCTCTCAAGAATAAATAAACATTATCATGCCAGAGTGATGGAGCACTCAGCATGACGGGACCCTTGATATCTGGAAGAAGCAAGACTGGTCTAGCTCTGTTGCCTCGGCACCTGCTCCACGTGTCTGAGACCCAGGGGGCTAGCCTCTCCTGGGGAAGCAAGACCCTCGGGCTGCAAGCCCAGCACCTTCCTCATCACAGCACAGAAAAGGACACCCAGGGAACAGCCATGACTTATCCCAGAGGTTCTTGACCCCAGGGGACACGTGATGACGATGGTCACCTTTGTGGCTGTTGTAACTGGGGTGCCACTGGCACCCCTCACATGGGTGGAGGTTGGGGTGCTGATCAACGCCCCACAATGTGCAGGATTCCCCCACAGCAGAGTTATGTGGCCCGGAGCGTCGGCAGTCCCAGGGTACAACCGCTGACACACACGCAGGTCCAGCAGGTGGAAGGTGGCCGCCTGCGGAGTCCGGCTGCCCAGAGGCCTGAAGCTGAGTAACAGTCATTGCATGAAAGCGTGGGTCAAACAAGAGAACCAGCATGGCCCTGTGGTGTCTGTCTGTGGTTGGGCCGCTGGGAGGGTGCAGTGCAGGCGAGCCATTCCAGGTCCTGCTGGGGGTAGCCCCACTGGGACTCTGTGAAGGCCCTGGTTTTGGGGTGCCATGATCTCAGCGCTTCACACTGGCTGCGTCCTGCGCACGCCCGAGGAGGGCAGCATGCCGGGGCACCAGGCGTCATACGTGGAAGGTCCCCACTACTTCTCTCTGCTCCCAAAGTGTAGGCAGGCAGGTCCCTGACCTAAACCGCATCTGGACAGCCCTTCTCCCTCACTCCCCACAGCCACTCCTGTCTCATGGCTGCAGCCTCAGGAGGGCTTGTCTGTCTGCCGCCCAAGAGCCTGGCGCTTGGGAGCCTTTCTCGGGCTTGGAAGCGACTGTGGGCCATACACGGGAATGGGCTAGAAGACGAGGCTACAGTCGGCGTGAGAAACCAGGTCCTGAGGCGGGAGCGGGGGAAGCAGGGTGCCTGGGGCTGCCTGTCCAAGGCATGACATCCCCTCAACGGAGGAGCCCTGGGAGGGCAGGTGGCGGGTGTGTGGCTGTCCTTCGCCCCGGCTGGATCTCTGGGAGCTGCACTGTGCACCCTGGAACACGTGGCGGTGCAGGAAGCAGGGTTCAGAACACCGGAGCCTGGGCCTCCGTGGGAACTCGGTGCCAGCCGTCCTGGGTGCTGACTGGGGACACGGAGCACCCACTGAGCCTCCGCAGAAGTGACCATTCTCCTATCCCAGCATCCTCACAAGGTGTGTGGCTGTAGGCGGGAGGCCAGGAGGGGAGGGCTGGGCCATTCTCAAGCCAGCATGGCCCCTACTGGGACCTGCCTTCTACTCCTGGCCTTTCTGATGGGGTCTGGTCTCGCTCCGCATCCCCCCCTCCCCCCCCCCACCGTGGGACAAATGTGAGAAGCAGGCCCTGGGTGAGCCACTGCAGGGTCTTGCTGTGCAGGCTGGTCTGGGACACTGAGGCTGGGGGTCCTGCCATCTGCCGGGCTTGTCACCCAGAGCACTCGAGATCCTCCTGCATCCACAGTGTGACATTGCCTTTGACCCCGCACTGCTGTGTCTCTCTCCCAAAACACCCGGCCACCTCAGAAGCCTCTGCTGAGTGGCTCAGAGAAGTGGCAGCCCTGCTTTCCATTCCCAGCCGCACTCGAGGAAGGGGTAATGGAGCCAGAAGGCCAGGTGCTGCGTGTGGCTCTGAGCTCTGGAACCACCTTAGAAAACTCCGCTTCTACTGATAATAAACACATTCAATTGGTAATGGCTGAGGGATCAATCTTGACACATTTTGATACCTCAACTCTAAACTTATTTCCATAATATCTGAAAATACACGCTAAAAATTCATTCACACTTTAAAGTATTAATGTTTTTGGGCAATGTGTTCCAAGAACAAACACAAACTGCATAAAGACAGCTTTCACAGTGAAGAACGGGCACGAATCCAACACTTTTCTCAATCACCCTGAAATCACCTGGGAGGTGACAAACAGCCCGGGTCTATTGCGCATTAGCCGGAGGCACCATATGCCAGAAAGCTGTAGCAACATGCCAGCCAAGGCCAGAAATCCCCCGAGCCCGTGGGCCAGCCGGCGGGCCGTCAGCACAGAAGGGAGGCTCGGGGTCCTCCCTGGAGATGGGCCTGCATCCCTGCGCCCTACCGCAAGTTCACTGTCAGAAGGAGGCATCTGCAGGGAAATTGAGGAAGAAACGAGAGCCCCCAGACACGAGGAGGACCCGGCAAAGCTGCAAACAGCAGAGCGGAAAAACACGCTGGTCTTCCTTATGGTTCTTGGAAAAACTAAGACCAGAACAACCAACTGACAGACCCGCCAGCGCCCTGGAGACAGTTCTCACTGGCCCCGAGGGCATGCACGGCAGGGCCTCCAGCTGGCCTTGAACGTTTCATCCTTTGTCTCCATCCCTGTGCTATGAATAACGCGAGAAACCTCCTTCCTTCTATAGACATTCCTTTGGCTTTAGCTCCCCACCAGCCCCCAGGCCACAAAAGCTGAATTTAGTAAACCAGTCAGAATGATCTTTCTGTATCAAAACCAGCCTCGATGACTTCCTACACCTCTTTTAAGTAAAAAAAAAAAAAAGAAAAAAGAAGAAAAAAAAGAAAATCCAAAAAAAAAAAAAAAAAAAAAGAAAGAAAGAAAGAAAAGAGAATCCTGTAAATAAGAGAACCCGGGAAACAAGGCTGTGGCGTAGAGTTAAAATTCTCCAAGTAAGGAAATCCACTCACACGTCCTCCTCGGCTGAGCTGAGCCCAAGAGTTAAAGAAGCTACACTACAGACACAGACCTAAACTCCAGCTCCAGGGAAGCGTGCTCAGTGAATGCAGACGCTGCTGAAAGAGCTTTAACACCTGCTCTTACGGATTTTTTTGTGAATATGTTCACGCTCAGTAGGTCTGTTTTCCTTGGTCCTTTTTACTTCTCAAACAAGAGGAAGTTAAGAACCCTCCCCCAGATGCATTTAACCTCTGATGTAAGAAAGAAACACTAGGTCTTCAACCCAATACAAGGCATTCACGAAGAGTCCACGGCGAGCGTCATGCCATATGGTGACAGGGGATGCCTCCATCAGGAGGGTCGGGAGCAGGACGTGGACGCCAGCTCCCGGGCGAGATGTTGTCCTGGAGGTGCTAGCCAGCGCAGTTAGCCGAGTGAAGGACATAGGAGGCGCCCAGCGGGAGAGGATGAAGTAACAGTGACCCTTGAGGTGAGCTGCTGGGCCACGGGGTGGCTCCCTGTTTGCGCTTTCCAGGAACCCGCAGACGGAACAGAACCCTATGTCCACACGGAAACCTGTACACAAATTTCATGGAAGCCAAAAGGTGAAACAACCCGAGTGTCTGCCCGTGAAGGAGCGGATCAACAGACCGTGGCCCATCCACACGATGGAGTGTCATTCACGGTCACCCTTGAGGAACACCGTGTGGAGTGAAAGACGCCGGTCACGGAATGCCACATATTGCACGAACCACTGACGTGCAATGTCCAGAAGAGACGAATCCACAGAGACGGAGAGCAGCTGAGCGATGGCTGGGGAGAAACAACTTAACAGGGGCAGAGTTTCTTTTCAGGGTGACAAAAATACTCTAAAGCTGATTTCCTTCATGGTTACACAATTTTGTGAACATCCTAAAAACTGCTGAACTGCACACTGGAAATGGGTGAGTTCTGTGATACAAAAATTATATCTCAATAAAGTCTTTGTTCCAAAAACTTAATTAAAAAATAAAATGGTTCCTTCCGGCTTTGGAGGAAACAAAACAAGTACTCGGTCCCACCGGCCAAGACCACACACTTCCGTGGTGCCGCAGCCTCAGAATGCCTCCTAAGGATAAGCTTGGGACAGATCCTAACCTTCTCCTGACTTTCAATCTTTCTCCTTCCCAAGTGGACTAAAATCACTGCTAGGGCATTAAACCACATGACCCGGTGCCTGCCTCACTTTCCTGGATAGTTCGGGTCTCCATTTCCACACCTGTCCCCAGGATAAAGGCCTCAGAGGATGGGGACAGGGGCTGCCACGCCCAGGCCCAGCCCGGGAAGCCCCCCCACCCTGATCTCAGCTGCGCTGGTTTGTACTGCATTTCTGACCACGGTGGCCATCCACTGTGTGGAAGGCTCTTTTCCTCCTACTTTGTACGAACTTGGAACTTTTGGCCATTCCAGACGGTTCCATCCCAGCTTCTGTGCAGGTCTTGTCTTGGAGGCGGCAGCAGTGAAGCCACGGGCTTTGCAGAAGGAGGCGGCGGCATTTCCGGGGTGATGACAAACATTTGCCATTGGTTTCAATTCATGAAAAGGGAGGTAAGTGCCGAAACGAAGCCCGTGTCAGTGTAGCTTTGGTGACGCCTCACGCGAACCGAGGAGCCCCAGTAATCCACCAACGTTGTTTCATTAGCTCTGACGGCACCTTTACCAGATAAGCAACTGAAGCAAGATGATCTCCATTCTGTACGAGGCAGAAATTCAGGTGCTGCAGTGAGAATCAACACCAGTCTGGAACAAGGATCACAAAACACGAGACTAGTGCCTCCTTCACCCTGAAGCCACCACTTTAGTGACAGCCACCACCTCGGGAGACTGCGCCCTCCTCACTCGGCTGACGAGACCCTCCCGGTGACCTGTGGACAGGGGGTCTCGCTCCCCTGAGTGGGGAAGACCCCTGTCCAGTCCTTGAGTTCGCAAAGGCACAACCAAGAACTCAGCAGACAAGCCATCTCCAGCACGGTGAGGAGAGAGGCTAAGCCAGGAGATAAACCTGGAGGAGGTGTCCAGGCTTGTTCTCCGGGACTTCCTCTCGTCATCTGCGCTGGGACCCGGTGCGTCCAAGTGCCCTGCCGGCCCTCAGAATCTGACACCCGGCTGAGCATGCGTCTACATCAGGCCATCTTATCCTCCCAGGTCCTGCTCTGGACTCAAGGAAACCGTCCTTTCTGGTGTATTATTAGAAAATCGTAGGGGCGCCTGGGTGGCTCAGTTGGTAAATTTCCAACTTCGACTCCGGTCACGACCTCACAGTTCATGAGTCTGAGCCCCGAGTCCGGCTCTGTGCTGATGCCTGGGGCCTGGATCCTGTTTTGGATTCTGTGTCTCCCTCTCTCCCTGCCCCTCCCCTGCTTGCGCGCGGTCTCTCTCTCTCTCTCTCTCTCTCTCTCAAAGATAAATAAACATTAAAATTTTTTTTTTAAAAAAAGAAAAGAAAATCATATCATGTATGACGAACTGGAAGGTCCTGCACTCTTTAGGCAGGCAGCCTGGAGAGATTTGCAGTAATTTACCTCAACTAGTAAAAGTCTAGTGAGTGCTGATTCACTGTGCTAGTATGAGTAATTAACTCCCTTGCACGCACAGGTGGCTCAGCCCCTGGGTCTCTACTTACAAATTCATTTTGAACAGCCAATTATGTCTTCAGAAGGTGTTTTAACTTTTAACAGATTACGAAGAAGGGATTTAAAAACTAACATTAATGAAAGTAAATTAACTTTGTCTTTCCTATCTCCCTCCCTAAACTTAAAGTAGGACACACACATGAATGCACACTCAGCCCCCACCCCAGTGGCCGCTCAGTGACATCGGTAACAGAGTGCTGACAAGCATTTCACCCCAAGCCCCTAAAATCTACCTCATGCTCAATGTCTTCTCACCTTTTCTGGTCTTCAGAACCAACATAAGAAACTGAGGAGGAATCCAATTAAGAGTTGTTCTCTAAAACTAAAGGAGCCAGAAAAAGAGCAGCAAATAATGCCTAAAGCCAGCAGAGGAAGGGAAATAATAAAGATTAGAGCAGAAGTAAACGATACAGGAACAAAACAAAACCAACCGACCGACCAACCAAACTAGTGGAACAGATCAATGAACCTGAGAGCTGGCTCTGTGAAAGAATTAACTAAATTGATAAACGCCTGGCCATATTTCTCAAAAAGAAAAGAGAAAGGACCCAAATAGATAAAATCATGAATGACAGAAGAGAGATCACAACCACAAAATACAAACAATTACAAGAACATACTACAAAAAATTATGTGTCAACAAATTTGGCAATCTGGAAGAAATGAACAAATTCCTAGAAACATTATAAACTACCAGAAGTGAAACAGGAAGAAATAGAAAATTTGAACAGGCCCGTAACCAGCAAAGAAACTGAATCAGTTATCAAAAGTCTCCCAGCAAACAGGAGTCCAGGGCCAGATGGCTTCCCAGGGGAATTCTACCAAACATTTAAAGAAGAGTTAATACCTATTCTTCTCAAACTGTTCCAAAAAGTAGAAATGGAAGGAAAGCTTCCAAACTCATTCTATAAGGCCAGCATTGCCTTGATTCCAAAACCAAAGACCCCACTCAAAGGGAATTACAGGCCAATACCCCTGATGAACATGGATGCAAAAATTCTCAATGAGATATGAGCAAATCAAATTGAACAGTACCTTAAAATAATTATTCTCCATGATTAAGTGGGATTTATTTCTGGGCTGCAGGGCTGGTTCACTTTCACAAATCATTCAAGATGATACACCATATTTATACAAGAAAAGATAAGAACCATATGATCCTGTCAATAGATGCAGGAAAAGCATTTGACAAAATACAGCATCGATTCTTGATAAAAACCCTCAACAAAGAAGGGATAGATGGAAGGGGCATTAAAGAATCTACTCTTGAAATCACTGTTGCACTGTATGCTAACTAACTTGGATGTAAATTTCTAAAAAAAAATTAATAAGAAAGTATTCTTTTTGGGGGAAAAAAAGGGATAGATGGAACATACCTCAACATCATAAAGGTCATATCTGAAAGATTGACAGGTAATATCATCTCTGACAGGGAAAAACTAAGAGCCTTTACTCCATGGTCAGGAATAAGACAAGGATGTCCACTCTTACCATTATTGTTTAACACGGTACTAGAAGGCTTAGCTTCAGCAATCAGACAACAAAAAGAAATAAAAGGCATCCAAATTGGCATGGAAGAAGTCAATCTTTTACTATTTGCAGATGACATGATACTCTATGTAGAAAACCTGAAAAACACCACCAAAAAATTGCTAGGGCTAATACATGAATTCAGCAAAGTTGCAGGATATGAAATAAACCTGCAAAAATCTTGCATTTCTATACACTAATAACGAAACAGCAGAAAAAGATATTAAGGAATTGATCCTATTTGCAATTGCACTAAAACCAGTAAGATACCTAGGAATAAATAAGCCTAACTGAAGAGGTAAAATATCTATACTCTGAAAACTATAGAACACTTATAAAAGAAATTGAAGACAACACAAAGACATTGGAAAAGCATTCTGTGCTCATGGATTGGAAGAACAAACTGTTAAAATGCTGATACTACCCTAAGCAATATACACATTTAATGCAATCCCTATCAAAATAGCACCGGCATTTTTTGCAGAGCTAGAACAATCTTAAAATTTGTATGGAACCACAAAAGACCTTGAATAGCCAAAGCAATCTTGAAAAAGAAAAACAAAACTGGAGGCAACATGATTCCGGATTTTTAGCTAAATTACAAGCTGTAGTCATCAAGACAGTATGGTACTGGCACAAAAACGGACACATAGGTCAATGGAACAGAATAGAAAACCCAGAAATGGGCCCACAACTGTATGGTCAACTAATTTTTGACAAAGCAGGAAAGAATATCCAATGGGAAAAAGTCTCTTCAACAAACGGCGTGGGGAAAACTGGACAGTGATGTGAAGAAGAATGAACCTGGACTATTTCCTTACACCATACACAAAAGTAAATTCAAAATGGATGAAAGACCTAGATGTGGGACAGGAAATCATCAAAATTCTAGAGAACACAGGCAGCAACCTCTGTGACCTCCACCACAGCAACTTCTTACCAGACGCACCAACAGAGGCAAGGGAAACAAAAGCAAACATGAACTGTTGGGACCTCATCATGTGGGACCTTACCAGGATAAGAAGCTTCTGCACAGGAGCTTTTTATCTCCATGAAGGAGACGTTAACAAAACTCGAAGGCAGCCTAAGAATGAGAGAAGATATTTGCAAATGATCTATCTGATAAAGTGTTAGTATCCAAAACCTATAAAAACTTATCATGCTCAACACCTAAAAAGTGAATAACCCACTTAAGAAATGGGCAGAAGACATGAATAGACGTTTTTCCAAAGAAGATATCCAGATGGCCAACAGACACATGAAAAGATGCTCAACATCACTCATCGTCGGGGAAATACAAATCAAAACCACATTGAGATACCACCTCACACCAACAGAATGACTAAAATTAACAACACAGGGAACAACAGATGTTGGCGGGGATGTGGAGAAAGGGGAGCTCTCTTGCACTGTTGGTAGGAATGCAAACTGGTGCAGTCACTCTGGAGAACAGCATGGAGGTTACTCAAGAAACTAAAAATAGGACTATCCTACGATCCTGCAATTGCACTACTTTTACCTATAGGATACAAAAATACAGATTTGAAGGGGCATGTGCACCCCAATGTTTAAAGCAGCATTATCAACAATAGCCAAACTATGGAGAGAGCCCAAATGTCCCTTGACTGATGGACAATGAAGATGTGGTGTACACACACACACACACACACACACACACACACACACAGGAATACCACTCAGCCATAAAAAAGAATGAAATCTTGCTATTTGCAATGGTGTGGATGGAGTCAGAATGTATTATTATACTATGTGAAATAAGTCAATCAGAGAAAAATCAATACCATATGATTTCACTCATACATGAAATTTAAGAAACAAAACAGATGGACATATGGGAAGGGAGGAAATGGAGAAGAAAAACAAATCACAAGAGACTCTTGATGATAGAGAACAAACTGAGGGTTGACAGAGGGAGGTGGATGGAGGGAAGGGCTAGATGGGCGATGACTTGTTGGGATGAGCACTGGGTGTTGTATGTAAGGGATGAATCACTACATTCTACTCCTGAAACCAATATTACACTGTACGTTAGCTAACTTGAATTTAAATAATGAAAAAAAGAGTTCTTCTCATAGCATCCCCCATGGACGTAGGGCGGTCCCCACAGCTCTACACACCAGGCATCTCCCAGTGAGAGCTCAACATGGAACAGTAAACAGTGAAGCCCGGTTCTTAAGTTTGGCTCCAGAATGGAAGGAACTCTGTCCTGCAGACAGAACACATGCGATGGGCAAAGTGAGGACCATGCATGCTGGATGCCCAAAGCCCAGCTTTGCTGAGGGGTGCAGCTCATTCTCAGGGAGGTCCTGGTGCACCTGGACCCTGCCTCCTGCATCCGCAGCCCTGCCGTACCTGCTCCAGGGGCCATAGGAAGGGGAAGGAGGGTGGCGGCAGCTGGAGCCGATACACCAGGCATGTTTCTGAGAGGTCTGAGGGAGAGGACGCTGGGTTACAAGAGACATGAAGGGAACTGCCCAGGGCTGTGTGGCGGGTGAGCTAAGAAGCTGGGGCTCACTCTCCTCGTGTCCCCTCAAAGGTCGATGGCTAACCCAGGAAGTGGAGGACGGCAGTGGTCCCCAGGGAGTGAGACTGAGAGAAACACAGAGCTCAGACAATAGACTTCACAAGCCAGAAGTGGACTCAGTCAGTCCTTCCCACTTTAGAGGGTTTCTGCTTCTCCCAAGTCTTTGCTGCAGAGCAGCCAGAGGCTGCTTCGTCCTGTGTCCCCGATCTGGACTGCCGAACCGCTGGGAAGTGGCCGTGAGTACTCCCCATGGCTTCAGAGGTCCAGCTATTACTGGCACAGTGAGGGGGTACCGGGACACGGAGCTGGTGTCCCCCAGGCTGCTGGGGCCACCTTCTAAGACCCAGAAGCGATGGTCTGTGCACCCTCTGTTCCAACCAGGGCAGCCAAAGAACACTGGCCCGAGGTCCGCACACGCCATCCCCAGTGGTGACCGACAACCGGACAACCAGGAGCATGTCTCGCCTCAGTCCTTTGACGTTGGCCAAAGCGCTCAGGTCCTATCCCCTCTTCCGTCCCCTCCTCCCTCTTCCCAAGGAGAAGCGCCCTGTGTTTTCCACCCCTCACACTGAAGTCTTGTTTGTGGTGTGGGAGAAAGGAGAAAGAAAAACAGAAACGAGAACCCCTCTGGCTTTCCAGCAAAATCGCAGGACTGAATTCCCATAGCTTCCCAGGAGCCTGTCTCAGAAGCAGGATGGCTTCCATGCTCTGTGCTGGGGTTGCCAGGACACAATGGGAAGTGGGTATTTTGGGAGAGCCAGCTTGCCTTCCCTACGGTCGAGCCTGGTGGGGCTGCCTGGATGCCGGCTGAGTGCAGTCGGCCGCAGCCGCACATCTCCAGTTCAGAGGGCAGTTTCGGATGCCCGCCGAGTCAGAGGTCACTGGCGGCACTCACTGGCTTGGCCTCTGAGTCTCTGCTTGAAGCCCCACAGGGTCACCGTCACCTCCAGGAGGAGCAGGACCCTCACGTGTCCGCCCGCCCGGCCCTGGCCCTGCAGCCGTGCTGTGCTTTAGCCTGTATTTATGGGACATTATGGCAGTTACCAGAGAGGACAACTGTAATCGAAACAGCCGAAAATAACCGCTGGCAGGAAAGCCTGTACTTAGAGCAGACCTCCTTCAGTGGTTCTCATGCTGGCGTTAACAGCCCGGGCTTGGCCAGCGAGCCGGACCGACCACCCTCTTTCCTTTCTAAGGGGATGGCAGAGCCCCAGAGAAGCCATTCCCGACTCTGCCAGAGGCCCGGTCCCGCAGGAGCGGCCCTTCCTAAGGAGAGGGCCACTGGGCAAACTGCTCTGTTCCTCTGAGGGCACCAAGAAGACCACCAACCTCTGCTGTCTCCTGCTCCTGCACTAACATCTCCTGGGCACCAACACCAGTGAGAGCTGCAGCGCACGTGCATGGGACCTTCTGCGCCATGCTTGGGGTACAGCCCCTGCCCCGAGTCCCTCCTGGAGAGACATGGATTCATGGGAGTCCCTCTCACCTCCATCTCCTTTTGGAGGGAAGGGGCGAAGCCCCAAGAGTTCGACTAGTGTTAAATGAGTGGATGGAGGCTCCAAGCCAAATGCACTGCTGCTTCGGGAAGATGTTTTAAGCAGCTGGACGGAGACATCACATGGTATGTGATTTATCTACCAGGGCTCACTGCTGAATGTGTGCAAATCAAGTTTCTGGTATGTTCGCAGAGCCATGCAACTGATGGTGACATTTCGTCACCCAGACAGAAACTCCAAACCCAGAGCCACCCTCCACCCCCACCCAACGTTGTGATTTTTGCTAGTTTATCTGTAGTCTATCTGTACAAATATGAACAGAGATTCTCATCCTCTCCTTCTGTTACAGAGGGTAACGTGGCATACACACACTGAACCCTGTGTTTTCCACTTAATACGTCTTGAAGACCCTGGAACACATCATGTTCCTGGCATTTCTAAGAAGCTGCCCAGTGCGGCAACAACCATCTGGGCCAGGAAAGTCCTGGCTGGGGTCACGCCTGGTGGGCAGACGGAGAGCCACGATGCACGCTGGCCTACCATCCAGATGTCGTCGGCCAAAGGAATTTGCCATCCTAGGCCACTTCCTGACGCTCCCCCTCAGGCGAATGGAGATCGAACCTGTGTGCCGGGCAGTACGTGTGCCCAGGGCATGCTTCCTGCCCAACTGCAGCCATGGGAGGAGCCACGAGAGCAGCAGATCCAGGCACAGGTCGGACTCGGGCAGCTCTCTGGGGCTCGGGTCTCTCCTTTGTGAAAGAGACAGCCCAGCCCCACCTTATGGGCTGGGGGAGTGGTGGGCAGGGGGAAGGGTCTATAGAGTCTGTGGGCGAGGATACCCTGATTCGTCCGTGACAACCACACAGTCCCTGGACCCTCACTGGCCCCTGCAACCCACACAACACAATCACTGTCCACGTGCAGGAAACAGGGCTCACGAGTGCCCGTCTGTAACACGGACCCAGAAACTGCCTGATTCCCTGTGAAACACATACCACGTCTGTAGCCCATCACCCCCCCCCCCCCCCAGACACACACACCCGTCCTAGGAATGCTCCGTAGTCACTGGCCAGGCCTGGCAAAGCATTTGCAGAACAATCCTGGCAGCAGGGGGGCACGGGAGCACTGACTGGGCCTGCAGCACCAGGGGGACGAAGATTTAAAAGCGACAAAGGGTAAAGAGGACATATTTAACTTCAGAAGTGCCTGACAATCAGCAGGAACCCCCAGTATCGCCTGCTGTGGAATCGGCTGCTCCTTAAGATCTGTCATGGGGCTGGACCACACTGCCCACAGCTCCGTGGAGTCACAGCAACGTCAAATTCCTGGGGTCCGAATGGAGCAGGAAACTCTGTCAGCACCTGCCACTCGACGCGCTCGCACACTTGGCAACCAACGGTGGGGGTGGACGGGTGCCCCAAAGACTCGTTTGCTGGAGACACAGTCCAGGTTAGTAAAGTTTGCTCCATGTGGGGCTTCGCCTCCTCACGCTGACAAACCCACCTCCCAAACCCCGAGTCCTCAAGTTGGTCGAAGGTCTCTGACTCCGCCCACTGGTGATCGTGAACATCGAAAATGTGTGCTTTATGTTTTCAGCGCCAACCACACGAAGAACCCAGTGCCGTCACTGAGGGAAGCTGGGAAGTCCTGGGTGGTGCTCCGATCGAAGGTGAGACACTGACACGAAGCGCCCCATGCAAGGGCAGGTACTCCTGCAGGCAAGCAACATCGACGAACGTTCTCTCGGTGGTCTCTGAAGCTGACCTCTCCACTGAGGTCACATGGGGATGGGCAGGGACTCCCCCGGAGGCCCCAACTGAAGCCCAGGGCGGGCCAAGGCTGAGGGGAGATGGCTCTGAGGGACAGGCTGTTGGGGTGTACTGAAGGGTACGCTGTGCCGGGGCCCCTGCATGCGGTCCAGCAACACGGAGCACGGAGGCAGGACAGAGGCAGGACAGAGGCAGGATGGAGCAGCAGCACCTGAGCCTGGACAAGCAGCGCCACAGCCCTGAGCCTCCCCATTTTCCTGCTCTTATGTCTCGGCGGAGCCTCCAGGCGCATCGGCCACAGGGAGGGAGGCAGCTGTGCGGCTGGGCTGTTGCGATGTCCCTGCGCCTGCGTCTGGGACACACAATGAGAAGCGTCCAGGGGAAAGCACATCTGCAGCTCTTTGTTGCTGGACGGACAGAGACGCCCCAGGGCTGTCCGGGGTCTCCTGCCCCAGCGCATAAAGGCACAGAACAGCACAGAGGCTGCCATCGTGCAATGACTTCCCAACCTGGACTCCCCACAGGTCAGAGGGTCCCAGCGAGTGGAAGACAAGGAAAGGGTGACCGACTCTTCCAAGTCACTGCTCATGGCCTGGTATGTCCAGAGGGCCTGGGAGGCACTTTCTCCTGAGGTAATTTAACTCGAGACTCACCACGTGCACAGCCGTCCCTGCCAGCCCCAGGTCCCGGTGCTCAGGAACCAGGTACGAGCAGCCAGAGGAAGGAGGGTCGGCCACAGACACAGCCCCCAAGGAAGGCCTGGTTCTCTGCAGGGATGTGGGGACTCCATCAGCAAGTGACAATGTGCTTTTGGAAAAAGTTTAATTCCTTACCCTTTGATCTGAAATTTCTAACAAGATGACAGATGTGCATCAGATATACAGACACGTTCTAGGAGGGTATCCGAGCAGAGCTAGACCTGAACTCGCCCAGCAGCTAAGGCTTCAATGGGTACAATCTCAGCGTGGAGGATGCGAAGGTTCAGGAGATGGGTGGTGACCGCCCAACAACGGGAATGTACTGGATGCTTAAGATTGTTAAAATGGTAAATTTTATGTTACGGATGTTTTTCCACAATAAAAATATTAGCGATTATCAGGGGTTAACACACACTGTAGTGACACTTCCCTGCGGCGTCTCCCAGCCCGGCGGTAGGCAGGGGCAGGGCGGGCAGGCCGGAGGCCGCATCCTGCACCTGCGCTCCCCAGTCCTGCCGCTGGCCTCATCCCGATTCCATCTGTGCGTGCTGGCTGCTACAAAACGGCCTGGGAGAGGACCTGGGGTGCCAGGGGATGTGCTGCGGTGGCCTCCGTGCTGAATCATTTTCCCACAGGACAGGGTGGAAAATAGAGATACCGGCAAAAACAGGAAGACAAACCACTGTGCAGGAGGAAATCCAAATCTTGCTTACGCTTCTGGAAGAGAAAAGTTCACAGTGGAAATTTTTATATCTCTGGACTGCAAGCTAGTGCAGGTACGGCATTTGTGTTCTCTTCAGGCCGGCCATTCCATGGAGTCACCCAGACACAGAGAAGGGGGTCATACTGGCATAATGGTGCTGGAAGTTTGGGAAGTAATGAAGAAAGAAAAGTAAAAAAAGAACGAACGAGTAGGCAAGCGTCTCCAGAGCTGTGAGTCCAAGGGCCTGGGATGGAGGGACACCACAGCGACTTTGCACAGAGCTTTGAAAACCACTCTTCTAAAACAGCACCCCCTTTCCTGTCCAGCTGCCAGTGTGGGGTGACTCCCTTCTGTTCCCTGTGAATTCTGCTGAGGCCAGATCTCAGCTGGAGCATGGGCTTTCGAGAGCCCACCTGGATTCGCACCAGCTCCTCGCCTCCCACACCTGCCCTCTGGAACGAGAAACCCTTTTAAACTGACATGACTACACAGAGGGGGCAGAGCCCGTCCCAGGGGCACCCTTGCCTTGCGGGGCCCTCCAGGGCCGACGGTAACTACAGGCTCTCTGAAGTAACTTCGTTCCTTCCTAAAAAGATTTTTGTCCAGATGGAATGGCATTTGATGGGTTCAAAATGACTAATAACAGTAACGTAAACAGTGTCCCCGGCTTGGTTACCCTAAGACCACAACTTAGGTGTAGACTCAGTGCGCTAGCCTATGGCTGAGAGGAAGGACTTTGCTGTGTTCAGAGCCTGGTGCCTTTTTCTAGCAAAGATGCCTTGAATGCAAAATGCTTAAGAGAAAACAATTTAAGATTAATACCCATCAGCTGCTCCTTACCTATACAGGATGTCTTAGCCACCCATCTCAACTTGAGATCGTCTGGGAACAGATTCCCCACGAGATGTGCAACTGGTCACAGAGCTTGTACGTCACTCTGGGCGTCTTCCCTACACGTCTCCTCCTGTCTGCCGGTCCTGTGGAGTCTCAGCCGATGGCGTCCTCTGCCAGGCACTTCCTACTGTTGTCCCAGCTCGTCGGTCCCAGCACACCCACTGTTTGCAGGCAAGGGAACAGTCGCCAGACCGTCTTGGCGCTCGCCGGCCCCCTGGTCCCCTCTTACCATCTCCTCCCAGGGCTCACTTCAGCCTGGTGCTTCAAGACTGAGCCCCACAACCTGCTGCTTCTCCCATGACCTCGCACACGCTGTTCAGTCTGCCTGTTGTGCTTAGCCTGGCACCATCTCCTCATGAAAACTTCCTGGACCTTCCGTTCTGGCTCCATAGCCCACTCACCTGAGTGGTCACTGTTTTCCCCAGGCAGGTCGCTGAAGGCAGGAGCCCATATGTGAGGTGAGCCTGTAACCGTCCAACCTGTGGGTGCTCAGTAATGGGTATACTAACTAGAGGAGCAGAAGTAGAAACACAAACTGGGATGAGGCCTACTGAGACACCGTCTTAGCTGAACAAGGAAACTAGCAAAGAGGAGGTAATTCTGCAGCCATTATGAGTAAATCCTCAGTGGAGGGCTACATAGCTCATGGTGCCAGGTTAGGCTCCCTGACCTCCCTACGTACCACCAACAGGGTCAAAAGGGACTAGCAAGGACCTGACTTTCAGAAGGTACTAGAAGCTAGATCATCTAAAATCTTCAAGCTGACAACTGTGTCTGGCCATCCCCAACAAGGGCCAGAAAGCTCAAAGTTTCCAAAGGGGACTGGCACTTCTCAGTCTGCCAGCCTCTGGCGACGTTTACTGAACCATCGCTCTAGACAACCAGGTCCCGAATGAACCTAGGTCCTGACCGTGGGAGACGCTTCCAGAGACGAACAGGTGGGGCCCTGCCTCCCAGAGCATGTGGCCAGGACATGCAGGAGTGCGAGCCTACCATCTGACTTCAGAGAAGGCAGCTCGGCAGGTTTCCCGCGAACCGACCCTGCAGCAGCACTTCCGTCAGGACCCACAGAGACCCTGGGAACCTTCGCACGGCTCTCCTTGGCCCAACTCCACCTGCACGCCCCTGCGGGGCCAGGCTCATCGCTGGGGCTCTGCCACACACCTCCACACGCCCCCAGGTGACACCTCACTCAAATGGCAGGAACGGTATCCGATTTGCTTGCCACAGTGCTCGAGGAAGGAATGGGATCTAGTGAACCCAGGAAGGAATGACCAGTCTGCAGGCCTGTGTGGCCAGGTGGGCCCCAGGGCTCCACCTCCCATGGGAAATATCTGACTGCCCAGCTCTGAGCAGCTTCTAAACAGTCAGGCACTCGCAGGAGGCTCAGGCTGTAGGGTGCAGGGCTACCAGGCAGGCCATCCAAAGGGCCGAAGAATCCCTTTCTTCTAAAAATAGGTGAAGGCGCACAACCCTAACCCACCCTGGAAACAGAAACCCAGCCCTGTTACATTATCTGAGGAGTATGCTCCTTTCTGTTTAAAAAGATTTGTTTCAAAGAGAAATCCTGCTAACACGGGCAGCCTGACAACCAATCACGTGGCTCAGGACTGTCAGCTTCAATGTTGAAAGAAAGCCCCACGCTGTGCCTCCATGCTTGGCCTTATTTCCCATCAAACCGGAGTTCTTGACCTCGTCCTCTTTGAGAACTGGCTTAAATAAACACGGTACTCATCATATGACCAGCCACTCTGACCTGACAGAAAAGAAACAGTGAGATGGTCACCTCCAACCAAACAGTACTCTGGTCTCCGCAGAAGCTTCGGCGGGAACCATGTGCCCATGCAAAAACCACGGCCTCCACTCTAAACTTTAGTCCCAGGGGTCTGCAGCTCTCGCCCTGCAAGGCCACCTTGAGAGGAGCTCCCTAAACTCAGGACAGAAGGTATCAGCTGTTTAGAGGCCCATGAGGCAGCAGCCGAGGTCCCGAACTTGCAAGGTCCACAGCTGGCTGCTGTCCTAACGGGAGAGCAACCCACAGCCCACTCCTGGGGAGACCCTCACCGGCCTTCACTGCAGCTTTCAGGAGGGCAAATTCAAAGGTCATGAGTTTTCAGGTCACACAAGGACAGTCTTCAAAGATGTGTTTAAAAAGATTCTGTTCAAATGTCATTTCAATGCCCTCCTAAAAGAAGTCCAGTGGCCGTACCTTCGCTCAAAATGCAGATGCTTCTTAACCCAGCAAGACATTTCTGCTAATTTACCCAGAAGAGATGGACGGACACATAGGTGACAATGTAGAACACGGTTTGTAAGAATGAAAATTTGGAACAGTTTTAAATATAAAATAAGGGGTTCGTTGTATTTTGTTATACTTATATAACTGATATCCCCATTAAAAGATGGTTTGTATCTACACGCATCTACAGAAAGTCAAAAATACAATGCTAGCTTAAAATAATGTCTACAAATTAAAATTAATTTAAAAGCATATGTTTATTACAATCCTGTTTGCGTGAAACTTGTTTATCTATATCAAGTGGTCTGGAAGGGGCTCACCGAAATGTTAATGGTGGTTGCCCTGGGCTGGTGGAGTTGTTTATTTCCATATAGAATTTTATTTTACAAATATGTTATAAGCAGACGAGACTTTAAAAACAAAAAGTCTTACAGGGGCGCCTAGGTGATTCAGTCCAACTCTTGATTTTGGCTATCGTCATGATGTCGCAGTTTTGTGAGACTGAACCCCACATCGGGCTCTGAACAGTCAGCACGGAGACTGCTTGAGATTCTCTCTTTCCCTCTCTCTCTCAAAGTAAATAAAAAGAAAAGGGAAAAAAATAAATTAAAAAATAAATACAAACAAAAAGTCTAACAAAGAGTTTAATGACAGGATATATTTATGATATATTAGGGTTTTAAAAAGCATGAGTCCAAACTGTAAAGACACCCCGTGCTTGAATATGCAGAAGTATATGTGACTAGAAAATAAACAAGAAGAGTCGAGTCCGCCCCCACGTCACCACCTTGCAGACGGTGTTTGCTGGGCTGGGGCGTTTTCCCTCCTCCCACAGGCCCGGCTGGGGGGCGGGGGCAGACGCAGTGCACAGGTGCACCAAGCTGCGTCCAGGAGGTGCCTATGACCTCGTGGTTTCCGACTGTCTGCACAGATGGCTAGCTTGTCCAGGACCAGCCCCTGGATTCTTCTGGACGGTGGGTGGCTCTGGCTTTGTTTTCTTTTTAATGAGCTACATCAGCACATTCTCTCCCCTCTTCCACTCCCACTTCAGGGGTGAATGTGGGCTGCAGGCATTTTCTTTTCTGAATGTTCCCACGGTGGAGCAACGGGAGAGTGTTTGCCTTTTCTTTCAATTAAAAAAAAAAAAAAGGAAATTCTTCAAATATGCAAATTTCCAGGAATCAGTGGCAGTTAAAGAAGCAAATATGTCTCATGAAAAAGCTCCCACAGCAGAGGGTGTTACATCTATTCCCAAAAGCACAGGGACATAACTAAGGTTAATTCAGCACAATTAGACTTTTCCCTGCCCTCAACACACACACCTCAAATCCTGGGCAGCGTCTGAAGAAAGAGAACTGTAGCATCTTAAAAAGTCCGAGACACTGAGTGCTTCCTGCTAAGCAGTGAATCCCCAACCTAAAAATCGAACACAACTTCTGCTATTTAATGAAGTATCGGATAAGAGCAGCTACAAGCAGGATTTATATGGCCTGACACTTTAAGATTCTGCCAGTGCATATAACCAAATTATCAATGATTCTATATGTTTTACTTTGAAGAACATCCCATAATTACTTCTTCTGGCAACACCCACCCCCCCGCCCAACTTCCCAATCATGCTACTACTGATAAATCAGACTTATGTGTCTGGCTCCTTCTGGGCACCGAGAAGGGCACCACAACGGCAACAGTGAACAGATACATGGAAATGCACAGTATTTATGTTCTTTTACAAGTAAATATTTCAGAGCATTCTAATTGTGCTGAAAATCTTGTGGTATAATTAAGTCTTCCCAAGCCTCCTGGGACGCCACTCACCCTAGAGACAGAAGAGCTACGGATATTCAACCAGGATTCCACCTCCAGGTCTGGGCTGGGGCCTGGGAGGCAAGACGGCTCATCTCTCAAATAATAAGAGTCTGGGAAGCTGGGGTTGGACGGATTTATTGAAGAATATGTGGTGAAAAGTTAGTGTTTGCACTTCCTGTTTATTCTGCTAAAAATAGAGATACTCTGAGTATCTTTGCTGGTCATGTCCTGCATTCTCTCCGGTTTGGGCCAGCTTTCCAAAATGTTCCCGCATCCTTGGGGATGACCAGAGGAGTGTGCAGGAGACAGGGAAGATTGGGTCCCCAGCGGTGGCTGGGTGTGTGGTCCACGTGTGCAAATCCTGTGACTATTCGACTCCAGCAACTTCCGTAAGTGCACACAGCATTCGAGTGAAAGGCAGGACGCTGTCTGTTGTGCACACGTCGGGAGACCCCACAGGTTTTACCAGGAGTCCAGTGCCGGACAGAGGACTACAGAAGTCTATCCGATGCGGAAGGAGAGAAGCCTACATGTGTGAAGGCCAAAGGCATGTTCCTCTGTCCCCCTGGGCAGAAATGCCATCTAACATCCTAAGGAAGATGTCCCCGACTGGGTCCCAAAAGCCAAGTCATTCCTAGCCTGTCATCTGAGCTCCCGAATGCAGACTCTCTAACCGGCTTCCTAACCCTCAGCGCTCCAAGAGCCCTCGGCAATCTGATGATGCTGGGAAACGGCTGCTCAGAATAATGTTCTCAAAGACATCAATTATAATGCATGTACTTATAAAGGAAATCAGTTACTCTGAAGACAGTGATCAAAATACTACAGCAAATCTGTGATACAACACTGTATGTGCTGTCTTACTAATGCATTATGTAACAATCCGTATCCTTGTTTGAAGATAATGATTACAGAGATACCTGGGTGGCTCAGTCGGTTGAGTGCCTGCCTGACTCTTGGTTTTGGCTCAGATAATGATCTCGCAGTTTGTGGATTGAGGCCTGCATTGGACTCCGCAGTAACAGCCCAGAGCCTGCTTGGGATTCTCTCTCTCTCTGTTCCTCCCCCACTCTCTCTCTCAAAGCAAGCCAATAAACTTAAAAAAAATAATAATATAGTGATTGTAGTAAATGACATTCAAAATCTCTGGCTACAATAAACACATGAACACACAATATGAGAATATCTGGGATTTCTGCTGTAACAAAGTTGCAGGACCTGCTACTCCTGCCGGGTAGTGCCAGTTACATCCCTAACACGTTTACCAATGCACCCCAAACAGAAGCCAACTGGAGGCTCCTGAGCACTGTCTGGAGTTTTGATGCCAAATAAATTAATTAAAAAGTCCAAGTTTTCACATATATTGATAATGGCTGAATTTTGGAAATAATGGCTAAAGATGAGCCCAGATGACGTCACCCAAGGTCATGGCTCAGACTCAGGAGAGTCTGGTTTGAATCTCATACTTTTTAATTTTGTATAGAGATACTGAGATATAATTTATTGAAAAATAATTGAATACCATAACACCCATTTAAAGAGTATAATTCAATGGTTATGAGTATATTTCCAAAGGCCTACAATCAACACCACTATTGAATTACAGAATATTTCCATTTTCCAGTAAAGAAACCCTAACCTCCCAAAACTCCCTTTCCCTAGCAACCACGAATCTGTTCTGTCTCTATGGACTTCTCATACACAGTTGACTCTCATTATCCATGGTAGTTATATCCTCCAAAGTCTCCATGAACACTGAATTACTGAATACTGAACCACGGCTACTGGGAGAATACAGGGTCAGATTCCTGTGAACCTCTGACCACGTTTTCATCCACTGAGCAACACAAAACCTCCTGTTATATGTGTTTCTGTTTAAAGATATGTATTTAGTGGGGAGCTTGAGTGGCTCAGTCAATTAAGCATCTGACTTTGGCTCAGGTCATGATCTCATGGTTCGTGAGTTTGAGTCCCACAGAGATTGTGAGCAGAGCCCACTTTAGATCCTCTGATTCCCTCTCTCTCTGCGCCTCCCCCACTCACCCACTCACACTGTCTCTCAAAAATAAATAAACATTAAAAAGAGACATGTATTTAGTATATATTGATTTGTATTGTTGAACTCACAGCTAAAAGCATTTTTTACGTAAAGCACATCACATCCCTCTTGCACTATGCACGGGGTCATTTTCAACCTGAAATCATGACGAAAGCACAGGAGGATTCTGGGAAGAGGCAGAGCGGCCCTGGGAATCTCTCTCCCCCGGATGACAACAGCAGGGGCGGAACCCGCGTGACGGGACCGCCTCGGAACCGTGGACCCAGCTGGAGGCTGGCAGCGTGTCCAGGAAGAACAGTGGGTTTGGGTCACTTCCAGCTCTTAGCACAGGAGCGCCTGCCCATCCCGCACCCCAGCCAGGCGGCAGGCGGCCACGCCCGTGTCTCCCGAGCAGCCCGCAGGAGCCGGGGGGACAAAAAGGGCCCTGACCTCCGAACGGCGGGAGGCTATGCTCTGATCACACGGGTGCGGACACAGAGGCTGGTGGCCACTGCTGTCGCCCTCCAGCTCCAGCTCGAGTGACTCCGAGGGGATGGAAAGGAGAGTATTCTCTTATACACCTTTTGTTTTTCACTGTTCCCCTTTTGGGACCCCCGCTTTAAAGACTAGGGCATTGATGGGGTGCCCAGGTGGCTCAGTCGGTTAAGTGTCCGACTTCGGCTCAGGTCATGATCTCACAGTTTGTAAGTTCGAGCCCCGCCTCGGGCTCTGTGCTGACAGCTCAGAGCTTGGAGCCTGCTTCGGATTCTGTATCTCCCTCTCTCTCTGCCCCACCCCTGCTCATGCTCTCTCTCTCTCTCTCAAATAAATAAACATTAAAAAAAAAAAAAAAAGAAGACTAGGGCATTGAAAAACAGCTGCCTATCTGGGGGAAATTAGGAAGGGACTGCGCATGTCCAAGGAAAGGGTCACAAAAGACCTGAGAAGACTTTAAATTCACACCTCAGGCTGATCCTCGGCACAGAGCCTGCAATAATATAAAGAACGACAACAGAACAGCACACCCTGGGGAAGAGGGAGAATCTGATTTCCAGAGTAAACGCATCATGGGATTCGAATGTCCAGCACTCAGCAAATTACAAGGCACATAAAGAAACAGGCCCTTGGCCCACTGAAAGGAAAAAGATAATTCAACAGAATCTGTCCCTAAAAAAAAGAGCCAACGTCAGACCTTCTAGAGAGACTTTAAAACAACTGCCTTAAAGATGCTCAAAGAACTAGAGAAAGATGTGGATAAAATCATGAAAAAAAGTATGAACAAAATGGAAATATCAGTAAAGAAGGAGAAAACCGGAAAAGACACTGCAAAGAAATTACGGACCTGAAAAGTACAATAACTGAAATGAAAAATTCACTAGAGGGATTCAAAACAGATTTGAACAGATAGAAGAAAGGCCAGTGAACCTGAAGACAGGACAGTGGAAATCAACACTGTGGAACAGAAAGTACAAGAAGAAAACAGAAGCTGAAACGCCCATGGGACGTCATCAAGAGGACAAACACACACACTGTGGGAGTCTCGGAAGGAAGAGACGGGGACAGAGAGAATATTTGAAGAAACAATGGCTAAAAACCTTCCTAACTTTAAGAAAGGCATGAATATAAAATCCAAGATGCTCAGCAAATTCCAAATAAGATGAAGTCAGACAGATCCAAGGACAGGACAGGAGACAGTAGCTGGAGGCCGTGCGAGGACTAAGGTCTTGGGGCAGCCAGCACACGGCCAGTGTGAAAATGCTAAAAACCTAAGTGTGAGACCTAAAACTATAAAACTCTTGGAAGAATACTTGGGACAAACGCCTCAGGACATTGGATTTGGCAATGATTTCTTGGATACGACACCAAAGGCACAGTTAACAAAAGAAAAAATAGACAAATTTGACTTTGTACCAAATTAGAAATTTTGTACATCAAAAGACAAAATGTGCAGAGTATAAAGGCAACCGGCGGAATGAGAGCAAATATTTGCGAGTCCGTATCTGACAAGGGATTAACATCCAGAATAAAAAGAGCTCCTGAGACTCAACAACCAAAGAAAACCTTGTGCCAAAGTGGGCAGAGGACCTGAACAGACATGTCTCCACAGAAGATGTACAAGTGCCCAGGAAGCACTGAAAACACACTCAACATCACTCGTTATTAGGGACTTGCAAATCTAAAGTACGAGATCCCACCTCACACTCATTGTGATGGCTACTTTTGAAGAACCAGAAAACCACAGGTGTTGGTGAGGATGTGGAGAAACCGGAACCCTGTGCACTGTTGGTGGGAACGCGAAATGGCACAGCTGCCGTGGGAAATGGTATGACGGTTTCTCAAAAAATTAAAGACAGAATTACCATGGGAAGCAGCAATATTTATACTGAGGAGTCTATACCCAAAAGAACTGAAAGCAGGTTCTCGAAGAGGTATTTGTCTCATGTTCACAGCAGCATTATTCCCAGTAGCTAAACATGGAAGAAACTCAGACGTCCACTGATGGGTGAATGATGAACAAAATGTGGTCCACTCAAATAGAATATTATTCAACCTGAAAAAGGAAGGAAATGCTGGCAGTTGAACCTGAGGTGAACCCTTAAGGACATAATGCTTGGTGAAACGAACTGGTCACAAATACTGTAGGAATCTATGTATATGAGGCTCTTAGAGGGGTCACAATCATACAGGCGGAAAGCAGGGGGGCGGGTACCAGGGGCTGGAGGGAGGGCAGAATAGGGAGTTAGTGTTTAAAAGACAGAATGACTCAGTTTTGCAGGATGAAAAGCATTATGGAGACAGATAGGTGTACATCAGTGTGAATGTATCAATGTCACCGAACCACACAACGGTAAACTTTGTTATGTATTTTACCACAATTATCGAAAAAGAATAAGCACAAAAAAGGGGGAAAACATGGCAGTAAACAGACTATGGCAAGGACACGTGTTTACAGTAAGAGCTGATGCAAGGAGGAGTGACGCCTTCTCCACCCTCTGCTGCACTAGCAGCCAACACCCCACTGCCGTGCACATCTGCAAACGACCGCTGGAGTCCTCTGAGCACCGATTTTGGGCGACAAATAAATTTTAGCGACCCACAGACACAGACTCTGCACCTCAGTGCACAGACTGAATGGATCCCTACGACGGCGGCCCGCACGCCCGGCTGCTCTCACCTGCCCTTCCTTCCAACGTTCCCGCCAGCTGCGTCCCCTCAGTCCTGTGTATGGCTGAGCCCTGTCCCACCACACATGTCGTGCATGCGCTGACCAGTCTGCGCACACTTGGGCTTTTCCACCTTTTGGCCGTCACGGACGTCGCTGCAGTCAACAGTCATGCACAAGTTCCCGTGTGGGAATATGATTCCCACATCCTGGTATTTTGTTGAAGGGTTTCCATATCTGTATTCTTAATATAATGGCCTGAAGTTTTCTTGTGATGTGTATGTGTGGTTTGGGGGAAGAGATTAATGAGTGTCAAACAAAGTATTTTTCCTAAACATAACTGTGGGTTTACTTCAACATCTGTTAGAGAATTGATGGCTCTTCGTTTGTGATAGTAATACAGTTTCCTCCTAAAATATACACCAAGGTATAGAAAGTTATCAGGTAAATGACAGAGTGGGTGTGGCTGCAGTTCAATCATGAAAAGAGTATTACTGTGACTGACACCTCAGAACACCTGCTGTAGGAAAAGAATGTGGGACCTGAGTGTCACCTCCCAGGGTAGCCTCAGCAATGCCCTGTCTGCAGATTGACGCTGCCGTTCACACAGTTAGCAAGTCTGTCCTGGACGTGGAGGGTCTTAGGATGGCTCCTGCTTCCTCCCGTCCACAAAGACACAGCTGTCCCTGCCTTTCCCGCCTGGACATAGTGTTACAGCAACAGTCCACTGAGGATGGAGAGGACAGGGCCCTGGTTTCCCCAGGGATCGAATCGAGGGGCTGGGCTTTGAGAGTATTAGGAGTACTTTTGTTTTCTTTTATTTAGAGAGAGAGAGAGAGAGAGCGAGAGAGGGAGAGACAGAGAATCCCAGGCAAGCTCTGAGCTGTCAGCACAGAGCCCACTGTGGGGCTCAAACTCACGAACCATGAGATCATGACCTGAGCTGAAATCGAGTTGGGACACTTAACTGACTGAGCCACTCAGGCACCCCAGAAGCACTTTCCTATTTAAGTATGACAACTATCTATTTCTTGTTTGTTTTTAATTTTTTTAATGTTTATTTATTTTTGAGAGAGAGAGAGAGGCAGAGTGAAAGTTGGGGAGGGGCAGAGAGAAGGAGACACAGGATCTGAAGCAGGAGCCAGGCTCTGAGCTGTCAGCACAGAGCCTGACACAGGCTCAAACCCATGAACCATGAGATCGTGACCTGCGCTGAAGTCTAATGCTTAACTGATGGGGCCACCTAGGTGCCCCAAGTATGACGACTATCTGAGGTAGGTGCTGCTCTCCCATTTTATAGACCAGAACATTAGGGATCAGCTGGTCACAGAGTCGGTGAGAAGGTGCTAGAGGCAGGGTATGAACTGAGGTCCCCGACAGAGGTTTCTGTCGTGTGACAGAGAAAGGTAGAGGTTGCAGGTGAGACGCTATGGGGCGGGTGAGAAGCCCCCTAACCCTAAGGCAGCCGATTAAACTTGGAGCCGTTTCTCTGAGGACAGTGGAGGAGGAAAAGTGAAGAGTGAGGACAGGACACAGGGCCTCAGCCAGCAAGCTGAAAAGAGGCAAAGCCACCTGAGCCGCCCGTGGGAAGGTGACACACTTGCGAACACACAGACCTCGGAGCTTCCTGTGCCACCTCAGCTTCAGAGGGTCCACAGCACGGTGCCTGGTGTCAGCAGCACTTTGAGGGAAAAGCCTGCCCTCTGTGGCACCTCCAGCCCCAGCTCTGCGCGGACAACACTCCTCCCCTCCGTGAGCGATGACAAAGCCCACGTGCGGATCTCTGGTTCACACGGTGCTCTGCACCCACTGCTCACCCTCCCGCACCCTGTGAGCAAGCACCATGACCCGGGACACCAGGGTGGAGCCGCGGGACGTGGCCCGCTGGACAGCGAGCAGCCTAGAGAATGACCGCTAAATAAGACATAGAGAAGCAGACTAACAGGACAGAGAATAGGCCGAGAGGACACGAGGTGACTGGGTAGCGCAGTAGAGACCAGGCCTCTCTGAGGGGGCGCCCCGGGCGGGGGCAGCCGGGTGCAGGTGCAGCCAGAGCAGCGGGCAGGAGGACGCGGCAGAGCTGGGGGTCACGCAGTGGTAGCGGAGGGCTCCAGCAACGTGCAGGGCCGGGAACGACGCGAAAGCCACCACGAGGAAGTGACGGCAGGACTGCCAGGCCCAGCAGGGACTGAAGACGCAGAGCTGCCTGGTCTCACACCACAGAACCGGTCAGAAGGTGAGGTCGGCGGGTCTCCCGCTCTTCTCCTCCAGCAGCGCAAACAGGAACAGCACACGTTCGCAGTCCTGGCCTCTGCTCAGCTCTCCTGCCCCCTCACTGAGGCCACGGCAGCCAGCACAGAGAGCCACAGCGGTCACCCTGCAAGTGTCCCCTCGCGGGCTGTCAGTGCGCTCGCCGTGGGCACCAAAGTTCCCGTCAGGACCGAGTTGGCCAGGAAACACCTTGCCTGCAGGCGGCTCTTTCCTTCAGTATTTTATCTTGAAATGTGAAGACTTTCCCAAGTGTAGAGATGAGAAAACGCGTCCGAAATGCAGCTCTGAGAAGAGATCAGCACGAGGTCCGGCCCGGACTCAACGGCGGGGCACACGCCCTCCCAACCATTAACCTGCCTTAGCAGCCCGTTTTCCCATAAAATGATACTGTTACAGTAAAGCTAGTCCCTCAGAGCTGAGAGTTAGTCAAAGTTATAATTTAAAGCTAGGATAATTTTCCAACCCTAAAAAGACACTGGAAAACACACACTAGCAACCACAAGTTTCATTCCTGGGTTACTGGCTAATGCCTTTTTGTTAGTGAACTCGCCTGCATCCAGTTAAAATATGAAAGCATCAATATTATTTTTTTCTTCAGTATTTAAAAATCAGAAGTCAACACTATTTAAGATAGAAAATGCATTTTAAATTTTTTAAGACTTTCTCATAGACTGATGTTGACCAAACAAACATCACTTTCTTTTCTACCACAGTCCAGAGAAGAGTATCGCATGGGTCTGTAACAACAGACAAAACTGAAAACCGCATGTTTGAAACGGGCGCAGGACACGAGCGGCCCCCCCCACCCCGGTACCTCGTTTCTGGATGAAGACCCTGAGCAGGGGGTTGGCGCTCGAGACCGCCTTACAGAAGTTGTCATCATTGTTGATGGGCAGCAGGTCGCCGTGCACATCTGCGTAGCCGATGGTCACGTCCGTGTTGGAGATGTGGTGTGTGTGGACCACCAGGTTGTAGAAGTCTTCAAACTTCCCTGGCTTTTGACGGTCCAAGGAAAATCTCCGGAACTCAGCCCCAAACTACAATGCAAGAGACGGGGGAACATAAGTAGCAGAGAAAGGACCTGAAATGAGGCTTGTTCACTTCACGTCAGGCGCGTCCTGAGCCTCCACGCGGCCCGGGACGCAGCGGTGAGCAGCGTCCCTGTCCTCACGGAGCTTCTGCAAACACACAAGGAAAAGGAGACAGAAGTGTGAGGGATCAGTCCACTCAACGCTGACCTGCATCCTGAGGACAGGACAGGTGCTGGAGCTCAGGCTACCGAGGAAAAAGCAATGTCAAAACGTATTATGAATATGGTGGACGAGATGAACCGGGAGCCGTGCTCAGTGAGGGCCTTCGCCTCGGGTGGCGGTCCAGGCTCAGCTTGCGGTGTCCGCACAGCCCTGAGGCAGAGGGGAACGCTTGCAGGCAGGAGGGAAGCACCGCCAGCTAAACACTGCACTTTTTCCTAAGGGCAACGGGTTGTCCGGGAACAATTTCAATTTTAAGCAAGGAACTGATTTGATACGATTTTCGCATTTGAGTTTTAAAAAATGTTTATTTACTGAGAGAGAGAATCCCAGGCAGGCTCTGCGTTGTCAGCACAGAGCCCCACATGAGATTGAGACCTGAGCAAAAATCAAGAGTCAGATGCTTAACCAACGGAGCCACCCACGGGCCTCTAATTTGCATTTTAAAAGACCAAATAGTTACACTTCCAAAGGATCAAAAGGGGAAGCAAAAGTGAAAGAAGGAAGGAATGCGGTAAAAAGGAAGCTTCACAAATCTCAGGGAGACAGAAGCATGGGCCCTGGTACTGGCCCCAAACACAGAGCAGGTCTCTCAAAAAAGATGCTATTCACTTTGCCTGCTCTGGGAAGTAGCCAGGGCCCATCTTCCTGACAGTCCCTGGCCCTGGCTCAGGTCCCCGTGCAGTTCTCTGCCAGGAGAGGACCCGAGGCCGCCTCCCGCGGGCTGAGCCATCCTGGGATCTGAGGACACCACCTCTGGCCTAAGGTTTTCTGGATGAGGACATGCTGTTGTCCCTCACTTGGCAATGCGGACCTTTATTCATCAGGCAGGACAGATTCCGTGCTCCTCGACACAGCTGAAAACCAATTATAGTGGTTCCAAAATACACAAAAATGAAATGTTTAATGTTTACACTAAATGAGCCATTACATCACCTAGACATTATGTCAACTAGTCGAGGGCAAATCAACTCACGCCATATGGGTTTGCGTGGTTCTCAAAGTGGGCAGGCATCAGAATCACCTGGAGGCCCCCAGATGTCTGGACTGGGTTGATCTGGAGAGCGGCCCAATAATTTGCATTTTTAACAAGTTCTCAGTAGAAGATGGTGCCCCCTTGGGTGGGGGACTGCACCCATAAAAGCACTGGTTTTAAGGGAATAAGTCTCCGAATCTTCATGCCCACAAATCTCTGAGACCCAGAGTCTCCTATTCCATTTCCCTTTTTAAAAAACAAAACAAACCTCTCACCCATCCTGTGTTGCCCCAGGAATAAAATACTTCAACACACAGGACATTCCAAAATATTGGTTTAGGAAAAGCCACCTTCAATGAGTAAGCACAACCCCTAAGGCCTCCTCCCATGTCCTGGGTTAGGGGAGGAAGGGCTCCGAGCTTAGTGCAGAGGGCTACGGCAAGGCTCTCCCCGTCTCTGCTGCTGTCGGAGGTGCCCACCTTGAGGCGGGGCCTGTGAACACAGCAGGCTAGCAGGCAAACCTAGAGATTCCTCCCGCATTGCTGGAAGATTCGCATTCCTCTTCCTCTCCATATATATCCCAGCAGGCCGGCCCAGGGTGGGCAGTGCGCAACCTCTCACACAGGGGCTGCATCCTGTGGCCCCAAAACTTTTCAAGACACAAGAGTTCACACCTACAACGTTAGTTTCATGTGTTTTTTTTTCAGATTCGGTTATGTCGTCACATCATGAAGGTTTATCTCAACGATAGCCGTCATCTCTCCCATCTCAGATCTGATACAAGCTAACTTCCAGAGCAATTCGTTTTTATCGGCATACAGCCTCTTTTCACCAAGCAAATAAAGAGAGTTCAATGGTTTCCAATGAAACCAGTGTGTGCCTCTGAGCTTCAAGTGCAGTTCTTGGTTGAGTATTCCCCCAGACTGGACACCATGCACTCACTCTGATTGAAGGGACACCGGCTGCCTCTCCTTGACTCACTCCCGCTGGGTTAGGCCCCAGTCTGGTGTGAACAGTGAGAAACAGCATGTTAGGCAAGTTGCTTCTGCAACGTTTCTGTTGTAACTGCATTTGGCAGTCAATCTAAGGTGAATCTAATTTATTTCTCCAATCTTTTAGTGATTTTCTTCAAAATACATCTTTCTTCAAAATACATTTTTTAAGAGAGAGAGTGTACGTGTGAGCAGAGGAGAGGGGCAGAAGGAGACAGAGAGAGAATCTTAAGCAGGCTCCACGTGGAGCCCGACATGGGGCTCAAGACCACGACCCTGGGATCATGACCTGAGCCACCCAGGTGCCCCTTCTTCAAAATACATCTTAACATGTGGATTTGAAATGAAAACGAATCCAGACTTCTTCCTGACAGAAAGCGAGTCTGATTTTTACTTGATAATGAGGTTGACTTTGTCAATTCATCCAGCAGTATCGTGAACATGCTTCTTATGTTGAATGAATCCCAAAGTTTGGCAAAAAGAGGTATGAAATGGGATATTAGCATTTTTCCTAATTTTTTTATTATGGCAAAATACACATAACATAAAGTTTACCATTAAAAACATTTTTTTAAATGTTTATTTATTTTTGAGAGAGAAACAGAGTGAGAGCGGGGGAAGGGCAGAGAGAGAGGGACACACAGAATCCGAAGCAGACCCCAGGCTCCGAGCTGTCAGCACAGAGACTGATGTGGGGTCAAACTCACAAACCGTGAGATCATGACCTGAGCCGAAGTCAGACGCTTAACTGACTGAGCCCCCCGGCGCCCCTAAAGTTTACCTTCTTAACCGATACTTAAGTGCACAGTTCAGTGGCAGTAATACATTGACACTGCCGGTGGCCGTCCCCATCCATGCGCCATCGTATCTTGTGCAACTGAGTCCGTCCCCGTTAGGCATGGACTCCCAGCCCCTCCCCCAGTCCCTGGCGCCACCATCTACTTGCTCGTCTCTATGAATGTGACTCTTCTAAGTACTTCATATGAAGGGAATCGTACAGTTTTGTCTTTTTGTGACTGGCTCATTCCCCTGATCAAATATGTGATTTGAAACACTTTCTCTCGCTCTGCGGTTGCTTTCCTCTGTGGATCTGGGTCCTAAGGGCAAATGTTACGGCTGTGGGCAGGGCACAGGAGGAAAAGGTGCACCGTTGGAGGCCATTGTCTAACTTGCCTGCTAACCTAGGACAGGTGCCATAGTGCAAGTTTTTCTTAAAACTTTCCTTAGTAAGCACTGAGCTTTGAAGTTACAACTCTTCTGGAGGAGACAGGGTCCCAAACAGACACCCCCTTCGTGGAATTCTGCGGGTTTGAATGTGGGGCGGCAGGCGAGTGTCTGATGCTCAGCTGTCACTACCTTGTCGTGAGCTTTGCTGCAGGAGCAAATGCCTACAGTGGAGACTCGGCATTTCAGGGTGGTCTTCAGTAAACGTCAAAGTTGGTTCAGGCATTTTCGTAGGGTTCCCTATCTGCTAATACAGTCATCTTCAAATGTCACATACTTCCTAAGGAATTCTGAAAAACTACCACTATAAATAGGCTAATAAATTTTAAGTTAGCATCTAAATTTTTCATAATAAAAATAAATAGTTGCAAGGGATATAATTTCCAGCATACTGTAAATATTTCTTTTAAAAATAAATATTTTATCAGATAATCTTTTAAATATAGTCAATGAAATCTAAATGCCATCCTGATATGTTACCATCATGCATTTATAACGGTCAGAAATCCTACATGGGTCTTCTCCCTGTTTATCTCCTGTTCCTATCACACTGGTCCAAGAGGGTTGAGCCCTAGTATTTTATCATAATAACTTATGCTTGAGCACCCCATCACTCTTCTATGCAAGAAACACAGGTAAATTGAATTACACATTGTTTTTCACATGGCCACAAGGCTCTATTTGTGCAGAGTATTTCTACATTGTTGTCAGTGGGCATGGAGTTTTAATTCCGCAAAATGGAAAGAGTACTGCGTGGAATGCACAGCAGTGTGATGTAAACTGTATACTGCTAAACTGGATGCTCAAAACTGGCTAAAATGGTGAATTGAATATATGTGTATTTTACCAAAACCATACAGTAATATAAATAAAAATAGATTTTTTTAAAGTAAAAAAGTTTGTAGCCTAAGTCATTACAATGATTAAATCATGATTGAAACAGGTACAAATTTTCATAAATAATTATTAACCATCCAAAGTAAACACCTAAAAAATCTTTCATGAAGAGTGTTTTTGCTAAATGAGGCCAGTGTAACATCGACTCTTTTTCTCCTTCTCCTTGCTGTGAATAGAAGTTGATGGGACTGAGGGCTTGGAAGGCATGCCAGACCTCAGCTCTGTGACTCTTACCAACTAATGTGCCAAAAATAAACAATCATAGAGTGGTCTATCATTAAAAGAATTTTTAATAATCTATTAGTTGACAATTAGGCAACTTTCAATGCTGTTGAAAGCAAAGTATTGGAAACCACTGGACGTGCAATATTTACTGCCCAATTCTCAGAACCATTCGCTTTTTCGATTTCTGGTAAGTACCCCAAGAATTATATGACAATAAATTGTGTCTGCAGTTAGAGGAAACTTATTTAATCTGATATAATGGGGAAGTAAAAATATAAAATTAGTACCCCATGCCAGTACGTATTTTTAAATAAAATGCTTTTATCATACTGAAGTTGGATTCTATGGAATAACACCATTACCAAAAGTCACTCAAAATGGATAAATGACCTAAACGTAAAACCTGAAACTACAAAATTCTTAAATAAAAACATAGTGCAAAAGCTTCAGGACACTGGGTTTGGTAGTGATTTACTGGATATGACACCAAAGGCACAGGTAACAAAAGAAAAAATAAACATTGGACTTAATGAAAACTACCTTCTGTGCATCATAAGACACTATCCAAGGAGTACGACAGCCTGCAAAAAGGGAAAATATTCAGAATATATAGAGAACTCCTAAGTACAACTGGTATGCATCCATGCGGTAGAGCCTTAAAAAGGAAGGATATTCTTTCACCTGCTACAACATGGAAGGACCTGGAGGACTTTGCGCCGCATGAAGTGAGCCAGCAACAAATGGGTGAATGCTGTGTAGTTCCACTTGTAGGAGGTCCCTGGAGCCATCAGATCATGGAGAAAGAAAGCAGGCGGTAGTTGCAAGGAACCGGGAAGTTATTGCTTAACTGATAGACTTTTGGTTTTACAAGACGGAAAGAGTTCTGGAGACAGATGGGGGTGGGGCGGCTGCACGACAGTGTGAATGTACTTAAGGACACTGAACTGCCCAAGTAAAATGGTTAAGTGGCAAATTTTATGTTATGGGCATTTTACTACAATAAAAGAAATGGAGGGGAATAAGATACCCACAGGAGATTGTGAAAAGCTCTGATACATTCCTACAAACACAGAGGGCCACACACACACGTGCAGGGCTGTGTTGCATGATGACTTGAGATTCTGTGAGTCAGGAAGTGAAGGCTAAAGTGGAGCGCAAGCAGCTGGAGCTGACACACACACAGAACCCTCAGCGGAGGCTGGGGGACCTAGTGGTTGAGATCATGTAAGGAAATCTCTGTGCAAGCTAACAGTGGTGGCACATAACAAATAATACACTTTTCAGAATTTGTCCAAGAAAGTCACAAAACAAACAAAAAGTAGCAACAGCCACAAACCCTTAAGAGGGAAGGGTCTGATTTCCAGAGTTACCACATGATTTTATTTAAAACAGGTACCTGGGTGGCTCTATCAGTTAAGCATCCAACTTTGGCTCAGGTCGTGATACCATGGTTGGTGAGTTTGAGCCTTGCCTCAGATTCTGTGTCTCTCTCTCTCTCTCTGCCCCTTCCCTGCTCACACACTCTTTTGCTCTCAAAAAAATAAATATTAAAAAAAATTTTAATGTCTAGTTTTCAACAAAATTATGAGATATATCAAGAAACAGAAAAAAAATGGCTTCCATGCAGAGGAAAATAAGCAGCCAAAGAAGGGCCCAGATGCTACACTTTCAAGATAAAGATTTTAAATCAGCTATTATAATTGCGTTCAAATAAGTGAAGGAACCATGTCTAAAGATCTAAAGGAAACCATGAAAGCAATGTCTAACCAAACACAATAACAACAAAGAGATGAAAATCATTTTTAAGAAAACAATCAGGTTGAAATTCTAGAGTTGAAGAATATAACAACAGCAGCAAAATTATCCTAGACGGACTCAACCGAAATTAGAGGTGGCCAAAGAAAGAATAAGCAAATATGAGGATAGGTCAATTGAGACTGTATAGTCTAAGGAGCAGAAAGAAAAAAAGAATGAAGAAAAATGAGCAGAGCCTCAGAGACCTGTCGCGTACTACCAGGTATCCAAAGAAACACAGCTGAAAGTCCCAGAAGAGGAGAGAGAGAGAAAAAGGCTGAAAGAATATTTAAAGAAAGAATGCCTATACACTTTCCAAATCTAATGAATTTAATCTACATACCCAAAAGTTCAACAAACTTCAATTAACATACACTCAATGAAATCTAGATGCACCGTAGTCAAACTATAAAACCCAAAGGCAAAGAGAGAATCTTAAAGGGAAAACAATTCATCAAATATGAAAGATCGAAAGATCAGCAATGATATGAATAACTGACTTCTTATCTGAAATCACAGGGGCTAAAATGCTATGGGGTAACATGTTGGGGGGCAGAATGTCAACTGAGAATTCTATATCCAGCACAACTATCCTTCAAAAAATGAAGGAGAAACAAGACAGTCCAAAATAAACAAAAACTGGGAGAACTGTTACCAGTGGGCCTGCTTTACAAGAAAAATTTTTAAAAAATTTTTTAATGTTTATTTATTTTTGAGAGACAGAGAGTGAGCGAGGGAGGGGCAGAAAGAGACACACACACACACACAGAATCAGAAGCAGGCTCCAGGCTCAGAGCTGTCAGCAAAGAGCCTGACATGAGGCTCGAACCCACAATCCATGAGATCATGACCTGAGTGAAGCTGGACGCTTAACTGACTGAGTCACCCAGGTGCCCCGAGAAACATTAAAGCTATCCTTCAGGCTGAAATAAAAGGTCACTATATATTAACTTGAATCCACAGTAAAAAATAAATAGCACTATTAAATGTAACTACAGAGGGGTATGTAAATGACAGAAAAAGTATATTTTTGCTTGTTCATAACTTGTTTCTTCTGATTAAGAGACAACTACAGAGGCAGCTTGTTTTCCTGCTTCCAACATTTGTAGTTGCTAGGCACCTGTACTTGGTCTATACCAGGCACACTGATCCCATGGCCAGACTAGGGTCCCAAGTGGCAACACTGTGTGTGGGGCCTCTGGCTTTCCCTGGATGGTGCCAAGCTCTCATGAGTGAAATATGGCCTGTGTTGCCCCCAAAATGAAGTACTGATACATGCTACAACAAAGATGAACCCCGAAAACATGCTAAGTGAAGATACACACTCGTGTAGAAGAAACACGCTTGTGTCAGATACACAAGACCATGTATTATATGATTTACGTGAAATGTACAGAATAGACAGATTTGTAGAGAAAGTGGACTAGGGGTTACCAGGGACTGGGCATAGGAAGGAATTGAGAACGGCTGCTAATACAGGTAGGAGGTTTATTTTTGGGGTGAAGAAAATGTTTTAAAATTAGATAGTGGTAATGATTGCACAAGTCTGTGAATATACTAAAAACCACTGTGTTTGTACTTTAAAGCTGTGAATTTTATTTCCCATGAATTATAGCTTACAGAGCTGTTTTGTTGTTTTTTTTTTTTTTAAGATTTCACCTCCAAGAATAATTTTCTAAAATAGCCAATTGAAGACTGATTGGAAGCTGTATTCAGAATCATGGAAACCCCAGAGAGTGACACTGGACAGGCACAATGGAGGCTCTGCTTTTGCTCTAGGCACACGGGAAATGCTAAAGGACCAAGGGTCTAAGCATCTGTTGTCAGCACACATCAATTTAGAAGATAAAGACTTAAGAACTTGGGGAACCCCCCTCCCCAATTACTGCTGGGTCTTGTAGCAGATACAGGATGTGAAGCTTAGTTCGAGCTGGTAGGGCAAGCTTTTCCAGTTCGAATCGGTCCCACAGTGTTGAACTGGTGAGGACAGAGGGCAGGCGCCCTGAGCAGGGTAGAACTTGCCTTCCCTCACACCCATCTCCACCCTGGCCCCAAACTGCAAAAGCCTCTCAGTCCCTCTTGTCCAATTCAAAAGCTAAAACTTTATGTGAACGATATTTCTGGAATCCCGAGGCTCTGGCAGTACAATCTATTTTCATCAGTCAATGTCATGTGACTCCAAGGATAGTCTATTGCCACTAACATGATTATCTCTAATTTTCCAGGTTAAAAATATTAAAAATGTAAAAGTTTCTTTTTCTTGATACCTAATGAGGTCTTTCTACACTTCCCTGTATGTTTAAAAAAAAATCTATATTGTGTAGGACACTGCAGGGCACAAAAGGCTTGTTTGTTAGCTGTCTTCATGCTCACAATCAAGTCGTAAGCTTCCCCATGAGAAGTGCCCTTCCCAAGGGTCTCAGAGAAGATGAGAGATCTTCTGAGTCCACACAACTCCTTGCTTCCAGGCTGGAAACACGACTTCACTTTTTGACTCTGATCCTTTTCTACGTGGGCTTAGGCAGCCCTAAGCTGCTGCCACTCCAAGCTAGCCAAAAAAATCATTTTTCCTAGCACAGAAAACGTGGTCCCCAGATCTCCTCTTAAACTCACTCAGGTACCATTTACTTAAAAACTCTAAAATGGCACATAAAAATTTTTTTTAAGTTTATTTATTTATTTTGAGAGAGAGAGAGAGAGAGGGAGACTGTGAGCAGGGGAGGGGCAGAGAGAGAAGAAAAGAGAGAGAATCCTAAGTAGGCTCTGCACTCTCAGTGCAGAGCCCAAACTGAACTCACAAAGGTGTGAGATCATGACCTGAGTGGAAACCCAGGAGTCTGACGCTTAACCAACTGAGCTGCCCAGGTGCCCCTAAAATGGCACATTTTTGATGATTAAGCAGCAGCTCTGGCAAAGGTCATCCCTTCTGTTAGGGCTAAAGTCAGAGAAAAGAGGAGAAAAATCAAACCCAGCACTTACTTCTCATCTAGGCCCTTTCATGCGCTGTTTTTCTAGCTCAGAGGGCATTCAAGGCTTGAATCCCGTGCGAAGCCCCCGCACGCCCCAAAGACGGCAGCGCGGGGATTAACCACTGTTCCTATCACTTGAGGATTAAAGGTTCACACATGTTTGTTATTTCTAGCAGTTTCGTGGGAGCAGGAGATGCACAGACACCATTTTTAATCTCGAGCCTCAGAAAAAGGAGGAAAATCAAGGTCTAGTATCTGGTATGACACTCGAGGTGCCGTCGGAGCCCAGAGTTCTGGGGTCGGTTTATGAGGGCCCCGCGTAGGGACGTTGCACTGAGACACCTTGCGGTGTGTGACGGGGTGTCGCTGCAGGCTTCTCCAACATGCAGGCTTAAAAAAAAAAAAATCTGGAACCACACACCGTTTGGTGTGTTTTTCTTTACGGTTTGAATAGGGGTAGAATCACATAGCTCAGAATTCAAAAGGTATTCAGTAAAAAGTCTTCCAGCCGCCCAGCCACCCAGCCCCCTCCCCATGGGAACTGGTGACTTCAGCTCTATGTGCCCTTCCAAAGGCATCTTCTGCACGTGGAGGCATCTGTGAATTGTAAATATTCCCTCTTTCCTAAATACATGGTAGCATGCTATCTGCACTGGGCAGCTCTGGGTTTTTTTTTTTTTTCACTTATCTGCTATATTTTGAGAACATTCTTTTTCTGGATGCTCATGGTCTCGTAAGGGAGGTATCGATAACTTTCAGATGCCCCTGAATTGAGAAAGCTTAAGTCACTTGGCTCCCGGTTTGTGAGGTACCCATAGGCAGGGACATGACAGGGTATCGTCAGACTCGCCAGGCAAGGCCACGGGAACCGGGCGTTACGGTAGAATTTTTACCAGTTAAAATTCGCTCAGTAACAGGGTCATTTCTTTGTTTTTAATTTTTTTTAATGTTTATTTATTTTTGAAGGTGAGAGAGATGGAGCGTGAGCAGGTGAGGGGCAGAGAGAGCGAGCGAAACACAGAATCAGAAGCAGGATCCAGGCTCTGAGCTGTCAGCGCAGAGCTTGATGCGGGTCTCAAACTCACGAACCATGAGATCATGACCGAAGTCGGACACTTAGCCGACTGAGCCACCCAGGCGCCCCTTAACTGGGTCACTTCTAAGATACCTCCCAAACCCCAGAAAGCCACAAATTTGAATATTTATTTATTTTACAAATTTGCAATTATCATATGAGTGACAGCAGCAAACTGCCATAGCTCACCACTAGAGTGCAAGCCCAGGAGGGTGGAGTCTGGTTGTTCTAGACTAGCAGAGGCCCTAATAGACAGCAGACACACAAATTTTCTTTGAATTTATGAATTAAACTTCTGTTACCTGATTTTAAAGTAAAATTCTAGAATTTTAATCAGGTTTAATAGACTGACAGTCTCAAAACAGTAACGCAGTAGGAGATAAAAGCATGAAGTCACAAACCAGGTCCCATGCCACACATCGGCCCTGTTCCATGTATGTTAGATTTGAAGTCAGCTCTGCGCACCTCCCCCTCAACACGAAGGTGACGTTTTCATCATCAAAACCAAAGAGGCAATGTTCCAACGACTCTTTAAACAGGTAAGTAAACAGGCAAACTGAGGGGTCTTTAACCAGTAAAACACAGTCTCTGCAGTAATCAGGTTGTGACCCCACTTCAGATAGCTCAATGATAACTGCCAATTTTAAAGCCACGAAAGGTCACGGGTCTCGATCCACCCAAGGGCTGCCTGAAGGGGGTTCTTGAAGAAAGGACTGGTTTCCAAATTACTTCCCCAGGAAGGAAGGGTCGCCAGTTTCTCTCACCGCATTCCCTCTGCTCTGGATAAACCTGGGTGGGAGCCCTTGGTTCAGGGACACCAGGCTGTGCCTTCCGCTAGTGACCACGCACCACGCACCACACACTTGCCGCAGGCAGATGTACTCTCCCAAGAGCCTCTGAGGCCACGTCTCCCCTGCTTCCCAGCTCATCTCCCTTCCCGGGCAGAACTGACTCTAAAGGAGAAGTACGTCTGAGGAGCATCATTAGTGTTCACCGCTTGCTTTCACCAGACAGTGACCCCAAGAACCACCGAATCACTAGGATACTTTTCCAAAAGTGTCATATAAGCAACATGTGTCTTTTATTTGAACTCACTCCTCCAAAATACCAAATAGGAACTTATTCGCCAAGCAAATATTTTCCTGTGCCGGGCTTTACAGTTGTAAAAGAAAAACATGGTCTCCATTTCATTCCCCGCCCCCGCCCCCGGATCCTGGCATGTGGTAGGCATAGAAAATACATTTTCTGAATAACTAGTGTAATGTATGGTCCCTGTTTTCATCATCCAGTGAAAATGTGTGGAGTGGCTCAAAGCAACAGGCACGTCTCCCACACACTGGGGAAGGGAGTGAACAAAACAGAAAAAATGCCTGTCGTCATGAAACTCGAATTCTAGCAGGGAAGACGGGTAGCAAACAGTAAAAATAACAAGCGCCTAAGTCACAGAATATGTTAGAAGTTGGTAAGTGCCACCAACTCCCCAATTTGCTGGGAGTTTTGTAGGAGTGCAGACCACCGCAGCAGGGCCACCAGGGTCCGGGATGGGCTGGCCTCTGCCGCTACTGCCCTGGCCCTAAGAGGACTTGGGACGAGCTCTGCCTGCAGGGTTCATGAAAGGGTGCATGGGAAGGTCCCAGCACCGAGCGGGTCACCTGCCGCCGCAGCCTCTCCCACTCCTGGTCGCCGTCTTAAAACGACGATTACCACCAGGGCAGTAGTTTACTTAAAAAAATTCTTCAGAGCTAGACTCCTCAGTTGTCCCGAAACTGCCCTAATCTTGAGGGGAGCAGGAGGGTCCTAGCCACTAAATCTCATTTTGACACGCACGGACAGGGGCGTGGGGTCGATCCATCCGGGATTCCCAGTGTCGTTAAGATGATTTATCTTGGATAAAAGATACTCCCGAGGGGCATCCAGGGGGGCTACTCTGTCCTTTCACGCATGACAAACGCAGACTTAAAACGCTGTACTCACTTTACTGCGGTTACCGCCGCAGCCCGCGGAGCCCCGCCCCACCCCGCCCACGTCAGGGACCGCATCCCAGGCCCCGCCCCCTCGGAGACATCCGACGGCTCTGCCGAGGCCCCGCCTACAGCTCGGGCCCCGCCCACCAAAGCTCTGAGACCGCACCCCCTGAACACCTCCCAGTGAGGCCCCGCATCCAGCCCTCTCAGGTGAGACCAATCGCGGGAGTCATCAGAATCACAGATTTTCAAGGAAAACGTTCATCTAAATATTTATGGGGAACCTACCTGGTGGCTCAGTCGGTTGGGCATCCGAATTCAGCTCAGGTTATGATCTCACGGTTGGTGGGTAGGTTGGTGGGTACGAGTCTCGAGCCTCGCGCAGGGTTCTGTGCTGACAGCTCAGAGCCTGCTTCAGATTCTCTCTCTCTCTCTCTCTCTCTCTCTCTCTCTTTCCCTCTCCCTCTCCTTCCCCCACTCACGTGTCTCTCTGTCTCTCATAAATAAACATTAAAAAAAATTAGTGGTGAAAAATGTGAACTGTAAAAGTTCGCCAAACAAAGTACATCCCCAGGATGAAATATAATTAAGCCACCAGATACACGCTGTATTAGAGAGCGTTTAATGACTCAGGAAGCCTTTACCACGAGGGCAGTGACAGAAAACGACACAAAGCTGAATCGAGTGTGATTCTCCGGGCGCAGCCAGAACAAAGCAGCAAGGCCTAGCCCAAGGCTGCGAATACCGCCCCAGCCAGCACCACGAGCCCAGGGAGGGGTGCACGAATGGCACCCCTGAGGCCAGGAAGTCAGCACCTGGGGAGCCGGGCCCAGGGATCCAGAGCTCAGAAACTCCTCAAAGTGTATTCCTTGATCCAGCAGCATCACTGTCACCTGGGACCTGCTGGAGATGCGTGACCTCAAGCCCCAGGCTTAGGGAGTCAGAACCTGCATTCTAACTGGACCCCAGTGACTCCTGTGCACATCAGTCTGAAAAGCACGGTTATAAACATCTCAGGAAGCATCTTGCTAGTCACTGCCATGCACTGTTTCTCAGTATTCGTTCAGTGAACAAAATTTTACTGAATGCCAGACATGGGTGGCACCCTGTGTTAGTGTTGAGCATCCTCATTGGATTGATGGTTGTTTGAAAGCCCGATGTTGGACAGTAATCACACATGCAAATGTGTAATTACAAACTTGGAAATGCAAAGAAACTGTATGACACAGGCCCGGATTTAAACCCTGTGCATGAGGAAAGGAAATATTCAGGTAGAGAGAGGATGGGAGTGGGTCGCCGGCAGCACAGACTGCAGGAGCCAGACAGCCCCAGGTGTGAAAGATCTCAGCAGCATACTTGTGTAAGGGAATGCAAACACCTTGGACCGTTTGGGGACAGGGCCAAGGAGCACGAGTGTACATGGATGCCATATAGAAAACTGTGGGAAGATCCCCCTTTCGGAAATGACCAGGAAGCACAGGCCAATATCCTCAGGTGGCATCTGTCAGAACATGGGACCCTACCAAGGGATGACTGCTTGGGCTGACATGTCAGGACAGTTTAAAATCAGGCCACAGACCTGTGAGTCAGATGGGGTGGAGCCAACAGCAGAGCACAGCTCCTTCCTGGGCCCCATCCACCCGTCCTGATCCAGAGAGATGACGGGCCAGCCACAAGTAGCTGCAGGACTGCTCAGGCAGGCACCACATCCTGTGTGAGGCTGCCGGGGACCGAGAGCCCAGTGCGCCTGGGTCACCTCAGGGAGCGTGTGTGCGTGTGCTGCAGGGGTCACACGCGCTCCTCTGCTCCTACACAGGCTCTCTGGTTCATACGTGCCACCTGCATTCAGGGACCCAGCACTGGTAAATGTAGGTGTGGGGTGGGGCTGCGAGTGGAGGACACAGAAATTTAGGAACATGGCCTATGGTTTCTGTCTGGCAGGGATTTCCACGATACGGTAGAGGAGGTATGGTCAGTGCCAAGCTTTGTGTGCAGCTTCTTTTAACCCTAATAGCAATCCAGAGGTGTCACTAGTCCCATCCTAAAGGCCAGGACACTGAGACCTGGAAGGACTCAATGCCTGACCACAGTCATGAGCCCAGTACATGGAGGGATGGAAGCTAATACCAGAGGGAATGCAGAAAAGAGCCAGAGGGCTCCCGCAGCATGGTGAGAAGCCCATGTGGAAGGCCGGGCCCTGGGAGCAGACTCCCCAGGTGGGAAGGGACGCCTGAGCCACTGACCACATGACGAGGAGCGGCTGTCGCAGGTGGGGCTGCACATGGAGAGCCGGCCGCCCCGGCTGCTGTGGGAGGAGGGTCCGCCTAGGCCAGAGCCCGTGGGATGTGGAGCCTGTCTGACCCTGCCTTTCTGGGACCTGAAGCCGAAAGCCCCCCAGGCAGAGACCTGGGTCCCTGGCCCCCTAGGGCAGTGAGGTCGCATCCCAACATGAGCTCACGATGCACAAAAAAGGAGCAGTTTCCAGGGATGGGCTGAGATGGCACCAAATCTGGGCCATGGTGTCCAATCAACACAGACAGGAGGACAGAGGCATTAGGTTCAAGGACCTGCAGGTTCGAATTCCCAACTCACCTTTACTGGCTGTGTGACACGGGGTAATTTAAACTTCTCTGAGCATATTTCCTCTTGTAAATAAGGGACGAAAATCTATTCTTCATAGGGTTTTCGTGAGACTCGAATACAAACATGTGTGCTGTCCTGAGAGTATGATCCGAGCCAAGGGCAGCTATCGGCCAGATTGCCCGGAGAAGGTGCCCAGCGTTCCTGTGGAGCGGAGCCTGCACAGGCATGCACAGGGCCTCCTGGGAAGCCCTTCTCAGAGACCCAAACTGGCTGTGGGCCACTGAGAGCGACACGTCCTTCCTCAGCTGAGCCACCTTCCAGTCCCTGAGGAGCCGCCGCCTTCCTCAGCCCCATCCCTTCCATCCCTGCAGGCACTTATCTCTCAGGTCCACGTTTCAGAATGAAACACCCTTCTTCCAATTCTGTCAGAGGAAAGCTGTGCTCATGAGCACAACCTGAACCCCGCAGCTCTGGGTGGAGGCTCAGAGCCCAGTGGGTACTCTGCACCCCTAGCCACGCAAGCCAAGGGGGCTTCTACTATGTGATACTCTGGGTGCACCAGGGACTGGGGCGGTCACAACGACTCTGATCACAGCTCCAGAGATCCCATGGGGCACCAGAGGAGGAAGTGGGATCGGGTTCTCCTTGCACCAAACAGACCACGCACAGGCTGAAGCTCACGCGGCTGCTTGGGAGAGGGGGTTTTACAGGATCCATGAGGGACACGTAGGAGGTAGTACAGCCCTGAGCCAGTGTCCAGGAGGTGCTGGGGAGGGAGGAGGAGGGACAGAGGATGTTGACTTCAGAGCACATCTGGGGCAGGTAGCTGTTGTCCACATTCCAGGAGGTGCAAACAGGAAATAATGTGAAATAGATGGGAAGCAACTGAGGGTTTAGGATCTGGTTTTGCCACTTATAGCTGGGCCTTGCTTGGGTGACTTAACAGGTTGGTCAAGCCCCAAGGGTGCTCCTCCGCACAGCTGAGGTGTGCACACGGTGCCATGAGCTTCGAGGAAAACATCTATATCGAAGACCTGGCGGGAGAACCGGCAGAAAGCCCAGCACACAGCTGATGCTTCAAGAAAGGAAGCCACAACCTGAACAGAGAGGGTCACAGCCACCTAGACTCTCCAGGTGATGTGACTGCGCGGCAAATGGTCCCAGCGGGCTGGCCCAGGCTCCCGGTGCAGGGAGGGAGCCCAGAGACCGTGTGCCTCCCAGAAACCGAATCGAGGGGACACGCACAGCACCCCCAATTGCACAGCCTTGGCCAATCTCATGGCCACATGCTCGTCTTCGGCAATGCTCTGACAAGAACCCTCGGCTACCTTGGCTGAGAAGAGGCACCACTGACAGACAGGCAATGGGGCCACACCCCTGGGAGACGGGGGATGGGACAGGGGACTCCAAGTGTGGTGAGAGGGATACCAGGGCAGCTCGCCTCACCTCCTAAAGAGCAGAGGGTGTTCCTCAACACACTGCTTCTCCCAAGAGCATCTCCCTGACGGTGCTGCCTGCATCTGCCCAGAGAAGCAGAGCCCCTGTACCCCCTGCCGGTCAACAGGAGCATGTTCCTATGAGGTTCGGGCCTGTGCCCCTGGGTCTGGACAGCCGCTGATGGGCCTGAGGCTGGGTGTCACCTCCTGCCCCACATGAGGGAACATCCTACAGGCACAGAAATTTGTTTTGTCCCACAGCAACACCCCATCATTATCCCAGGCCAACGAGGGAAGTGAGGTCAGGACTTGTGGGTGGGGAGCTCAGGCCCCCTCGCCACGGAAAACAGGATGTGGACGTCACTTTACTCCCCAGATCCTTCCAGCACGGCGCCTTTCTCAGCCATCTCTCACAATTCTCTCTTCCACAGCCCTTACCCAGGGACTTCAGGGTCCTTCCACGAAGCACACATCCCCCAAAAGAGGCCCCCTGTCTGTACCAAAAGAGGTCTGCCTGGTAGACTGACTGCTTTCGGCAAGCACCCCGATGGGATAGCATGGAGAACAGGTACACCTGCTCACTAGGCGGGACTTTTAGGAGGAGGAGACAAAGCCCCAAAGGTGGCTGCACTGTGCTCTGTCGACAGTAGACCATCAGGTGCATATCAGTGGCAAGCTTCAGGGCAACACGGCAAACCTCCCAGGGTGAAGGTGGCTGAAAGCTCTGGCCCCCCCAAATGTGTCCACAGCCCACCAAGCTGGAGGCCACTTGTGGGGTTTCCATTCCATGTGTGAAGATCAGACACCGTTTAAAAAGGAGATGACCCATCTTCACGGAAGAGCTTGTGCGAGAGACGCCCTGTGACCTGTGAGCAGCCCGCAGGCCCAGCCTGTTCGTCCAGAGTCTCAGCTTCTCGCACGACGCCAGGCCCACCAGAGGGGCCCGTGGAAGCTGGCGTGGACTGAAGGAAAGGCAAGAAAGGCATGAGAACAGCAGTCGGAACCACAGAGTCACACGAAGAAGTTGAAGAGCCCCTTCACCGGTGCCGGGAAACATAAACCTTGGCGGTGGGAAACATAAACTCTGCAACAAAGAACCTCTTCCTGATTTATTTTAATTTATTAAGCAATGCACACTTAATAAGTTGTGGTTCAAGACCTTTGGGACTCTCAAACGCTCCGACGTCCTGCAGCAGCCACTCTGCCTAAATCCAGTCTGGTCCGGGGCCAGAGCCGAGAACAGCCACGTTGCTGGAGGGTTAGACTAAGCAGGACCACCAGGCCAGCTTGGCGTCCCACCTCACTGAGTATAGCAGTATCACAAAAGGCTAGGGGAGAGCATGAGTGCACTGAAGAGGCGCTCGTGCACACTGCCACCAAAGGACACACACGCAGCTCCGGGCGCCATCGACGCAGGCAGAAGCACAACACTTGACATCCATAAGACATCTCCACTGAGGCACACGACGTGGGTGTACCCTGTGGACACAGGAGTGTATCATCACACCATGTCCGAGAACCAGACACTCATCTTTAGTGACTGAGCCTCTGACGGTGGTTACACTGGGGGTGGGTGCTGACTTGACAGAGTATGAGGGATACTGGAACGTTCCATGCTTTGATCTGCGTAGTGGTCACTTGGGCATGCAAACATGAAAACTTTCATCAAGCGGCACTCCTGAGATTAGTGTACTTCAGTGTCACACAGGAGAGAGCCTGCCACATTAAGTAGGTCTGGAATAGTCTCCTGAGAAGGCAGCTATTTCAGCCACAAGGCTGGGCAAGAGTGGGAAGGGATCAGGTTGTAAGAAGGTCAGCCTGTGGAGCAGGGGGAGGAGACGAATGGAGAATTTAACAAGGCCGGGCCATACAGGAGGCTCTGGGTGGTTTTCAGACTCTGCGAGCAGCAAAAGCTTTTTTTCTACCCCCAAGTAAAATGTAACACACATACCCCAAACCCAGAGCAGATGGTCTGGTTAGGGTTGAGGAGCGGAGCCTGCCAGCGAGCATCTGCTCGGAGCCCCAACGAGGAACACAGCCTTGGGAAGAGACAGGGTGATGGGTGATGGGGTGTGGGAGACACATCCCTGGATCCCAAGAACCTGGGAAGGACTGAAATGAGGGGACAGGGAACAAAGGTGTCAAAGGTAACTGATGTCACAGTTGTAACAGTGAGTGTCCTGGGTCTGTTACCCCTACCCATAGGTAACGTGGGGTTGCCCACGGCAGCTCTGGAGGAGGAAGCACTAGGGCCAACGGGGCTTGCAAGGAAGAGCTATGAGCTTGGCCTGGAGATGCACACAGAGCTGGCTCCAAAAAGGGGCCCACGGGCTGCACCCCCTGGGGCTCGCATCCTACTATCAAACGTAAGGAAATTAGCAGACACCAACACAGCAGAAATATCAACATGGACTTTTAAAACAATTTTCTTTCAACTTACAAAGTTTCTCTTTTTTGTTTAGCTCATCCTCTGCCTGCTTCTGTCCACGCTGTCCGTCATAGCACCGGCAGGGAGGGGGCAAGCCCCCTCTCAGAGGTGCCCTGAGAATAATCCCATCACTGAGTCAAGCTTTGCTCACTTTTCTCGAAAAGTAGTTCTTTTCTAAAGTATCTTAACAACTTCGGGGCTAGCAGCTATCAGGAAAATCCAGTTGGTCCTTATCTGAATTCAACTCCCCCAACATTTTCTGGGCGCCTCTTGTATGCAAAACACTGCTTTTCACACTTTAGCTGCTGAGTTTTTCCTTGGAGCAGATTCCTGAGAAATGCAGCTAGTTTTCGGAGCTGGCCTCCTGGTCTAGTACAGTGGAGGCCCCCAGATGAGGAAAAGCGGGGGCCAGAGCCCAGGTGTTCTGAAAGCGATGAAGGGAGAAGGTGCTCTGACCATCTCGAAGCCCATAGCAGACCTGGACGCTGCTGATTCCAGAAAACAGACGGGAGCGGTCCCCGGAGGCTGAGCACCGCGACTGGTCTCGCTGGAAGGGCAGGCCAGCCGGGCTGGGCGGGAAGCCTCGGAGCTCAAGGAGGTGTGAAGGGCTGATTTGGTGACACTCTGGATATCAGAATGAGGGACCTCCATCCCACCCCCACCCGACTCTTCCCACGTGCCAGACCAAACCTTCACTGGACCATAGTCTTCTGAGGAGGAGGGAACATCCGTCTTAGCTCTCTTTGTACCCCCACCACGAACCCTATGTCTGGCACATAGTGATTGCTCAGTAAATAACTAAATCATGGTGGAATCAGACTTTTCAGAACAACTACTGAATAGAAAACTTCCCTTGAGAACATCCCATAAGCACCCACTATGGTGATGTAAGAAAAATAGAACTTCTTCCCCCAGAAGCACAAGAGCTTATCCTTACAAGCGCTATTCCAGACAGCCCAAGGGCTGTCTCATTCTACACAGAACAAGCTAGGAACACCTGCACCGAGGCCCAGACCTGGATCTCAGGGCTCGTAAGAGGAAGAGGAATCAGGAGTCCTCCTCCCCCAGTGGCCACTGACGGTTCGTGGCAAAGAGCAGGCACTCTGGAGCCAGACCCCTGGGGTCTCTGGCCTCGGGCAGCTTCATGAAACTCCCTGGACCTCAGTGTTCTCTGTTATATAATGGTGGTGATAATGGGACCCATCTCGGAGGGCTGTGATGGGACTTAAGGAACTATCACTTACAATTGCTATGTATTTAGAATGGCATCTGGCATGTACATCTACAGTTAAATAAATTTTAAGAAATACTTCTGAGTGCACCCTGTACACAGAGGGGAGTGTCCAGCCTGGACCATCTGTATACCCCGACTGGGTCCAGGGGTAGCTTCAGAGGAAGGCTGCAGGGTCTAAAAAGGGTCGCAGAACCTCCCATCACTCCCCAGGTTCGCAGAAGACTAGAAATTTGCCAAGAGGAAGTGGTGAGCCAGTAAACACGTACTCAGCCAGCTGAACGAGTCTTACGCTGACTCCCGATGCTCCCTTGTTAAACGTCTACTGTCATGGAGGTTTCTGCTGCCGTCATTCCTAGCTCCTTCCTTGCTTGCCTCTAAATGTCTAGGAGGTACCTTCACGGGAAAGGGTCAAATGTCTCTCCTTTTTCACTGATTCTAAATATGACTCACAAACCTTAGAGCTTCTGATACCATGAATGGTTGTACCTTCCAATTCTTGATATTCCTTTCCTGAAACTGGGAGAACTCTCTATCTGAAATACCATGGGTCCTAGGAAAAGACTCGAACCCCTGGCTAGTTGGGGTCCCTCCCTGGGAGAGTTCACAGGGCTTTGAGACCCACAAAGGGTTGGCATTGACGTCACTGGTACCCACTAGACTGATTTTGCTACCTGGGTGCCTGGTGAGAGTCTCCTCCAGATGCAGTTTCCCACATCGAGTCGTCGAACCTGTTTGAACACAGACGTGCACACACACAAAACTGGAATCTTAAAAGGGTGTAGCTGACACACACAGGTGAGTCAAACTGTGTCAGGCAGTTCTTAACTGGCTCGCAGCAGGCAAGTGCCCAATCACCCCATGGGGAGGGCCTGGCCCAGCCCCCAGCCCACCAGATGGAAAGACGTGTCCCTGCGGCACCGGGCAGCCAACAACTTCAGCCAGAGATAAGGTCTGAGGACCAGAAGAAACATGTGGGCTTAAACACTGTTACCTCAGCACAGTTTGGAAAACCTGTTGTCAAGCAGTTCCCATAATTCTATAAAAAATGAGGACAATAACAGAAAAAAAAAACATGTAGGAAAGAAAGACAGCTAAAAATAGACAAATAGCCCACAAATATAAAAATGTTCAGTTCAACGATAATTCAAGGGTACAAATTAAAACAATGGGATAGGGTTCCACTTGTCTGGTTGGGGAAGAATAACACCCAGGGCTGGGGGCACCTGGGAGGCTTAGTCAGTTAAGCGTCTGACTCTGGATTTCAGCTCTCTCTCCCTCTCCCACTCGTGCCCTGTCTCTACGCTAAAAAAGAAAAAGAAAATACCAGTGCTAGAGGGAGAGAGAGGTGACACAGATGAACGGACAGACATGAAACAGTATGTAAATCCACAGAAGAGACTTTCTGCAAGAAAATTTAGAAATATATGTTCAAAGTCTTATAAATGTGCATATTTTTAACACAGCAACTGCACTCTAGGAATTCGTCCTGAAGAAATAATAAGAGTTCTGCATTGACTTAATAAAATCAGTAGTTCTTATATCCTTTATGTAACATATCTATACATACCCTGTATGTAATGTTTATATAGACTTGGTACACATAAATATGTTATTCACAGCACTGTTTATTATAGAAAACAACTGGAAATGACCCAAATAGGAACCTGGTTAAATTAATTATGGTTTACACATAAAATAAGTACTAGCTAGTAATTTTAAAATATGTTTTAAGTAAGTTTTTAAAAAATACTAATGACATGAGAAAACACTGTTAAGTTGATGGGGGAAAGCAGGCTATAGAATAACACGCCTATAAAATAGGATCCTGATTCTGTACAATAAAGACGGATGCATACACATGTGCACATAAAGGGTCGAGAGGACGCGCAGCAACACTGAACAGTGGCTCGTTTATGGATGGGAGAATTTTCCCGTTTTGTGCCTGTATGGTTTTAAAATTTTCTACAATGACAACATACTTGTTTAGAATCCAGAAAAGCCTCAGACATGATTTAAACAAAGTAGCAAACACTGGATTAAAACCCTTAGTAGTGGATCTCCCCCAAATACAATGGACATGACATGCCCTGAGTTGTAAACACAGTCCTTGGTCTCTGCTGTGAACAACCGCCCTGTGCCAGCACCATGACAAGGTCCTTAAGATGAGAAGTGGTCAGGAGTTGGAGGGGGCTTGGCCTGGTGAAGGCATCGGATGGGCTTTGTAGGAGGGGGTTGGTGCACAGGGCAGATTCTCAGAGAGCACTTCAGGTGGGGGCAAGCTGCATAACCATGGCAGACAGGCCACCAGGTTAAGAGAAAGTGAATGAGGCACAGCTGGGATGGACGTCTGGAGGATGATGGGGCTCCTTTAGCATGAGGGTCTCCAACTAGAAGGCTGGGGTTGGCGAGGGGGCGGGGAGCACACTGCTGACAGAGGGTGACTGTGCTCCTTCAGATAGCTACAGAGTCCTCTCCAACTCCTCTGCCCTTTGCAGGCACCTCCCCTAGCACAGGTCTTATTGCTACCCCCACGAAGGGCCACGACATGCTCCCCCCGGCCTGTGCACGGCTCCTCCCTCCACACTGCAGATCCTGTGGGAGGAGAGGCAAAAGTCAAAGCAAGTGGGAAAAAGGCAACCCCAATACCAGACCTGGGGAGTCAGAAGCGCATTCTGCTGGTTTGGGGAGGAATAGATGAATCACAAGTTGGTGGGAATGTTTGTGGAAGTATATGGGCCTATGTGATGGGGGAGAGCTACCGGCTCAAGTCAATGTCCCCAAGGCTTCGGAAACTGACTAGGTATAGCACACGCCCCAGAATTCTGAGAGGACGAGAGGGGAATTTCAGACCCAATACCCTGAAATGCTACACGATTTCAGATCCAATACCCTGAACTGCAGGGATGACCTCTACACCTACAGGAACTCCTCAGTCTTCAAAATGCTCTCACCTTCATTACCTCGTTTTCTCCTGGGAGGTAAGCACAACAGGAACAATGCCCATTTTACAGACGAAATAACCAGGGCCCTGAAAGTTTGAATGACTTTCCCGAAAGTTCAAAAGAGAAGTAGGTGGCAGAGCTGGCTGGACTCAGCCCCCAGCACCAATTTTCCCGCAGGCAAACCAAGGTGTTATGGTGCTACATTTAACCTGAATAAAGACATCATTGTCATAAAGTTTTGCTTCCTGTATTTTGACAGCAGTAGCTGGAGTAAAGCCTCCCTGCAGAGATGGGCTCCATGGTAGCGAATAGTAACTAGTAAGAGGGTCCGTGGAAGGGTGTGCACGAAGGAAGAGCCACGTGGGCTCTCTGGACAGACAATAAGGCAGGCCCCCTCATTTGAAATGGCGCGCACGCGGTTTAACCAGCCAGCTCAGCATGCACCCCCTGCACCCAGGTTGGTGTGGTCCTTCCAGGGGTGCTCCCAAATTCAACCAAAACTCTAGCTCTGCCACTCACCTCCAGGGGAGCATTCCCTGCATATGAACCGGAACCCGGGCTTGGGGCGTGGGCCAGCATCCCCTCTTCACTGGGAAGCTAGAAGAGGTAGGGCAGTCTGCGGAGCCGGCTGGGCACCCAGAACCGCCACAGCCCACACTCTCCTGGAGGAGAGGCGAAGGCAGGCCCCCGGTAGCCTGCACAGCACCCGCAGCCCAGAAGAGTGTGATAAGGCCTGGTGAGAACATCTCCTCCAGATCTATCCTTCTAGACAGGCTCTCTGGGGCTGTGCACCTCATCAGGCAGCAGCAAGGCGCACATGGCTACTGAGCACGAGAAATCTGGGCTTGTGGGACTCAGGAAAAGTGTTTAATGGTAGTCAGTTTACACTTGAAATCAAACAGCCTAAAGGGGCAGCAGGAGGGACCCTGTGTCTTGTCTGTGCTGGCTGGTAATGGCGGGCACGTGCACACAGCAAAGGGGCATGACCAGGTCCTGGATGTGACACTGTGCTTCCACAAGTGCCCATAGCGGGAGTCTCTGTATTCTTTCCCACAACTGCCTGTGAATTCAGGATAATCTCAAAATACAAAGTTAAAAAAAAAAACCACTCCATGTGCTCCACGCCTACGGTGGTGGTCCAAGAGCTCGAATCAGCCGTCCCCCCCAGTTAGAGAAACCCACAATCCTTTTGAGCTCCCACTCATGCTCGGGGGTTCTTCCCTCACACAACTCACAGCGGGCACACATGATTTGGGAGGGTGGGGTCACTCCTGGGGTAAAGAAGGCATGAGTTCCAGGTGAGGGTCACAGAATTAGCATTCGGGAGAAAGGTGCAACCTTAATAGCAGTGAGGGGTTCTTAAAAAGACAGTCTCCTCAGGATGAAAATGAAATCCTGTAACTCGTTGGTTTATTGCAGAGAAGCCACCCCCTGTAAATCCTTTACCAAAGGACCCCTCCGCCCTTGGCCGGCAGGGTGGCCTGGGCAGGGGGGGCGCTGGACTTCGGCTCCTTAAACACGAACGCCCGGCGCCCAAGTGCGCGTAGAGATGGGGATCTGAGCCCACCCTCCGGCCCTGCCCCTCTCCCACCGGTCAAGCTGCTCCGCCTCGCTTTACGGGAGGAGGGAGGCGCAGAGAAAGGGCGAGAGGGCCAACTCTCAGGCAGCGGCAGCTTAGGGCCCGAGGAGCCCCTTCCTCCGGGATCCTGAACAACTGCAACCAAGACCCTCGCAGACAAAAGCGTCAGCCGCGAATGAGCCGCCCCCGCAGAGGGCAGAAGCGCCAGATCCTATCAGCCAATTACCCGAACGCACACAGCAACCCTCAAGTTGGGGCACGCTCGGGCCGGGGCGCGGACAGCGGGAGGGGCCGCCGGCCGGGCGCGCCCAGAGCGCCTGGGCCTGGGGGTCCCGGCCCGCTGCCGCTCTCCCCTCGCCTGTCCGGAGGCTCCTCCGCAGCGAAGGAGGAGGCGCCGCCAGGCCCTCCCCCGGCCCGGGCCCCCCAGCCCCCACCACGACCGCACTCCGAGCAGCCGCCGGGTCGCCCCGGAAACGCCGCCCCTCCACCGTGCGGCGCGCCGGGTCGCCTCCCGCTCGTGGAACAAAAGAGCCGCTCCCGCGGGGGTCCGGAGCCCGCGCGGCCCTCCTACCGCCGGGCTCCAGCTGCACCCTCGGGCTGCCGGGCTTTGTGTCCGCGCAGGGGCGGGAAGGGCGGCTGGACCCCCGCGCATCTCGCGGAGGCGCCTGCACTCCAAAGTTGTCGCCAGCCCCGGTACCTCCCGCAGCGCCCAGTAACCCGTGGGGCGCCCATTCATTCGCAGGGGGGCGCAGACTGCCGGCTCCGGCTTACCTTGCTCTTGACTTCCACCGCGCTGCAGTCGTAGAAGCGCAGGGTCTGAGACTTGTGGAAGCTCCGGTTCATGGTTCCGGCCCCACTCAGCCTCGTCTTCGCCTTGGCTCCTCGCTCCCGGGGCTGCAGGAGGACGCTGGGGGCGGCGCCCCCGGCCCCGGCCCCGGCCCGGCCCGCGCGCGCTGGGCCGCCCTGCCGCTCTGAGTGCGGCGGCCGTAGCTGGGCTGGCCGCGCGCCTCGGGACTCCAGGGGCCGCGCGCGGGAGGAGCGGGGAACGCCGGCGCGCGCCCTCCCGAGGACCCGCCCCCAATCTCCGCCCCGCGCCCCGAGGACCCGCCCCGCGAGCCCCGAGGACCCACGTCCCGCCCAGCTTCCCGAGGAGCCGCCAACCCCCCCACCTCACGCCCACCCAGGACCCGCCCCCAAAGCTCCCAGGGCCCCAGTCGCACCCGCTCCCAGAGGACCCGCCCCCGAGGACCAGTTCTACGAGTCCTGAGGACCCACGTCCCGCCACGCGCCCCGAGGACCCGCCCCCCCATATCCACCCCGCGCACGAGTCCCAAGGATCCTGGCCCCGCCCCGCACCCCAAGGACCCGCCCCCCACGCCCTGAGGACCCGTCCCAAGTCCCCGCCCCGCGCCCCGAAGACCCGCCCCACGAATCCCGAGGAACCTGGTCCCGCCCCGCGCCCCAAGGACCCGCCCCCGTATCCCCGCCCCATTCCCCGAGGACCCGCCCCACGAGTCCCGAGGAACCTGGTCCCGCCCCACGCCCCAAGGAACCCCCACCCCCGCGTCCAGCCCCCAAAACCGCTGCTCCGCGGGAGGTGCGCGCTTTTGTGGCAGCAGCCTGGGCAGGGAAAAGAAGCTTGTACCAACCCAGGGCGCCTCATTCCCACCTGGGCGTCCCCGACTTCTCTTTAATCTCCCCTCGACCATGATTTTGTTTACCTCCACGGGGCGGTCAGGGAAAGAGGCTGGTTTGTTGATTTTTGTCATTTTCTTGGGTGATGCGCGAACTAATGAAGGCTGGACTGACTCCCTCGGACCACACCTGTGGGTACTAGCTGTGGTTCCAGGCGAAAGTTCTGCAGGGAGGCAAACTCCTAAGGCATACTTTAGCACAGGTAGAAGTAAGGAGAGCGTCAGACACCTCTAGGCCTATCTGATGGAAAGGAAGTCTTCTGCAAGGCCAGTGGGAAAAAAGGATATCTTAGGAGAAAGACGGAATCACTTGTTAGCAACGTCATTGTGTACTTATTTTCTAGAGGGCTCTGGAAGAAGAGCTGCTGAAACCAAAATCCTCACCCTTCAGGAATTGGCAATGACGCTAAGAAGACAGGGCAAATAAGTGTTTAAAAATTATTGTAAGTGTACTATGAAAAATCGTAATTTATAAGTTATTTAATTTTAAAATCACTATAAATTCATGGTAAAAGAAATCTGGAGAATACAAAGAATTGAAAGAAAAAAATTACGGTCACCTGCAGTTATACCAGTTGGCAATCAATTCTGTTAACCTTTTGCAGTACATTATTTCTGTTCTTTTTTCTGAATATATATTTATATATTTTATAAAATCGTTATCAGGCTGTTTAATCTACTTTTTTTACCTCACGTTATATAAGAAACATATTCATTAAATATTCTTAACAAGTAAGGTTTTTAAGAACTGCATATATAAATGTAGACAATTTTTTTAAATGTTTTTAATTTTTACTTCCTTTCACTAAAATATCCTGTTACAAACATGCCAAGGGCATTGCAGAGGCATGGAGTTATAGTTCCTGCTTTTTAAAAAAAAGTGCCAGTCTGGCGGAGGGTCCAGTCATGTAGACAGGATTCCAAATCAAGCAAAAATGCCAGGAGGAAAAAAACTATTGCAGACAAAAGGTTGAGGATGTCCACTGGTCTGAAAACTACAAAACACCTGATATAATGGTTTGTTTTCGATTCAAATTTTAATGTATTCCAGGTCGAATTTTTTTAAATGTCAAAGAGATCCACACTCTGCAAGCTGAGAGAGCAACTATGCACGGAGGCGCTGGCTTTCAAAGAGAAATCCCCTAAACCGCACGTGGGTCTGTGGTCACTGCAAATTGTTGAGAATGGGCATCACTGTCAGCAAACAGCGGTCACGCCAGGGGGGAGAGCTCACACCTAGATTTCTTAAGTGGGGACAAGGGGTAAAGGGGGATGGGCAGCATTCTAGGTGATGTGGGCAGGTGTGGGCACCAACTACCTTACTCAGGGCTTGGAGATGGGGAGAGGGCTGGAAGCTACAAAATTCCATCCTTGATGGAAGTGAGATCATTTCTGTCATGCCTGCGGCCCAGCTACATTTGCCCCATCAAGCACTTCTCATCAGTAAGGCCTTCAGACCCGCTGAAGTGGAATCTGCACTTGAACAAGAGCCCCTGCTGGCTTCTGTGTCCTTGTCCGTAGTTTTCTATTGCTCTGTCAGTTCTTGAGGGTCATGGTCAGCAGGAGGAAATGCATGTGGAGGGAGCCTGAGTCTCCAGTGGGGACTCAAAGGTGATTCTTTTGGGCTTCAAGCCTGTGTGTGGGTTGGGTGTAGTCAAAACCAAGTGGCCGGGCCGAACCTTCAGAAGGAAAAGCTTCTTAACAATCCAGCAGCATGATTGCAGACCTTGCCACAGGTCCTGGCCTGACTCACAACCACAGGAGCACAGGGGCCGAGGGTAGCCCTATTGCTGGGCTCTCTCCAGCTGGGGCAGGTGGGCTCCAGACAGTTCGTGCCATGCCCCAGTCACAGCTGGACAACACTCCTAATTGCCGTTCTGTTTGTTATCGCTGAGCTAGCTGCCTCAGTAAAGTGTTCAGAGAGTCATGTGAAGTTAGTTAAAACTCTCAGCCAAGGTGTTGGGAACTTCTGTAGGCCTTGTCTTTGCACCGTGTGTTGTGCCGGCATCTCACCAAGGACCTGCATCAGGTGAACTTGAGCATGTCACTTACCTGGGCCTCAGGTTTCTTTATTTGTGAAGCGGGTCCCTCGGTGCTCCCCTTGCCAGCTTCCTGGCAGTATCCTGGTAGCATTACCGGGCCGCTGCAGCCCCACCGTGAAATCTTTGAAAGTGCTCTACCAATAGAAATGCTCTGAGGATCTCCCGCCTGGCCCGGGGCAGAGACGGTGCCAGGAGCGGGTGCACCAGCCTTGAGACAAGTTCATGGCTGATCACAGAGATATACTCTTACCATTTGTCTAGGGTGAGCTGCTGGTTTCAGACAGAGGCTGAGAAAGAAAAGTGGGGGGGCTAGGGGCCTAATGCTCTTCACACGTGTGGCTTCAGATAATCCAAAATTGACAACCAAGTCCCCCAGCATCAAAAAGGAAACATTGTAGACCCAGGAAAATGTGTTCCCCCAAAGCCCGAGGTGTGACCTTATAGTCATAGCATCCACAATGGAATGAGTAATAGTTAAAAATCTCAAACTTGTTCTTTTATTTTTTTCCTTTATTTTTGTTTTTTAGAGAGAGAGAGAGAGACAGAGAGACAGAGACACCAGCCTGGGAGAAGGGCACAGAGAGACAGAGAGAAAGAGAGAGAGAATCTTTTTTTTTTTTTTTTAAGATTTATTTATTTTTGAAAGAGAGAGAGCAAGCGCGGGAGGGGCAGAGAGAGAGGGAGACAGAGGATCTGAAGCAGGCTCTATACTGACAGCCGTGACCTCCATGTGAGGCTTAAACTCACCAGCCATGAGTTCATGAGCCGAATTTGTACACTCAACCCACTGAGCCACCCAGGTGCCCCAGCAGAGAGAGAGAGAGAGAGAGAGAGAGAGAGAGAGAATCTTAAGCAGACTCTATGCTCTGCACGGAGCCTGATGCGGGACTTGATTTCATAACCCTGAGATCATGACCTGAGCTGAAATCAAGAGTTGGATGCTCAAACAACTTAGCCATTCAGGTGCCCCCAAAATCTCAAACTTTTAAGTACCTGAGGACTAAAGTTACCATTATCAGGAAAAAAGGTGTTTAATAATGAAACATACAGTGATAAATTGTTTCTTAAGACCCTGATAATAAAGAGGAGAAATGTCAACCTCGTGTGAGTCACTAAATCAGCTGTCAACTCATCTTGTCAATTCCAAGTGTGATGGAGAAGAATCTCTGAAGGAGTGGACACCCAGCCAGGGCCGCCCGCCCTTCTCCACCTCCCGGAGTGCCAGGCTAGGAAGGGAGTCCTGCACACATGGCTGGCCTCGGAGCTGCCCACAGCCTGGGTCTGTGCAGCAGGAAAAGTTAAGGGGTTTCTAAACAGAACTCCTACCCTCTCTCCACAGGGGTACTTTGCAATGTCTGGAGGGTGTGCTGATGGCAGGCAGAGGCCAGGATGCAGCTAAACACCCTACAACGCACAGGACAGCCCCCGCTGCGGATCCCCCTAGATGCGCAGGACACCACCCACTGTGATCCTGTGATCCTGTCCCGAATGTCAGTGGTGCCAAAGGGAGAAACATGGGCGTGTGGTAATGCTGACCTCCAGGAGAAGCTCAGGATCCTGGCCCATCCCTTTTCCATCCACCAACGCAGGAGGTTCACTCCTTTAGCTTGGTCAAGTTTAAGGAACTTTTGTTTTCCACCAATGATGGGTGATCTGGTGCCCCATCCTTAGAAGTCGGGAATAGAGGCCTCATTAGCTCCCTAACTTTCTGAGTGACCACCCCAGTACCTCCACCCCACTCCCTCCCTTTTCTGCCCTGGAGCAGGGTCTAAAAAGCCAGGGCAAGCGACTGTTGATTTTAGTGTTGGCAGCTTTGGTGTCAGTCCCACTGGTAATTAGGCTGTGGTGTTTGGGTTGGAAAGAGACAGATCAGGCCAATTAGCAGTAAGGCAGCAGCTGCTCTGTGGACCATTCTTGAGCAGCCAGGCTGACGAGTAGCAGAGATCTGATGAAGATGCACTCTCACCTTCCAAGCCCAGGACCTTTCCCAGTCCACGCCCTCAGAAGGCTCTCCTGGCCCCAGGCACTCACACTTGGGCTCTCAATGTGTTTTCAGTTGTGCACTGGGAGATCCAGGAAGAGTGTGTGGCGTGTGGTGTCCACTCCAGACCAAACTCCAGGTCAGAGCAGCTCAACCTGAGGCTGAAGGAGACCCATCAATAGATTAATGGTAAGGTAAATCTTGGGATGGAATCACAAGGGAATTTTACTTTCTCGCTTTTGCATTTTCGAAATGTCTGCCTGAGCCTGCATTTCTGTAGTGAATAACCTATGAGAGTGGCAGCCCAGTGCAGGTTGGCGGCTTTGCAAAAGGGTCGTGTCTGGCTTTTGGCCAGCATTTCAGCCGTGGCTCCATCAGCAATGGTGACCTCCCGGAACACTGGTGTTTCCCAGCTTCTGTCTGTGGACTGCACGTGATCCTGGTCCGGAGACTTGAGTTCTGTGATTCTCAGCTTCCTCACTGGTGGAGAAGAGCAGATACTGTCCATAAGTGTCTGAAACGAGTGGCGGAGAATCTACCTCTGGGCATGCGCACGTGCTGGACAGAGTGCAGACGACGCTTGTGTCTGCCTCTCACAGCCCAGTCTCAGTGACTCACAACACAACTATGCACTTTGTTTCTTTTCTTATGCAGACATTTCTTGAGGAGAGGCCTGATGCTGCTTTGGACTTGGCATCTGTGCTTGAGTGGAGGCAGGGCAGTGAGAGGGTCCACATGCTCTTCCTTCCTGGCTACACGCGTCCCACTGCCCCAGGCTCTCCCTCTGCTCCAGCTGGGTGGCTGCTTCCTCCTTTTCTGTGTCTTGGGCTCTCCCGATGTGTCTTCAGAGTTTCAGACCTGTAGCCTGAGGCTGAAGTAACTTGGCAGCATAGATTATTGAGGGCCTGTTGGTCCTGAGGGGATTTATGATAAGGGTCCAGCAGTATCTCACAAAACCTGAGGTTGGATGTGGCTGCATTTCCTGGGAGGCTGGAACCAGAACCTTCCTTGTAGGTGAGGCCCAGGTTAAAAACATCTGGGCTGTTATTCCATCTCTGACCACTCATTGTGTGTCAGGCTGGATGCTTTATTCCAGCACTCTGCCTCAGCTTTCTCATCTGTGAAATGAAGGTAATAATGACACTTGCCCACGTGAGGTTGTTATGAGGAGTAAGTGTGTCAAGTGGCAAGCGCTCCGAACAGCCCCCCTTGCAGCCGGAGGCCCCCACACGTGCGCCATAATTACTGTAGCCCGCTGTCACCTTTTCTCCATCAGCTCTTTCTTTCTTTTTCAATTTAAGTAATTAATTTATTTTTAGTCATTTATTGTCAAGTTAGCTAACATACAGTGTATACAATGTAGTCTTGGCTTCGGGAGTAGATTCCTGTGATTCGTCATTTACATCCAACCCTCAGGGCTCATCCCAACAAGTGCTCTCCTCAATGCCCATCTCCCATTTTCCCCACCTTCCCGCCCCCCACCCCTTTCGACCCTCAGTTTGTTCTCTGTATTTAAGAGTTTCTTATGGTTTGCCTCCCTCTCTGTTTGTAATTTATTTTTCCTTCCCTTAAATTTCTCAAATTCCACATACGAGTGAAAACATATGATATATGTCTTCTTCTGACATATATGACAGTTCCATCCATGTTGTTGCAAATCGCAAGATTTCATTCTTTTTCATCACTGAGTAGTATTCTGTTATGTGTATATGCGTATGTGTGTATATAGGTGTGTGTGTATATATATACATATGTATCACATCTTTTTAAATTTTTATTTTTTTGTTAATTATAAAAATTTACATCCATATATATACCACATCTTTTTAAATTTTTATTTATTTTTTATTAATTAAAAAAAATTTACATCCAAGTTAGTTAGCATACAGTGCAACAATGATTTCAAGAGTAGATTCCCCGGGGCGCCTGGGTGGCTCAGTCGGTTGGGCGGCCGACTTCAGCTCAGGTCATGATCTCGCGGTCTGTGAGTTGGAGCCCCGCATCGGGCTCTGTGCTGATGGCTCAGAGCCTGGAGCCTGCTTCCGATTCTGTGTCTCCCTCTCTCTCTGCCCTTCCCCTGTTCATGCTGTGCCTCTATGTCTCTCAAAAATAAATAAACATTAAAAAAAAATCAAGAGTAGATTCCTTAATGCACCTTACCCATTTACCTCATCTGCCCTCCCACAAGCCCTCCCATAACCCTTTGTTGTTCTCCATGTTTAAGAGTCTCTCATTTTGTCCCCCTCCCTGTTTTTATATTATTTTTGCTTCCCTTCCCTTATGTTCATCTGCTTTGCATCTTAAATTCCTCATATGAGTAAAGTCATATGATATTTGTCTTTCTCTGACTAATTTCGCTTAGCATGATACCCTCTAGTTCCATCCATGTATTTGCAAATGGCAAGATTTCGTTCTTTTTGATTGTCGAGTAATACTCCATTGTGTGTGTGTGTGTGTGTGTGTGTGTGTGTGTGTGTGTGTGTGTGTGTGTGTTGTGTGTATCACATCTTCTTTATCCATTCATCCATTGATGGACATTTGGGCCCTTTCCATACTTTGGCTATTGTTGATAGTGCTGCTATAAACATTGGGGTGCATGTGTCCCTTCGCAACAGCATACCCATATCACTTGTATAAATACCTAATAGTGAAATTGCTGGGTCATAGGGTCATTTGCATTCCCACCAGCAATGTAAAAGAGATACTCTTTCTCCACATCCTCGCCAATATCTGTTGTTGCCTGAGTTATTAATGTTAGCCTTCTGAGTGGTGTGAGGTGGTATCTTATGGTGGTTTTGATTTGTATTTCCCTGATGATGAGTGATGTTGAGCATCGTTTTGTGTTTCTGTTGGCCATCTGGATGTCTTCTTTGGAGAAGTGTCTGTTCATGACTTTGGCCCATTTATTCACTGGATTATTTGTTTTTTGGGTGTTGAGTTTGATAAGTTCTTTATAGATTTTGAATACGAACCCTTTATCTAATATGTCATTTGCAAATATCTTCTCCCACTCCATTGGTTGCCTTTTAGTTTTGCTGATTGTTTCCTTCACCATGCAGAAGTTTTTATTTTGATGAGATCCCAATAGTTCATTTTTGCTTTTGTATCCCTTGCGTCTGGAGACGTGTTGAGTAAGAAGTCACTGTGGCCAAGGTCAAAGAGGTTTTTGCCTGCTTTCTCCTTGAGGATTTTTGATATCTTCTTGTCTTACATGTAGGTCTTTCATCCAAAGAGTTTAATTTTCATGAGTTTAATTTTGTGTATGATGTAAGAAAGTGGTCCAGGTTCATTTTTCTGCTTATCGCCATCCAGTTTTCCCAGCACCACTTGCTGAAGAGACCGTCTTTATTCCATTGGATATTCTTTCCTGCTTTGTCAAAGATGAGTTGGCCATAGGTTTGGGGGTCCATTTCTGGGTTCTCTGTTCTGTTCCATTGATCTGAGTGTCTGTCCTTGTGCTAGTTACCATACTATCTTGATGATTACAGCTTTGTAATACAGCTTGAAGTCTGGGATTGTGATGCTTCGTGCTTTGGTTTTCTTTTTCAGGATTGCTTTGGCTATTCAGGGTCTTTTCTGATCGCATACACATTTTAGGACTGTTTGTTCTAGGTCTGTGAAGAATGCTGGTGTAATTTTGATAGGTATTGCATTCAATATGTAGATTGCTTTGGGTAGTATTAACATTTTAACAATATTCGTTCTTCCTATCCAGGAGCATGGAATATTTTTCCATTTTTTGGTGTCTTCTTCAATTTCTTTCATAAGCTTTCTATAATTTTCAGTGTATAGACTTTTCACCTCTTTGGTTAGATTTATTCCTAGGTATTTTATGGTTTTAGGTGCAATCATAAATGGGATCGATTCCTCAATTTCTCTTTCTGTTGCTTCATTATTGGTGTATAAGAATGTAACCGATTTCTGTGCATTGATTTTATATTCTGCCACTTTGCTGAATTCATGGATCAGTTCTAGCAGTTTTTTGGTGGAATCTTTTGGGATTTCCATATAGAGTATCATGTCATCTGCAAAAAGTGAAAGTCCTCCTGGCCAATTTTGATGCCTTTTATTTCTTTGTGTTGTCCGATTGCTGAGGCTAAGACTTCCAATACTATGTTGAATAACAGTGGTGAAAGTAGACATCCTTGTCTTCTTCCTGACCTTAGCAGGAAAGCTCTCAGTTTTTCCCCACTGAGATTGATGTTAGCGTTAGGTTTTAATATATGGTTTTTATGATCTCAAGGTATAATCCTTCTATCCCTACTTTCTTAAGGGTTTTTATCAAGAAAGGATGATGTATTTTGTCAAATGCTTTCTCTGCATCTATTGAGAGGATCATGTGATTCTTGTCTTTTCTTTCATTGACGTGATGAATCACATTGATTGTTTTGGGGATATTGAACCAGCCCTGCATCCCAGGTATAAATCCCACTTGGTCGTGGTGAATAATTTTTTTGATGTATCATTGAATCCGGTTGGCTAATATCTTGTTGAGAATTTCTGCATCCATATTCATCAGGGAGATTGGTCTATAGCTCTCTTTTTTAGTGGGGTCTTTGTCTGGTTTTGGAATCAAGGTGATGCTGGCTTCATAGAAAGAGTTTTCCTTCCATTTCTATTTTTTGGAATAGCTTCAAGAGAATAGGTGTTAACTCTTCCTTAAATGTTTGGTTGAATTCCCCTGAAAAGCCATCTGGCCCCGGACTCTTGTTTTTTGGGAAGTTTTTGATGACTAATTCGATTTCTTTACTGGTTATGGGTCTGTTCAAATTTTCTATTTCTTCCTGTTTCAGTTTTGGTCATTTATATGCTTCTAGGAATTTGTCCATTTCTTCCAGATTGCCCATTTTATTGGTTTATATGCTTATAATATTCTCTTATTATTGATTTTATTTCTGCTGTGTTAGTTGTGATCTCTCCTCTTTCATTCTTGATTTTATTTATTTGGGTCCTTTCCTTTTCTTTTTGATTAGACTGGCTAGTGGTTTGTCAATTTTATTAATTCTTTCAAAGAACCAGCTTCTGGTTTCATTGATCTGTTCTACTGTTTTGGGTTTCAATAGCATTGATTTCTGCTCTAATCTTTATTATTTCCTGTCTTCTACTGTTTTGGGGGTTTATTTGCTGTTCTTTTTACAGCTCTTTGAGGTGTAAGGTTAGGTTGTGTATCTGAGACCTTTCTTCTTTAGGAAGGCCTGGATTGCTATATACTTCCCCTTTGCTGCATCCCAGAAGTTTTGGGCTGTGGTGTTGTCATTTTCATTGTCTTCCATGTATTTTTTAATTTACTTGTTAACTTATTGGTTAGCCCATTCGTTCTTTAGTAAGACGTTCTTTAGTCTCCAAGTATTTGCTATCTTTCCAAATTATTTCTTGTGGATGATTTCGAGTTTCATAGCATTGTGGTCTGAAAATATGCATGGTATAATCTCAATCTTTTTGTACTTTTTGAGGGCTGATTCGTGTCCCAGTATGTGATCTATTCTGGAGAACGTTCCGTGTGTACTGGAGAAGAATGTATATTCTTCTGCTTTAGAATGAAATGTTCCAAATATATCTGTTAAGTCCATCTAGTCCAGTGTGTCATTTAAAGCCATTATTTCCTTGTTGATTTTCTGTTTAGATGATATGTCCATTGCCGTAGGTGGGGTGTTGAAGTCCCCTACTATTATGGTATTATTATCAATGAGTTTCTATGTTTTTTTGAGAAATTGATTTACAGATTTGGGTGTTTCCACATTTGGAGCATAAATGTTTACAATTGTTATGTCCTCTTGGTGGATAGACCCCTTAATTATGATATAATGCCCTTCTTCATCTCTTGTTACAGTTTTTATTTTAAAGTCTAGATTGTCTGATATAAATATTGCTACTCTGGTTTTCTTTTTAAGACCATTAGCATGATAGATGGTTCTCCATCCCCTTACTTTCAATCTGACTGTGTCTTTAGGTCTAAAGTGGGTCTCTTGTAAACAACATGTAGATGGATCTTGTTTTCTTATTAATTCTGTTACCCTATGTTTTTTTGTTTGGAACATTTAGTTCATTGACATTTAGAGTGAATACTGAAAGGTATGGGTTTATTGCCATTATGTTTCTTGTAGAGTTGAAGCTTCTGGTGGTGTTCTCTCATCCTTTCTAGTCTTTGTTGTTTTTGGTCTCCCCCCTCCCCCCATCTTTTCTCCCCTTAGAGAGTTCTCCTTAAAATTTCTTGCAGGTCTGGTTTAGTGGTCATGAACTTTTTAAATTTTTGTTTGTCTGGGAAACTTTTTATCTTTCCTTCTATTTTGAATGACAGCCTTGCTGGATATAGAATTCTTGGCTGCATATTTTTGTGATTCGGCACATTGAATATAACCTACCACTCCTTTCCGGTCTGCCAAGTTTCTGCGGATAGGTCTGCTGCAAACCTAATCTGTCTTCCTTTGTAGGTTAAGGACTTTTTTTCCCTTGCTGCTTTCATGATTCTTTCCTTGCCTGAGTATTTTGTGAATTTGACTATGATATGCCTTGTTGATGGTCCGTTTTTGTTGAATCTTGTGCAAGTCTTCTGTGCTTTCTGTATTTTGATGTCTGTGTCCTTCCCCAAGTTAGGAGAGTTTTCCGCTATGATTTGCTCATGTAACCCTTCTACCCCTTTTTCTCTCTCTTCATCTTCTGGGACCCCATGATTCTGATGTTGTTCCTTTTTAATGAGTCACTGATTTCTCTTAATCTTAAATCATGCTCTTTCACTCTACTCTCTCTCTTTTTTTCTGCTTCGTTATTCCTCGTAAGTTTGTCCTCTATATCACCGATTTGCTGCTCTGCCTCATCCATCCTTGCCACCATGGCATCTATTGAGATTGCAGCTCAGTTATAGTATTTTTTATTTCATCTTGACTAGCTTTTACTTCTTTTATCTCCATAAACAGGGATTCTAATCTATTTTCGACCCAAGCTGGTATTCTTATTGTCTTGTTCAGACATCTTGCTTGTGTATGTATTGGTTAAGTCCCTGGCTGTCATTTCTTCTTCCTCTTTCTTTTGGGGTGAATTCCTTTGTTTCGTCATTTTGAAGGAAGAAAAGGAATTAATAAGGTGAAAGAAAATTTAAAATGAGAAAATTAAAAACAACACACACACACACACACACACACATGCACACACACATACAAATCAAATGAATGATGCTAGATCCTAGGTGTGTTTTGGTCTGGTTATTGCAAGGAGCTTGACCGATTGGAGAAAAAAGGTAAAAAAATTAAAATTAAAGAATTAAAAACAATACACACACACACACATACAATCAAGTCAGTGATGCTAGATCCTAGGTGTGTTTTGGTCTGATTATTGAAAGGAGCTTGATTGTTTAGAGAAAAAAAAAAGGAAGAATAGAAGAAAAACAAGAAAGAAAAAAAAGAAAAAAGAAAACGTTTGAAAAGTTGAGAAAATGAATGCGATGAAATAGATTAATGGAGAGGAGCTTGACTGATTAGAGAAACATGGGGAAAATTACAATTAAAAAATTAAAAACAACACATACACATACACAAAAATAAAATCAAATAAATGATGGAAGTATAATAGAATTTGAAAAATGTACAAAAAAGTGAAAAATTTAGTAGAAAAAATAAAGGAAAATATTTTTAATAAAAATTGAGAATAAAAATAAATGTTTTCTCTTTCTGTATTCAAGTAAAAGAAAAGAAATGAATAAGAAAAAAAAAGGAAAAAAGAAAATTGAATAGCTGGACCAGAAAACAGACTGAAATAGGATTGATATTACATCATTTTCCCCTGGATATCAAACTACAAAGCACTTTATAGTCCGTAAAATAAGCAGGAGGAGAGATTTGTGGTGTTCCTGAAGATCGAGGTTGGCCCAGTTGGGCAGGGCTTAGGGTAATGGCTCCATTCTCCACTAGATGGCGCTGTTTGGTTTCCTGAGAAGGATCATTGTGGCGCTATAGGTGTGTGTTAACAGGCGTGGGTGGGGTGAACATGGCGTCGCCAAATTACCCAGCCTTGTATCAGAATTCTGTGTTCTCCCCAACCAGGAATCGTGCACCAGTCTTTTGTCTCCAGTTTTCATCAATCCCCGATTTTACTCTGTCTGTGACCTCACCATCAGGTTGCCTGGCAGCGCCTCCCTCCTGAGTTTTATCTGAGATGGGCTGTGTTTCCTGACTCCTCACTTCTGAGGACTGTGGCTTTGTCCCTCTCAGATCCCCTGGGTGAGGGTCTCACTGAGCAATGGCTGGGTGCCGGCACCCAGAAATGCTCACGGGACCTTGCTACTGTGGTGTCCAGAGACTTGAGCCTGGGTGCAAGCCCACGCCAGAAAAAGTTCATGCTATCATGTAGCAGCAGCGTTTCCGGGATTATGGAAAATCACTCACAGTCTGAGGACCTCCGGGACCCACTGTTCTCCTGGGAATTCACCCTTCCCACCAGAGCACCACTAGGTATTTGAACTGCAGTTTCAGACTCTGCGCTCCCCCTGTTTATAGAATCTTAATGGAATTTAAACTCTCTCCTTTCTCCTTTCTTCCTTTTTAGTTCAGTCTCTGCAGCTGTTTCCACATTTCCACTTTCTCTCCAGCTGATTTTGTGGGGTGTGCTTTTCCCCTACTCTTCCCCCATCTCCATCCTCTCTCTGCAAGCAAAAACAGCTCTCTGCCCTCCTTGGCTCCTCTCTCCTCCAGTTTGCCTCTCTGTGCTGCATATCTGCTGAGTTCTGTGGTTCACGTTATGCAGATTGTTATTTCTCAAATCCATTTTCTAGGTGTGCAGGATGGTTTACTATTGATCTGGCTGTATTTCACATACGTGAGACAGAAAAAAGACTTCCATGCTGTTCTGCCATCTTGGTTCCTCCCTATAAACCACATCTTCTTAATCCATTCATCGGTTGATGGACCTTTGGGCTTTTTCCATGATTTGGCTATTATTGATAGCACTGCTATAAACACTGGGGTACTTGTGCCCCTACAAAGCAGCTCTCCTGTATCTTTGGATAAATTCCTAATAGCGCTATTGCTGTATAGTAGGGTAACTCTATTTTTAATTTTTTGAGGAACTTCCACACTGTTTTCCAGAATGGCTGCACCAGTTTGCACCCCCACCTATAGTGCAAGAGTGTTCCCCTTTCTCCACATCCCTGGCAACATCTGTAGTTTCCTGAGTTGTTAATGGATGCACAAATGTATGGCCAACTAATCTTCAACAAATCAGGAAAGAGCATCCAATGGAAAAAAAAGACAGTCTCTTTAACAAATGGTTCTGGGAGACCTGGACAGCAACATGCAGAAGAATGAAATTGGACCACTTTCTTACACCATACACAAAAATAAATTCAAAATGGATGAAAAACCTAAATATGAGACAGGAAACTATCAAAATCCTAGAGGAGAACATAGGCAACAACATCTTTGACCTCGGTCACAATAATTTCTTACTTGACATGTCTCCAAGGCAAGGGAAATAAAAGCAAAAATGACTATTGGGATCTCATCAAAATAAAAAGCTTCTGCATGGTGAAGGAAACAATCAGCAAAACTAAAAGGCAACCAATGGAATGGAGAAGATATTTGCAAATGACATATTAGATAAAGGGTTCGTATCCAAAATCTATAAAGAACTTAGCAAATTCAACACCCAAAAAACAAATAATCCAGTGAAGAAATGGGCTGAAGACATGAATAGACACTTTTCCAAACAAGACATCCAGATGGCTAATGGACACATGAAAAGATGCTCAACATCACTTGTCATCAGGGAAATACAAATCAAAACCACGTTGAGATACCACCTCACACTGGTCAGAGTGGCTAAAATTAACAACTCAGGAAATAACAGATGTTGGCGAGGATGTGGAGAAAGGGGAGCCCAGTATGATATTGGCACAAAAAAAGACACATAGATCAATGAAATAGAATAGAGAACACAGAAACGGATCCACTAGCTCTTTCTTCAGTGGGGAAGCAAGGAGGGTCATTGGAAGAAGGGAGAAGAGAATACTTAGGGTATTCTTAGGTCCATGAGATAAGGTTTTCTGCAACCCATGGGTGGGTCTGGGGGATAGGATGAGATGTAGGATGTGTGATCAAGGGGATGTGGCCAGGTGCAGAGCAGTTACCAGCCGGCATGTAGGTCTGTATAGACTAGGAAGACACCAATCTTCTGCTACATTGGAGCTGTGAGGACCTGAAACAATATTCCCTGCTTCAGCCCCCAACCCCTGTTCCCTGACTCCTATGGAGATAGAGAGGTGCCCATCGAAGTTGCCAGGTATGCAAGACGAGTGAGTCCTGGAGATCTGTACTGCGTGGTTCCTTAGTTAATCAGGCTGTGGTGCAAAGTTAAACTTTTCTAAGAGGATGTATCATGTGTTAAGTGTTCTTACCACATACACAAATGATAAAGATGGTGGTGGTGATAATGATAAATAAATAGGGCAAGAGGAAACTTTTGGAGGTGATGGATATGTTTATGGTATATGTTTATTGCATACATTTGTTATGTACCGCTTTTTGTATGTTAGTCGTACCTCCATAAAGTGGTTTAGAAAATAAAATAAGAGAATATAACCAAAGCACTGAGAACATTACCAGTGACAGAAAAACACAAATAATTGTAACTATTGTTAAACTACAGGTGAGGACTGGGAGTTGATCCCATAGGTATTGCCTGTGGCTGGCTGCTCCCTCTCCCCTTGGCTCAGCACTGGCTCAGCATTGCTTCTGCTATGACTAAGCACAGCCCAAATAGAGGGTCCATGCTCAGCATGGCTCCCTCCTGTCAGGCGTGGCTCACTCTGAGCAAGTAGAGAAGGTTGCAGACACTGTGACACTTTGTTTTGGTTACTTGCTATCTCCCCCCCATTTTCACCACCAGGTCCCTAAACTTCATTTAGCTCACTTCTGTGGGAACCTGGGTTTTCAGATTCCTATAGACATTTCAAAGTGTGCATATTCGTCTTGCCTTTGTTCACTGTCCTTGGGACTGGAGATAAAGGCGGAAAAACTCAGCATACTGTGAAAGCAACAATAATACCTATCAAGTGTGCTCTGCCCTTGGTGCCTCAAATTTGAAAGAAATGGCAAACTACACACCTCATTTTATGCACAGTCTGTTTTAAGACTCATATAAGGAGTCATGTAAAAGGAAATTGTGCTGAAAGAAGTCTCATTATTGAACTTTTGCCTTACAGAAGACATTTGGGATAAAAGTCTCTAATAAAACAAAGTATGTATCATGGATAGAGTTCTCAGTGAAGGTGAGATGAGCGGACTCTACATCTCAGATTCCAGCTGCATCTCCATCACTATTATCAGAGATGTGTTGGGGGGGGGGAAGCCCAGAGGGCTGGCCAGCTCTGGGAGCAGATTATAGCCTTTGGTCCCCTGACTGCAAGGACGATGTGCTTCTCTGGTGCTCTGGGTCCATCAGGGCCTGAGGTGGGTGAGGTGAGGAGTGGGATAGGTAAGGTGACAGTTTGCTCAGAGCCATCACGGCAGATGGTGGGACAGGGGGAACAGAGGGCCAGTGCAGGCCTGGGTGAGCCTGAGGTGCTGGCTGAATATCTTGGGCTGGGGCAGCACCTGCTTTTTCCTGGTGCCTGGTCATCCTCTCAGTCTTCTACCCCCTGCCTGGTCATTTTCTGGTCTGGCGAATGTGCAGTCACAATGCCACATGTAGCCATACATTGTCCATCCTCCTGAAACATTCCCAATCCTCACCAATGGTCTGGCCGACCCTGCACACCCCGGTTCTCCTGAGTGTCCTCTGTAACACCACGTGTCACACCATGCTGTCGTTCGTTGTCTCTCTGTTCTTTCTGGTACAGGTAGATATCCTTCATGGCTCCCTGGCTGGATGAAGGGTGAATGAATGGATTCTGGATCTGTTGTTCCTGAATAGCAGGTGTCCTTGGAAACCCTCCCAGGCAGGGTGAGCCTCTGTCCCTCTGTGTGTCCTCAGCCTCAGTGCCCTGGACACTGGGTCTTGGATTTGGGAGTTCTTCCAGATGAAGTTTGTTCTATGAAAGTGGATTCCTTCTGATGTCATTATGTAGCCACATAAGGTGGCCATTACTGTGAGATGGAAGTCATGCTACTGTGTTGTATTCTATGTGAATACTGTGGCTGACAAGGAGTAGACACACGTTCACACTCACACGCTCACACTCACATGTTCACACTCACACGTTCACACTTACAGCTCCATTTCTAAGCATCATTGCAATGTAAACAACAGTGAATTCCCATTGAGTTGCAGACATGTGCATATGCCATTACAAGGCAAGTGAGAGTTGAAATACCAATAAAAACTCTTTTCTTGAGAGCTGGTAGGAGAATCCGGAAGTAGCATTTTTCCTTTGCACCGTGTAGAGTGCTCCTTCACAAGGCTCTTGTTCAGAGGAACCTTTGCCAGTTGGGATGGTATTTTCTGTTGCCATGGTGATAATGGCTTGAGGATATATCGCAGTTGATCAAATGCATATTAATTTTTGGTATCGAGTAGGTCCAAGGTGCTGGCTTAGTATTAACTATTCTATAGAGAGAATGGCTGAGAATGAACAAAGTGGAAATCGTCTGGAAAACATGTGAGGGGTTTTGCAGAATAGGGGAGGGGGTTCGCAGCCCTGCCCAACCTGGGTCCCCAATTTTCCTAGGTTCAGAAGGTGTGATGGATCGGTGGTGTTTCACTGTCAGTATATTAACAGATGATGGATAAATAAGATGCGGTATATACACACAATGGAGTATTACTCAACAATCGAAAAGAATGAAATCTTGCCATTTGCACCAGTGGGGATAGAACTAAAATTCTTATGTCAAGCAAATTAGGTCAGTCAGAGAAAGACAAATAATATCTGACTTAACTCCAATGTGGAATTTAAGATAGAAAAAAATGGACAGAAGGGAAGGGAAGCAAAGATTATATAAAAACGGGGGGGGGAGAACATAAGAGACTCTTAAATATAGAGAACAAACTGAAGGTTGATGGAGGGAGAGGTGGAGGGTGGAGGGATGGGCTATATGGGAAATTAAGAAGGATATTTGTTGGGATGAACCCTGTGGTAAGGGGTTAGGGTTACCATAAATATTAGAGCTAGGTCTAGGTCTAGGGATAGGGTTAGGGTTAGGGGTAAGTGTTAGCGGTAGGGTTAGGATTAAGGTTAAGGTTAGGGTTAGGGTTAGGGTTCTGTTGAAGTCAAGATCGAGAGTTAGGTCCAGGGAGACTCCAAGGACGGAACGGCCAGCACTGCATGCAGATTGACTGGAGGGCTGATGTGAGGGAGCATGGCAGGGTGCTGCTCAGGCTTCCTCTCTGGCTGCCAGGGCCAGCCTTCTCCCCAGGCTGGGCTGGGGTGGGGCCTCAGGAACCCCCTCATGGAGCCCCAGCTGGGCTTCGCAGATGGCACGGGAACATCCCACGTGCCACTCAGAGTAAGCCTGCCCCGCTTTTGGGCCCCGGGTCCTGGCCTTCTGCGACCTAGGAATGGGGTCCCCAAGGTAACAGAGCCTGGGCTAGCGGTAGGGCCCAGGCCAGGGACGTCCCCAGGGCCTAGGCGACCCCAGTGCCGTGTTTTCCCTGGAGGGCTGAGGTGAGGGCCCACGTTCGGGGTCGGCTCAGGTGCTGGGTTATGGTCAGAGGTCAGGGGAGGTTTAGGGTTAGGGTGACGTGGAGTCCTAGGGCTAGGGTTAGGGCCCGGTCCCGGGAGGCTCCGGAGGATGGACCATGGGCAGTGCCTCAGTGTTCCGGGAGGGCCAAGGTGAAGGCGCTTGGAAGGCAAGGGAATTAAAAGTAAAAATGAAAGATTGAGACCTCGTCCAGATAACAAACTTCTGCATTGCAAAGGAAGCAAGCAACAAAACTACAAGGCAACTGATGGAATGGAAATGGTATTTGCACATGGCATATCAAATATAGGGCTACTATCCAAAATCTCCAAAGAACTTACCAGACAAAATAGCCAGAAGACGTATCTAGACAATTTTCCGAAGAAGATATCCAGATGGCCACCACACACATGAAAAGATGCTCTACGTCACTCATCATCAGGGAAATACAAATCAAAACCACACTCTGATACCACCTCACACTGATCAGAGTGGCTAAAATGAGCAACTCAGGAAACTTCAGATGCTGGTGTGGATATGGAGAAACATGAAGCTTCTTGCACTGTTGGTGAGAATGCAAACTGGTGTATCCGCTCTGAAAAACAGTGTGGAGGTTTCTCAAAATATTGAAAATAGAACTACCCTATGACCCAGCAGTAGCACTACTTGGAATTTATCCAAAGGATGCAGGAGTGCTGATTCATAGGGGCACATGTACCCCAATGGTTATAGCAGAACAGGGATGGATGGAACTGGAAGGTATTATTCTGCATGATATAAGTCAGGGGAATACAGAAATCATATGTTTTCACTCATACGTGGATCTTGAGAAACTTAACAGAAGACCACGGGGGAGGGGAAGGGGAAAAACAGTTACAAAGAGAGAGGGAGGGAGACAATCCACAAGAGACTCCTAAACAGAGAACAAACTGAGGTTGGATGGAGGGGTGGAGGAGAGGGAAAATGGATGATGGGCACTGAGGAGGGCACTTGCTGAGATGAGCACTAGGTGTTGCATATAAACCTTTCTGACAATAAATTATATTAAAAACAAAACAACAAAAAAAGTACTCTACAAAACTTCCCTACATCTCAGAGGTTTCCTATGGGCTCACGATGACTTCTTCTGATTCTTGAGTCTCTATCCCAGTCTTACTGGGCTGACTTGTTCAGCAGGCAGCCTGGGCTACCTCGTGTCTCCTGTCCTAGTGGGTCTGTGCCCTCCCTGGCCAGCAGGGACCTTCCAGGTTTGTCTCCATGCTGTGTAATAGTGGACAGCTTCTTCCTGAGCCTCTTTTCTTTTAACCTGGAAAATAGGGGTTAAAACCCCTGAGTGACTGAGGATTACAGCTGATGAGGATAAGGCACCTGACAGGCAGTGGACCCGAATTAAAGGTAGACTATCCTCCTTCTCCCGTCTTCACAGAATTTGTTCTTTACAGGGAGGAGGAAGAATGTGAACCTCCTCTTTTGGGATCTACTCTTCACCCCCAGGCCTAGAGCTGTCTTCCAGTAAAGTGTTGATAGCATGTGGAGGTCAGCAAACTTCAGCCTGTGGCCCCAATCTTGCCTGCCTCCTGTTGCATAAATTTTGATTTGAACACAGCCATGGCCGGGCACCAGAGGGGAGTAGTTGAAGTGAAGATCGGTCCTGTGTTGCCAAGAATAATTCCTAACTGGTCCTGTATAGGAAAAGCTTGCCAATCGCTGGCCAATGATGATTTCTTTGTGAGCTGGGATTTGTGCTATGGGCCTATTCAATCTGAGTTGGAACAGTTTCAATTGACCAACTTGGCCAACAAGGATGAAATGCTGTGGGCTCAGTGTTCAGGGAGAAGGTGCACATGTGAGTTGTCCTGGAACTGTTACCCGTGGCCCTGCTCCTGGGAAGCTTACAGTCTGTGTGGGTAAACCATGCGTGAGCCACAACTGGAACTTGAATTTAGGTGTGTATGTGGACTGGCTCTGACCTTTTGATCTACCTGGGCCTCAGTTTCCCCATATTCCAGATGGCCATAATAGAACTTTTACCTTCATAGCATTATTAACGACTTAAATGAACCACAAAAGTGAACTTCTACAGTGCTGGAGATACATGAGCCCTTTCCTCCCAGCCACGGCTGGAAATGGTGTCCACCTTCTGACCTGAAGCCTCCCCCTCCTGAATCCATGTGTCCTGGGGACAAACTTCCCTGTATATACCATCTTCTCTAGCCAGAAGATCCCTTGTTGCACTACTGTACCCCTCCTTGGTCAAGGTCCTTGCCCAGGGACCTTTCACTTCTCTGTACATACTGTCTTCTCTAGCCAGTAGACCCCTTGTTGCACTACCATACCCCTTCTCAGTCAAGGTCCCTGCCCAGGTGCTCTGCCTGTGGCCTTCCAGTGTGGACAGGCTGTGGAAGGTGGCCCTGCTTGGTGAGCAGCCCCAAGGCGCCTTTCCAGGTGGGGACCACAAGCTGACGGTGTAAGAACATTGCCAAGGACACCAGGGTGCCTTAAGCTCCATCCTTGAGACTGCTCTTCCAACTATTCAGGGTCACCAAGTCCATGTCCTCGACCTTGTCCTGTCCCTCCCCCCAAAGTACCAGAGCTGATGGTCATTTTCTCCCTCCCCTGCACCCCTCCTAATTAACATACCTCTTCCCTCACTGGTGCCTCACTCCGCAGATGGTAAATGACAACCCCTGTGTCCTATCACATGTGCCTCTGGGGACAGGGACGTGCAGCAGCTTTAAGGAGTACAGAATAGCTTTTGGAGACTCTGGGTAGGACCTGGTGAAGCAACTGTGGTAAAAGGGATGTGCCAAGAACCTCAAACAAGATCCCACCTGCCTCTTTCATTCCTCCGCCCACCCAAAGCCCTTGTGAGCAGCCACCACGACCGTCCCCTTGGTCCGTCCATGAATCTCGTCCTCTGCCAGCACCTGTCCTGGCCTGTCCCCTTCTGCTTGGATGCTGTGGCGGCCTCATACATGGTCTGCCTGGCGCCAGCATTCTCTCCATCTGCTCCCCACAGTGCAGCTAGGGAGGCAGATTTGAGGACACTGAGGATGACCTGGCTAACCACCTTACCCACTCCCTACTGCCTGGGAACAAGGTCCAAGACCCTCAGCATGGCTGCCGCCGGTGCCCCAGGCCTGTCTTCTGTCTCCAGCTGCATTGAACTGACTGCCCGCCCTTCTCCAGGCGCCGTGTGCTGGCTTGGCTGGCTGTGGACCTCTGACAGCCAGTCCCTCCTGTCGCTGGCACCTGACACCGCTGTCCCCAGCAAGTCCCCCTGCTGCTCCCCTGGGCAGCTCCACCACTCTGTCTGGGACCTTGAGTTCCCATAGCACCCAGCACCTGGGAGCCCAGGAAGGTTTTGGGCGCAGTCATGTCCTGTTGCTGCTCGAAAAGGCTACCACCTTCACAGCAGCTTTAAAACTCCATGAACGTTTCCAGTTCTGTTGTTCACAAGCTTGAAACGAGGTCCCGTTGCCCTAAAAATGAAAGTGTTTGGGCATCTGGGGGGTCAGTCGGTTGGGTGGCCTACTTCAGCTCAGGTCATGATCTCACCATTCGTGAGTTTGAGCCCCGCGTCAGGCCCTGCACTGACAGCTTGTAGCCTGGAGCATGCTTCTGATTCTATGTCTCCCTCTCTCTCAGTCCCTGCCCTCCTCTCTCTTTCTCTCTCTCTCTCTCTCTCTCTCTCCCTTATATATATATATATATATTTATTTATTTATGTCTCTCTCTCTTTCACACACACACACACACACACACACAAATAATAAATAAATAAATAACACTTAAAAATTTTAAAGAAAAATGAAGATGTTGGGAAAGCCATGTTCTTTTCTCAAGGTTCTAGGGGATGATTCGTTTCCTGGCCTTTCCCTGCTTCTGGAAGCCAGCTATATTTCTTGACTTGTGGCCTTTTCTCCTCTGAAGCCCATACCCACAGGTAGAATCCTCACTGGGCCTCTCTGTCCCCTTCAGGCTCTCCCTTCTGTTCTACAGGACCCTGGGATTATGTTGGGCACAGTAATTCCATCTGCGCACTCCCTTCCCCCTCACCATGTGCAGGACCTACCCCCCACCCACCCCCCTATTTGGGAATGAAGAAACAGCTATCTTGAGGAACCACTTTTTAATGCCCATCACTATTTGTTATTGGACTTAACATGCCAGCCTGGCATGCATGAAATGGATCCTCTTAACTTGGATTTGCTGGAGGCATGTTTTGGGCTTAGAGGCAGCAATACCACACTCTTAAGTGTTGTTGATGTTTGGGGCATCTTCCTGGCTTGGATCTCATGCAGGCGGAGTATGTGGGAAGAACATCAGATGTGCAGTTGAAAGCCTTACTTTTGATTTTGGATTGATTAGCCATGTGACCATGGATGCATGCTTACTGAGTCTCTCTTTTCCCCTCGGAGTGGTTTTAAGAAGCGTGTCTTTAACTGACTTAGCCGAACCAGGGAACATGAGCAGGATTAAATTGGAGTCTTGTACGTGAGAATGAGGGCAGAAGGTCCCTGAGCTAAGCCATCGCACCTCTGAGAACCCCACAAAACCAAGACCCGGCCCTCTACCTGTGCTTGGTGCTACCTTGATCCTCTGCACAAAGGGATGAAGTGCTGTGACCCTTGGAGCCGGGCCAGTTACACATCACTAGTGTCCTCCACACAGCAACCCATTAGCCATTAGCTGGGCGATGGATTTTTTTGTTGTCTGAACAGGGCTTTCATCTGAAGAACAGTTCAAAGAGGCTTGCTTGCCATAGCCAAGCTCTACATGGAAGACAGAATTCTGATGGCTTTTATTAGCTCCCCTCAGGTGGAAATCTGTGGCCTCTGTAAAGGCTGCCACATGTGGTTGGGGAGCTGACCTGCACCTCTAGGATGGCTTGTCAGGTGGGGATGGAACCCAAGCCCTGTTCCACTTGTTAGGCCAGTGCACGGGTGCATGGGGCTGCCTCTGCTGGGGGAAAGAATCCTTTCTTCTCCTTTGCACAAAAGCATGTTATGGGCAACTGAAGCACTCCATGCATGTACAATAGCACGGCAAGTTTCCCCCCAATCTCCAACAGAAACCTAGAAAGCAAGCCTGCCCTACATCTACACAGGCAGGGACCCTAAAGCGCTGTGGTTCTCATTTTGGGCCACATGTAGCAATGAACACGCACACTGATATGCTTGAAAATAGTGGACTCTGTTCACACTTGATTTCCAAAGAGAAATGGAAATTTCCATACCAATGTCCCCAGGCCTGAGGGTTCTGAATTCCTTTCACGATGGCCTGCCACATAGGGTTTGTCCCTATGCGCTGGGTAGGGTTGTGGGAGGACTCGTTATGGCCTGAACACATCCCCTGAGGTCCCCAGGCAAGCAGAAGCCTTCCTCACTAAGTACGGGGTCCTGCCACGTCCCTCTTCCTAGGGCACCCACAGAGCATGGGCTCCACAAAACCTGTATTTCACTCTGATCGGCTGTAAGTCCATAGCCTTCACTCATGAACCCGATGTACAATACAAAGCATGATATCGCCTTGCCAGTGGCAAAGCCCTGTTCTCCCAGGAACTAGGAGCAGTTTCACTAACTGAATGCCTTCATTAAGGGACTCCCAGGTGAGAACCTCAATGTGAATGTGGGGGTCAGCTTTTTCCATCTGTAAAGGAAAGTGACTGTTACAGAGACTGTTCATCAATATTGGGTGGTTAATCTTTGAGGCACTTAGAATAGTGCCCCGGACAGTAAGGGTGACCTGCTGTGACGAGGAGCCTGGGATCTGGTGCACTCTCTGCATAGGAATGTCTGCTTGAGATGACCCGAAATCTTACAAGTGGGAACAGTATGTGTTTTTCCACTTAAAAGTTTGTTTTGAGGGTGGGTGAGCCCAAGTGGGGGAGAGCAGAGAGAGAATCGCAAGCAGGCTTTGTGCTGTCAGTGCAGAGTCCCATGCAGGGCTTGATCTCAGGAGATCATGACCTGAGCTGAAATCAAGAGTGAGATACTCAACTGACTGAGACACTCAGGCGCCCCCTCTAGTTGCCAAAGGGCACTGCAGTGTGTGAACATAATTGAACTGTTCTTGGACATTTGGGTTGTTCTCAGCTTTGGGCTATTTGAACACAGCACCTTTATTCCTTTCTTGTACCAGACTGGTTTTGGATACAGCTCTTCATTTTTCGAGTGACTTTCTGGTGCTACAGAAGGTTTCTGCTCTTTTCTATTTTCCACACCTCCACTGGGGGTGTGAGAGGTGAATGACTCCACGTTCTGCCCCCATGTGATGTTTATGGTCCTAGATCTTCCTTTGCGAAGGGAAGATCCTTCAGATCTTTTGCTCATTTCTTTTTTTTATGTCTTCTTATTCATATGTGATATTTGTTTATATACCACAGATGCAAGTCCTTTGTCAGGTATATGTTATGACTTTATTTTCCAGTTAATGGCTCACCCTTTTATGTTTTTATCAGTGTCCTTTGATGCATGGATATGTATATGTTATATTTTTGGTGAAGTATATTTGAATATTTTACAACTTTAGTGATTATATCTTTTTGCGTCTCGGCTAAGAAATCTTTATCTCAAGGTCATGAAGTTATGCTCCTATGTTTTCTAGAATCTGTGGATGGTTTTTGGTCCATCTTGTTCTAACTCTTGTGTGTGAAGTGATATATGAATTCAAAGTTCACTTCTGTTCTGTAGAAATACCCAGTTGTTCCTGCACCACTTGTTAATTGTTCTTTCCACATTAAATTGTCTGCCAACTTCTTTTTGGAACTTTATTTTGTAAGTGCGCATCTACTTTGTGGCTTGTTATTCTGTTGGTCTATTGGTTGTTGTGTCAAAATTATGCTTTCCAAAGCTGTTTTGGCTGCTTTTGGTCATCTATCTCCCCCCTTAAAACTTACATCCATCTTGCCAGTTTCTACAACAAAATCTTACTTACTTTTAAAGATTGTTTTAGGTCTGCAGGTAAATCGGAGAAGAAATTGGCATTTTAACATTGAGTCATCCAATCCATGAGCAGATGAGATCTCTTCATTTAGATCTTCTCTAGTGATGGGATATAATTTTCAGTGAAGCTTCCTCTACCTCTTGAAATTTATCTGAGTCTTTTCTTTTTTTTAATGCTCTTTTAAATGGTACTGTTTCATTTTTCAAGTATTCACTGCTCATATCATAGAAAAACGGATTTTTGTTTGTTGACCTCCTATCCTGCAGTGTTGCTAAATTTGATTATTAGATATAGCCAGGCTTTGTTCTGTTTTTGGTAGATTGCTTACGAGTTTTTACATACACAATTATCATAACTTATAAATAAAGTTTTAGCTCTTGCTAACTTTTGCGACTTGGTTGTACTTCTCTCTTTATCACATTAGCTATGACCTCTAGTATAATGTTAAATACAATGGGCCAGAACAGACCTCTTTTCCTTGCTCCCAATATTAGGGGGCACAGTCTTTTTACTACTTTGATAGCTGTAGGTTTTTTTGTGGGTATACTTTATCGGGTTTTCCAAGAGTTGTCATAAGTGTATGTTGATATGTTTTTGAAGCTTTGTCTGCATCTGTTGACATAATTCTTTGGTCTTCCTCCTTTATCTCTTAATGTGGGGAATTGTGTTAATTTTCAGGTGTTAAACAGATAATTGCATTCCAGGATCAAACTTCACCTGATTGTGAAAGGTCCTGGACCAATCAATCAAGTTCCACCTCTCACCAGACCAGCCGGGACCAATTAATTAGGCTCCACCCCTCACCAGACTAGCTTGGACCAATCCTTAGAGCATCTGTATCCCCCAAATAGAGACACCTGTTTCCCACCTTGGAAGCTGGAGACACCTGTTTCTCGTCTTGGAAATATGCTTAAAAGGAGCCCACGCGTTCCTCTCATCATCACCATTTTATGGAGTGGCTGACCCCAGCATGCTGGAATCTCAATAAACGCTCTTGCCTTTGCATATGTGTCTCGTGCTCTTTGGGGGACGATCTGAGGACCCAACACTTGCAAGATTCAATTTTCTGAATTTTGTTGAGAATGTTTGTGTATGTGTTCCTGAGCAGTAGTGGTCTGTAGTGTCTGTTTCTTGTAATGTCTTTGCTTGGTTTTGTGTTGGAATGATGCCGCCTTCTTAAAAAGAGTTGGGAATATTCTTTCATGAATGAGTTGCTGTAGCATCCTTTTTGTATGATAAAATTCCTTAAATGATGGACAGAATTCACCAAGAAAGCCCTTTTGGCATGAAGTTTTCCTCGTGGGATGCTTTTAAATTATGGATTCAATTACTTTAATACATAAAAAATCTCTTTGGACTTTACATTTCTTCCTGGTCAGTTTTGGAATTTGTTTCATCCCAGGAATGTATTGACTTTTAAAAAAACTGTCAAACTTATTGAAACAACTGTTCATAATATTATTTGTACTGTCTGTAAGGCTGTAGTGATATGTTTTCATTTGTAAATGAAACGAAATCTGTTAATCCGTCTAAACTAGTAGCATATTAATGTTAACTTTTTCAAAGAATCAACTTAAAAATCTTTCCCTATTATGTTTTCTGTTTAATTTCCATTCTTGTTTCCTTCTTTCTGCTAGCTATGGCTTTACTTTACTCCTTTTTTTTTAACCTAAAATGAAGACTTAAATCATTTCATAAATTTCATCTAAAGGTATATGTCTCCATATGAGCCCTGCTTTAGAATGGAGGCCTGTCTGCATCTTTGTTCTCCTTCTGACGCTCCCATTGCACGTATGTTAGATGGCTTGATACTCTCCCACGGGTCACCAAGGTGGTTTTTTTCTCTGCTTCAGCTTGGATCATTTCTTTTTTATTTAACTATAATTTACTTAGAGTTAGTTTAGTGTGCAATGATTCAGCTTTGCTATACATGACTCAGTGCTCACCGTGGTAAGTGTTCTCTTAATTTCCTTCACCTATTTTACCCCTCCACCCAACCACCTCCCCTCTGGCGACCATCTGTTCTCTATATTTAAGAGTCTGTTTTGTTTCTCTTATCATCTATGTTCGTTTGTTTTATTTCTTAAATTCCACATAGGAGTGAAATCCTATGGTATTTCTTTCTCTGACTTCTTTCACTTAACTGTATGCCCTATGGGTCCATCCATGTTGCAAATTGGCAAGATTTCATTTTTTATGACTGAGTGATATTCCATTCTATACTTTATCCATTTGTCTATGGATGGATACCTGGATTGTTTCCATATCTTGGCTATTTTAAATAATCCTCCAATAAACATAAGGGTGTATATGTCTTTTTGAATTAGTGTTGTGTTCTTTGGGCACTCAGTAGTGGGATTATTGGATCATAAGGTGGTTTTATTTGTACCTTTTTGAGGAGCCTCCATACTGTCTTCCACGATGGCTGTGCCAGCTTGCATTCCCACCAACAGTGAGTGTGTGATGAGGGTTCTTTTTTCTCCACATCCTCCCCAACAATTACTTGTTTTTTTAAAAATGGTTTTATTACTTCTTTATTTTGAGAGAGAGTGAGCACGAGAAGGGGAGGGGCAGTGAGAGAGGGAGAGAGAATCCCAAGCAGGCTCCATGCTGAACATGGAGCCCAATGCAGGGCTTCATCCCATGACTATGAGACCATAAGCTGAGTCGAAATCAAGAGTTGCATGCTTAACCAACTGAGCCACCCAGGCGCCCCTTTGTTGTTTTTTTGATAATAGCCACTCTGACAGGTGTCAGGTACATCTATTGAAATGATGATATGGGCTTTCTTTTTTTTAACCTTTGACGTGATGTATCACATCGATTTGTGAATATTGAATCACCCTTGCATCCTTGGAAGAAAGCTCACCTGATCAATGGTGAATGATGTTTTTTAATGTATTTCTGGATTTGGTTTGCTAATACTTTGTTGAGTTTTCCCATCTATGTTCATCAGAGGTATCAGCCTGTAGTTTTCTTTTTGTGTAGTGTCCTTATCTGGTCTTGTTATCAGGGTAATGCTGGCTGCCTACAATGAATTTGAAAGCTTTGCTTCCTGTTTTGGAAGTTTGAGACTAATGGCATAAGGCGGTCAACCCATTCATTGTTTTGTAGCATGTTCTTTAGGCTCCACGTATTTGTGTTCTTGTTTTTTTCTTCGAGTTGGTTGCTAATTTCATACTGTTGTGGTCAGAAAATATCCAGGATATGATTTCGTTCTCCTTGAATTAACTGAGGTTTGTTTTGTGGCCTAGCATGTGATCTCTTCCGGAGAATGTTCCATGTGCACTCAAAAAGAATGTATTCTGCTGTTCTCGGATGGAATGTTCTGAATGTATCTGTTTCATCCATCTGGTCCAGTGTGTTATTCAAAGTCCCTGTTTCCTTGTTGATTTTTCTCTCTGGATGATCTCTCCATTGATGTAAGTGGGGTGTTGAAGAGTCTTACTTTTATTGTATTCTTTTTTCTTTTGTCTGTTAATAGTCGCCTTACTATTTAGGTGCTCTCATGTTGGGTGTGTAAATATTTACGTTGTTATATTCTCTTGTTGGGTTGTTCCCTTTGATTATATAGTGTCTTCTTTTATCTCGTGTTGAAGTCATTTTAAAGTCTATTTTATCAGATATAAGTATTGCTATTCCAGCTTTCTGTTTGCATAATAAATGGGTTTCCATCCTTTCACTTCCAATCTGCCGGAGTCTTTATTTCTGAAGTAAGTCTCTTGTAGTCTGCATATAGATGGGTCTTGCTTTTTTATCCTTTCAGACACCTTCTGTCTCTTGATTAGAACATTCAGTTTCGGGGCACCTTGGTGGCTCAGTCAGTTAAGCGTCCGACTTCGGCTCAGGTCATGATCTCACGGTTCGTGGGTTTGAGCCCCGCATCTGGCTCTGTGCGGACAGCTCAGAGCCTGGAGCCTGCTTTGGATTCTGTCTCCCTCTCTCTCTGCTCCTCCCCCACTCATGCTCTGTCTCTCAAAAATTAAATAAACATTAAAAAAAAGAACATTCAGTTCCTTTACGTTTACTTATCGATTGTCATATGGTTATTGTCATTTTGTTGCTCGTTTAATGGCTGTTTTTGTAGTTCTTCTATTCCTTTCCTCTTGCTCCCTTCCCTCATGGTTTGATGGCTTTCTTTAGTGATCTGCTTGGATTCCTTTTTATTTTTTGTGGAACTATACAGGTTTTTGATTAGTGCTTACCATTGGGTTCATAGATAACATCTGCCCGTAGCAGTCTATGTTAAATCAATGGTTGCCTAAGTTTGAACCCCTTCTAAAAGCACATTTTTACCACGGCCTCACCACACATTGTATATACATATGATGTTCTACTTTACAGACTTTTATTTTGTAAATCCTGTGAGTAATTTTTACAGGTAAAATTGCATTTTTGCTTCAACCTCTGTACTGGATTTCTAAGTGATTAGTCTATTATGTTTGCATTTACCTGTGATTTTTTTCCTCTCATTTTCTTCCTCCTTAAAGCCTTTAATTTCCACACAGAGAATTCCCTTTAATATTTCTTGTAATGCTGATTTAATGGTGAGGAACTCCTTTAACTTTTTCTGGGAAATTGTTGATCTCCCTTTCTATTCTGAAATGTAGCCTTGCTACACAGAGTATTCTTGGTCGCAGGTATTTCCCACTCAGCCCTTTGTAGATATCCTGCCACTCTTGTCTGGCCTGCAAAGTTTCTGCTGAACAGTCATCAAGTAGCCTTATGGGATTTCCCTTATGTGTAATGGTTTCATTTGCTGCTTTTAAAATCCTCTATCCCCAATTTTTTTGGGGGGGCATTTTAATGAGTATATTTAATGTGGACCTTCTTGGGTTCATTTTGCTGGGGTTCTCGGTGCCTCCTGGATCTCGATGTCTGCTTCCTTCTCCAGGTTAGGGAAGTTTATAGCTGCTATTTCCTACTTTTCTCTCCTCCCAGGATCCCTATACTGTGAATGTTATTACACTTGAAGATGTGTTTCATGGAGTTCTCTTAATCTACCCTCATTTATTACTCCATTTTTATTTGTTGTTCTGCTCCGTTCCTTTCCATTACTGTCTTCCATCTTGCTGATCATTGTTCTGCTTCCTCTAGTTTACTGTCGATTCCAAGTGTATTTTTAATTTCAGTCACTCAGTTCTTCATCTGATTGGTTCTTTTTAAAATATTTTGGTTGAAGTTCTCACTGAGATCCTCCTCACTGTTAATTCTATTATCTTTATGACCATAACTTTGAATTCTTCATCAGGTGTATTGTTGATCTGTTTCACTTAGCTTACTTGCTGTGGGTTTGTCGTCTTTTGTCGTTTGAGATCTATTCCTCTGTCTCCTCAATTTCTGTAACTCCATGTTTGTTTCTATGTGTTAGGAAAGTCAGCTACATCTCCTGATCTTGAAAGTAATAGCCTTATGAAGACGAGGTCCTGTGGTGTCCTTTAACACAATACCCTCTGCTCACCAGAATCAAGCGTTTCAGGGCTGTGCATGCCCTACTCTTGTGACTGAACCACATCCACCTTCAGTCCAGTCATCTGCAGTGGCCCCTTTTGTTGATACATGAGGCAGATTTTGGTCCCTGTGCTGTTAAGGAGCCAGCCCGAGGCTGCCTTAGACTTGTAGTTGGGTGGTGTCAGCACTCAGACCAGACACCTGGCCCTAGTCCATCTGCTGGGGCTGCAGTCCCTAGTAGGCAGAACGCTTTCTCTGTACTGTCAGGTTTCCAATGTGGCTGCTAGGACTGTGGGTGCACTGGCATATGTGCTTATCTTCCCCTCTTCCTGGGGCGGGAGTCTCTTTGGAGTGGGCTGGTCCTTGCCAGGGACTCTAACAGGATGCAGTGCACAAGGAGCCACTTAGAGGGACTCCTGCTGAATGGGGTGGGTTGAATGGGACGGATCTGCAAGGAACTGTAGAGGTGGGGGGTCTGAAGTGTTAGCAAGGTTGGGGTTGAAGGTGTTCATGCTGGTTCCTGCAACTGTCGGGCTATCTAGGTTGGTGGGGGGAACTGGGGCCTGCCAGCTCTTGGTGAAGAAGTCTCAAGATCTTCACCCCTCCAGCACATGTTCTGAGATTAATAAAGAAATCTCCTTCATACCCGAGGCACCTGTTTCTATGCTGTATCTCAGCCCAGTTCTTTGTTTTATTGGCTCTTTAGGAATGAGACTCAATTTCCTATTGCCCTCCAGCTCTCTAAGAGCTAAGCTCATCAATTTTTAAAGTACCCAGAGGTGTGAGCTCTCCTGATTATAAAAATTCATGAAGTTAGGCCCTACTGTTTCTAAAATCCAAATATTATAGGGACTTGCCTCCTCACTGCAGTCCCCATGTCTGGGATGCTTGGTGTTAGATCTGTTCTCTCCCTTCTCTTTGCTTGTGGTGTCCCTCCTACTTGTAGTTCATCTTCCCAGGGATTTAGGTCCCAAGTATGTGTCTGCCCTTTCTACTCTTTTTGACATGGCCTCCTCTTTGCAATTAACGGGGGAAAGTTTGTTATGCTGGTCCTCCATTCATTTTCTGGGTTAGCTGCTTTGACATGGGTGTTGTCTCAGTGTGTCCGTGGAACAAGATGAGCTTAGAATGCTCCTATTTTGCTATCTTCCCAGAAACCTATAAAATTTCATTTTTAAAAAAATTATGTGGCTTTAAAGGAAAATATTAGGTAAATAATGGTGCACATGGATACAGCATTAGGCAGCAGGGCGGCTAAAGGATTAAAAAACTCCCACTTTATTGAGAGATTCACATAACCTATAATTCACCTCTTAAAGTATATATTTCAATAGTTGGCCACACAATCTTTGTGAATACTATCATCGCTGTCTAATTTTAAGATATTCCCTTCATTATTGCCTTTAGCAACCAACAATCTGCTTTCTGCCTCCATGAAACTGCCTCTTATGGACATTCCATGGAAATGGAATCGTACTGTACTTGTCCTTGAGCATCTGGCTTCCTCCATTGAGCTTGTTCTCAAAGTTCACCCATGTTGTAGAGTGTGTCCGTACTTTATTTCTTCTCCTGGCCAACTAGTATTCCAGTGTATGGATGGACCACATTTTGTTTATACATTCATCAGTTTATGGACATGTAAGTTGCTTCTACTTTTTCTTTTGGCTCATGTGACTGTGATGTGCCTTTCTGTATAAATTTGTACCAATGTTTATTTTCAGTTTTTCTGGGCATTATATTTCCTGGTGATAATAGTTGAGTTATATAGAAACTATGTTCAATCTTGTGAGGAACTGCCAGACTGTTTGGTCCAAGCAGCCTGTTTCACAACCCCACCAGCAATGCATGAGCATTCTTATGTCTTCAAATCCTCCCCAACATTTGCTGTCATCTCTTCTATTTTAGCCATCCTCGTCAGTGTGGAGTGGTATTTCTTTGTGATTTCAATTTGAATTTCACTAATGACGAATGCTGTTGAGAATCTTCTCATGTGCTTAATGACCCTTAGTCTACTTTGGAGAAATGGAGGATTTTGAATTAAGGTACATACAGTGAACGAATTTGTAGTTTGGGATTCATATTGGATGAAACGTCCCCACAGTCAGGATGCCGAGGCACTGAATGCCTTTCCTAGCATATAGTAGTTCCTCAATGAAACATTACATTCTTCCCCATTAGCCTCAATTATTCAAAAAAACTTTTCTTTTTGGAATCAAATTTTACCTTCCTGAAACTTCTACACATCAAGTTTCATCCACTCATTCATTAACCAATTCAACAAATATCCTGGAACTTACCAGAGCAAGACCACCCTTTTCCTGGGGACAGCTGTCTGAGTGTTTGAAGCTAGTTGCCATGCTTTGCCTTAATCTTCTCTTCCCTGAGCTAAACCTCTGTTAATGCCTTCAAACATTAAGGCACAAGCCCCAGACCCCACATTATCTGGTGGACCTTTCCAGGATTTTCTCTAGCATATTAATATCTTGTTACATAATTTTGGCTTCAAACGAGATCACCAAAAAACAGGAGCCTATGCCAGATTGAGACCTCTCTGCTCTGCAGAATTTTCAAGGGCCCGGTCTCTTCCTATCTTGTTGCTCTGCCATCCCTGATGTATTGTTCTTGTCCTTGTGGCCCAAGATGGTGCCTCCTCCTGGCCCCATTTTAGTCAGGAGGATGGGGAAAGAGGAGGACAAGTATCTCTCCCTTGAAAGAAACTGCAAACTTGGGATTCCTGACGGGCTCAGTCAGTTAAGTGTCACATTCTTGATCTCAGCTCAGGTCATGAGCTCATGGTCTGTGAGTTTGAGCCTCACATTGGGCTCTGCACTGACAGCACATAGCCTGCTGGGGGATTCTTTCTCTCCTTCTCTCTGCTGCTCCCTCACTTGTGTTCTCTCTCTTTCTCTCTCTCTCTCTCTCTCTCTCTCTTTCTCAAAAATGTATAAATAAACTTAAAAACTGTAAACTTCACTGATGCTTACATCATGTTAATGAGAACTTAGAAAGTTCTAGAAAGCGGTGGAAGAAGAGGCCAAGGATGTACAGATGAAAAGAAAGGATGGAAATAGTCCCAGATGCCTTCTGCCAGGTTCTCTTGTTCTTTGTTCCAAAGTCCTGATCATGACTGAATGTGGCTGGTGACAACTGTGAGTCTGATGACCCTCTTAGGACAAAATTTAGGTTTCTCAGGCTCCACATCATTTGCTATGATTGCTCTTATTGAGCCAGTTGAGGAGAATCTTCATTTAATGCACTGGTTGCCAAGATGGAGTCCATGTCCACAGAGAGCATTTAAGACAATTCACTGGGGAGAAAACAAATAGAAAGAAACGTTCCACTTCTGAAAATCTCATTCTTTTAAAATGCCTCTTTTGGGATATGTATTATAAACAGCATAGTATTTTAGAACACATCTCATTATTTCTAAATTTAAGAAACTGTTGCAAGTTCATGCTCAGAAATCTGCAGACCAGTCCTGTGATCCAGGATGTTGGGAGGCACTGCATCAAACAGGGTGATGTCAGAGTCATGCACCTCAGACTGAGGTCCCTGAGAGCCCCTATCCACTCCTGACCCTCAGAGCCAGCCCAGGCTCTCACTGAGCCCCCTTCCCTAAACCTCTGACCTCACAATCACGGAGGGGGTGTGTGTATCTTCCACACCAGGGTTAAGGTGCAGATTTAGTTACTTCAGGGGGTCCAGATGAGTAGCGTAAGATACAAAAGCATTTACGTGGTCAAATCACACCATCCTGCACCACGTTTCTGTCTAGGCCTTCATGGATTTTATATCCAAATAGTGTCATCTGTTTCCTGAACATGTGTGGTCTTTACCTCTGCTTTTCTCCTTCCCACCCCGAGTTTATGAGCAATAATCTGCCTGAATGAAAAGTACAGTCAGATTTCAATCGTGAAGCACATAGACCTTGCAAGCAAACTACTTAGAACGAGTAGAATATAGGCAGAGGAGAGGCCTTCCTCTTAAAGACTTGTGTGGTTATTGGTGTCTTAACAAATGTTGGCATACCTTACAGTTTGATTTCCCCAGTCAGTGTGGGAGAACAAATAGAATTACCGGGCATTTGGTGAAGTTTGGTGATTTCCCCCCTCATTTACTGTTTTCATCCATAGAACCAGTGTTGATTGAGCCCCTGTTGTAGGGGGCTAGGGGCATGGAGAACGATCAGAACTCACTGCCTTGTGAAAGTGTATATTCTAGTGGGTAAAGGGGAGATTGTAACAAGTAAAATAAATGGTGTGTCAGCTGATAGTAACTATCATGGAGAAACAACGGGATGTGGGGAAGGTATGTCCTCTTGAAGGCTCATGTAAAATTTTGAACAGGGTGGTTTGGGAAGGGCTTCCTGGGAAAGTGGCATTCCAGCAGACTTGAAGGAAGTTGGGGACTGAGCCATAGTGACCCATAGAGTTGACTTCCTCACCTCAGCTTGCAGACACTCTGTTTTTTGGGGGCTGTCTTATGCATCATAGGATGTGTAGCAACATCCATGGTCCCTGCTCACCAGATGACAGCAGCAGGTCCCCAGGTGTGGAAATCAAAGCTTTTTCCTGACCTTCCCAAATTGTCTGCCAGGGGATTCAAGTCACAGCACAGTTGAGAAGTGCTCTGAGGCAGGAGACTGCCATGAGGAGGGGAAAGCAGGTGCAAGGGCAGGAGGAAGGAGAGTTCCTGCTGCATTCGAGAAACAGCAAGGAAGCCAGTGAGGACGGAGCTGAGTGAGGGGTGATGACTAGGTAAGGTCACACAGACCTCGGACGGCCAGGCCATTGTACATCACTGTGAATGATGTACATGTGTCATACTGGACTGTGTAGTCATATCTGTTAAGTATATACACCCCCAGAGCATAACTGCTGGACTGCAGGTTACACATAGGTTCAAGTTCAGTAGATCATTCTGTCTCAAAAGCATGTCTGCTGAGCTAATCTCCTCCAGCAGTACAGGAGGATCCTAGCTGTGCCACACCCTGACCAGTGCTTAGTATTTTTTGGCTTTCTCCTTTGTCAGTATTGGTGGGTATAGAGTCCTAGCTCATTTCCGTTTTAACCTTTTCCTGATGTTTGTTAACCCCCTGGGTATCCTCTTTGGTAAACTGTCTATTCACGTGTTTTGCTCATTTTTCTATGAAGTTGCCTGTATTTTTCTTTTTCTTTTTTTTCTCTTATTTTCTCTTTTTTTTTGGGGGGGGGGAGGGAGTATTTCTTTATATTCTGGATCTGAGCTTTTTGGATCTGTGAACTGAAAATACTTTCTCTCCCTCCAGAGGTTTGAAGGTTATCTCTATTTGTTTTCTGTTGCTACACAGAGAATTACCATAAACTGTGGCAGCTTAAACCAGCACACCTGTGTCAGCTCACTTGTAGATCGGGAGTCTAGCATGGTCTGCTGGGGTGTCTGCTCAGGAGATCCCAAAGCCAAATCACAGTGTCCTGTGGGTTGAATTCTTCTCTGGAAGATGGTGGCGGGGGGGAGAATCTCTTTCCGAGCTCCTCCTTGCCACCGGCATAACTTGGTCCCCTGTTGGCTGTAGGACTGGGGTACCAGTTTCCTCGCTGGCTGTGATTAGGGAGCTGCTCTGTATCCTTCCCACATGGCCCCTTCCACCTGCAAAGCCAGTGGATGGTATGTCAAATCCTGCTCATGCTTCAAATTTCTGGCTTCCTCTGTCCCCTACCTCTAGAGGCAGATTTAAAAGGATTATCTGATGAGGACAGACCCACCAGGTAATCTCCATTTTTAATGAACTCAAAGTCAACTAATTAGTAACCTTAACTATATCTGAATATCCCCCTTTGGCTTATGTAGTACGGGAGCTACAGCCCATCATTTCCTAGGATCTACCTACTCTAGAAGGTCACTGGGGTCTTAGCATTCTGCCCACCACATTCCTGAGACTGGTCAGTTTGGAGTCAAAGCAACCTTAGCAGAAGATAGAGCAACTGCAAAGGCCCTGAGGCCCAAGGCCCTGAGGTCCTGAGGCTACAGGAATGCAGGGAGGGAGAGTCTTGGGAGACCAGGCCAGGGGACTGTCAGGCTGGATGTTTCCTGCCTTATGTGCTGCAGTTAAGAAGTTTGGATTTTACTCTGAGAAAAATGGTGGGAGCTACACAGTGACGTTTTCTGATGGATTTTTTAGGCTGCTGGGTAGAGAACGATCATTATGGGGTAAGGGTGGAAGCAGGGCCAGTTAGGAGGTGAAACCACTAATCTGGGTGGGAGTACAGGTGGCTTGGAGCAGGCAGGTAACCAAGGAGATGGTGAGAAGCGGTGGGCTCCTGGATATACTTTGATGGGGACTGCTGCCAAGTGGGATGTGTGAAGCAGGAAAGAAAGGAAGGAGTGAAAGGTGATTCCACGGTCTCTGACCTCTGCTTGTCTTGATCCCTCAGGGACAGTGAGTGGGGACACACCGGGGGTGGAGCACATTTGAGTGGAAGATCAGGAGCTCTGTTTGGATGTGTTAAGTTCGATATGTCTACTCTACTCTACCAAGTAGAGTCGTCAAGTGAGCAGATGAAAACACAAGCTTGGGGGCACCCGGGTGGCTCAGTCGGTTGAGCATCCAACTTTGGCTCAGGTCATGATCTCACGGTTTGTGAGTTAAAGCCCCACATCGGGCTCACTGATGTCAGTGTGGAGCCCTCTTTGGATCCTCTGTCCCCTTCTTGCTACCTCTCCCCCACTCCTGATCTGTCTTTCTGAAACATTAAAAAAAAAAAAAAAAGACAAACCAAGCCTGGCATTCTTTGGAGCGGGATGGGTCATGCACATAAACTGGGAGTCGTCAGCACGTGGCTGCTCCCAAAGGTCAAGGGACTGAGGAAGCCACTGAGAGAGAGGAGTGGTCTGGGACCAAGCCCCGGGGTGCTCCGCATTTATGGGGTCGAGGAGACTGGATGGGAGTATGCAGAGACACAGGGAGGAAGCTGGGAGGGCATGGTATCCTGGAAACCAAGGGAAAAACAGGTTGCAGCCTTGGCAGGTATGCCAATGATCCAGTCACGTGGGGACCAAGACTTTGACGTTTGGTTTCACAGAGCACATTATCAGGCTGGTGGCTCAGCAGGTGCCATATCCAGGGGTTCAAGAGTGAGCAGGAGGAAAAGAACATGACGAAGACATATGAGAAGAAAATTATGCTAGCTGGGATCGGGCAGGTTCTGTCGTGATGAGAAACATTCCCCAGATGTCACTGTTTCCACACACTATATTTATATCTTGTTCACATATATCTTGTTTATGATATGTGTTGAGGATAGGTCAGCAAGAAGGCTCTGGACACTGGAGTTACTCCGGGGCCAGGCTAGAAGAAGGTCTCTTCCAATATGAACTTGCATGATCACCCCACACAGGGAAGGGTAGGTGAACTATGTACCATTTCAGAGCTCAGTGGCCAAAGAAAGTCACGTGCTGTGCCTAACATCAGATGTGGTGGAAAAGCACTTATGGGTAACACAAAAAACAAACTGGTTGAACTTCTTTGCTGATGCCTTCATTCATGCATCCAGTTCTGTGGAGGATGTACTACTGTGCTGGGGTGTTGCCCTCAGGGCTGAGACTGCAGAGGTGGGCATGGTCCAGTGCTGTCACGGAGCTCATGTGAGACGGTGCAGACCAGTCACGTGCAAGCACACAATAAGCTAATGGAGAATAAAATCTAATGTGGCATTGTGTGTGTGGGGGAGTGCTATTGTAGACGGGCTGGCCAAGAAAGGCTTCTTGGGGGTGATGGCCTAGGACTTGACCACAGAGGAGGAGAAAGGTTAAGGGCAGGGAATTTTGGCCAAAACGGGCAGGGCCAGAGGGAGGAGGCACCAGGACCTTGGGCCCTGGAGCATGTAGGCAGGCTCAGGTCCCTCGAGGTCACTGGGGTCAGGGTGGTTGGCAGGAATTGGGGACCACAGTCCAGGGCTGTGTTTCAGTCATCACTTGTTGATTTGTTTGCATCACAAACCTCTGAGCGTGTATGTCCCAGCGGTAAGGGTGGAATGGCACATCACACCAACGTGCATTCTTAAACCTTGCTGCACCTAATTCAATGAATAAATTACAGATGCGATGATCTGGGCCACTGTGGGGAGAAAGTCTTAAGGGGGAATAGTATGGAGACCAGGCAGCAGGCTGTTGTAGGGTGTTCCATGCGAGGCTGACGGGAACTCGGAAGAGAACACTGGCAAAAGTAGATGGGTCTGGATAGCACCCCCCTTTCTTCCTAGGACTGCTGTAACCACCACAGACTTGATGGCTTCAAATAACAAATTCCTTCTCCAACAATTCTGGAAGCTGGAGGTCCCAAACTGAGGGATCCGCAAGGCCCCGTGCTCCCTCTGAAGGCTCAGGGAAAGAATCCTTCCTTGCCCCTCTTGAGTTTCTGGTGGCTTCTGGCAATTCTTGGCGCTCCCTGACATGTGGCTGCCTCACTTGTACCTCTGCTTCCATTTTCCTGTACCATGCAATGGTACATAACCCCAACACAGTCCCTTCATTCTAGAGCAGTGGCAGCTGCCATTACGAGTAAACAAACTTATTAATATCAAAGTACATATATGCTACAGGGTTTATAAGACAACGATGGAAAGAGGGCCAGGAAGTGGGGGAAGGCTTCTATGAGAAGGTGATGCTGAAGATGGATTCAGAGGAAGGAGCCAGGCAGGAAGAGCAATCAGGCCATGGAACTGACATGTGCAAAGGGACTGGGGTAGGTGAGGGCTTGGCATACTTGAGTCATGAGAAGAAGAGCAGAAAACAGTACAATTGTGTTTAGAAAACTAGGCTTGGGCCAGAGTATGAACGTAGAGGACTGAAGAGGGGTGCGTGCAACAGGGAGGATTTGGAGGAACAGTGTTCACAGGTTCAGAGAGTCCCCAAGATGCCAACACAGCCTCTAGAGTTTTCAGGCCCAGGTTTCAGTCCTGGCCTCATCCTTTGCCATCTGGGTGACCTTAGCCAAGCCTCTAACCTGTCTGATCAAAGGAATTTTGCCTTGGGCGGTGGCAGGGGGATGTGGAGGGATTTGGAGATGAATATGAGGTGCACAGCATGTGCCTGGCACGGAGAGATTGCTCTGTCCTTGTCACATGGGGCGTGGCTGAGTCCCCTCTGAAAGGAAGGGGCAAGGGCAGAGGGGGCCGGTCACCCGGGCACTGAAATCCCGGGTTTGTTAGCTTCTGAGCCCACCCCTCCATCATGTGCCTGAGAGCCAACAAACTCCAAGGGATGAACATATCTCCTCCAAGTCCCCAGCTCTTCAGGCTCTGGTCTTGGTGCTCCTGGTCCACCCTAGCCCCTGCAGCCCCTGAAGCCCCTGAAGCCCCCGACGCCCCCGACTCTGACCCGTCCTCCCTCCCTCTTTCTTTTTTTTTTAATGTTTATTTTATTTTATTTTTAATTTTTTTAACCTTTTATTTATTTTTGAGAGACAGAGAGACAGAGTGTGAGCAGGGGAAGGGCAGAGAGAGATGAGATACAGAATCCAAAGCAGGCTCCAGGCTCTGAGCCGTCAGCACAGAGCCGGATGCAGGGCTTGAACTCACAGACCGCGAGATTATGACCTGAGCCGAAGTCAGATGCCCAACCGACTGAGCCACCCAGGCGCCCCCTCCCTCCCTCTTTCTAAACACCCAAAGAGTATCTACTGGACACCTGCTCTTTTTAGATGAGTTGCCAACTGAACTTGGCGAGCTTCCAGCCGACTCTGGCATCTGCTCACCTGAGGGCTTCTCCCACTGGCTGACCCCGTTCTGGCCTCTCAGGTCCCCTCCCTTCGCTACAGGTAGGTGTGGGGCAGAGGGTCGAGGCATCCCCTGTGACCGCATGTGAAAGAAGTCTTTAATCCAGAGGTTTGCAATGATCCAAGGATATGTTGGGGGCCCCTGAACCTGCACAGGGGCATGTGAGACCTCGGGGATCAGAGTCCAGCTCCATCTCTCATGGCTTAATCTTCCCAGGCTTGATTCGGCTTTTAGGCAGAGGATGCTGAGCCCCACCACACGGGGCTGCTAACAGCATTAAATGGGAAGATGCACAGAAAGCCTTTGCTCCAGAGCAGGTTCCCAGGCCAGAAACAAAGATCCTGCCTGCTGGGAAGGCAGGTTATAGCTGGGTGCGTGATTTTTGCAAGTGGGAAGATGAGGGCTGGAATCCCAGATGACCCACTCACTAGCTGTGTGACCTTGGGCCAGGTGCTTAAACCATCTGAGCCTCACTTGTTCATCTGTAAAATGGGAATAATTGTGACTACCTCTGTTATTTGTTGGGAGGGTTCAATGAAATAGCCCTAAGAATGGGGTCTGGCACACAGCACCCCAGTATAGTACAATTACTAGAGTAAGCTGAACAAAAAAGCCAAGATCTTTTGAAGCTCTGAAGACCTTGAAGCCAGGAGGAAAAACAATGGTCATTTCAAATCTGCAAGCAGACTTGGTCCTTGCTGAGTTTTCTGCCTCTGATTGTGTACATGCTGTTCCCTCGGCCTGACTACCATTCCCCCCTTTTGTACTAGATTAACTCCTTCTTCCCCTTTGGATCTTGGCTAAATATTGCCACCAAAGAGCCTTTCTGCATCCTGGCTTAAATCCTCCCCATGTCACATGAATGTAAAGCAAGCGTGAGCCTGGGGAGAAGTGTGTGGGTTCCGAACCCAGTGGTGCACCAATCCTGCTTCCTCTCCCAGCTGTCCAGCACCAGCTCCTGGGGGCCAGCCCACCCAAGGAGTACGGCCTGTGGGCATCAAGGCAGCACTTGGCTTTGGGGTGTTTTTCACCCCAAATCGCACCCCGTGCCAAGCTCACATAAATGGGGCTTGGATGGAGTTGTTCAGGTTCAAGACCAAATAGAATCTCCTTCCCATAACCCTACTGCCCCTTCAGGACCCCAGATGTCTTGCAACCTACTGGTCCCTGAGCCGGAAGAGCATGTGAATAGGGAATAGAAACACACAAGGACCTTTAGGGGGACCCCCCTCTTGGAAACTTGGCCCCACCGCCTCGGAAGAGGTGCCTCTGGGGGAGAAGGAGTCATGAGTGCCCTCCACTCAGGAGCCTCAGTCTCTGCTGGTTTGGAAAGTCTGCGCTCCCTGATGCAAATAATCTTAGACTCTGCAGCAGTGCACTCACTGTGGACTTAATCTCCCTGTTCCTCAGTTTGCCCATCTGTGAGATGGGGGTAGTGATGGTGCCTGTCTTGCCAGGGCATGGTGAGCAGTGAATGGTTTACACAGAGGCTCAGAGCCCAGCCAGGATCTCACAAGCATGCAGTGGATGTTGGTGCCCAAAGGTGGTCCTTCCGTCACCACCGGTGGGATCTCTGCTGCCCGCATTCTCCAGTGTGTGCCCAGGTCTGGAGAAGGGGTGTCGAGGGAGCTGGTTGGAGATGCACATTGTCGGACTCTATCAGTCAGTTGGGGTCAGGGTTCTGGGGGCCGATCTGGCCATCCTGAGATGCCCCTCAAGCCCTGAGACTGGGGTGTTGGGTTTTTTTGTGCATGACTGATGGGGGACAGGAAGCTGAGGGCCTGCTGCCCGGGACTGAAGGGGTGAGACCTCATGGGGCTGCTGCTGCTTCAACAGGCCAGGAACTGGACGACCGGCGTCGTCGTTTGGTGCCTGCGTCCTGCCTTGGGATGGGCACGATGTGGGTGCTCTTGAGGCACAGGGTGGCCTCTCACGAGTTCAGCTGGAGTGCCAGGGTGACTGCTTGTCAAGGCACTCCAGGAACTCACAAGTTCAAGCACCTGCACAAACAGAAACCCTGCTCGATGTCTCCCTTCGCTCTTTCCCACAATTCTGATGCATCAAGGGAAAGAGGCATACATATCATGCTTGGAAAAACGGAAAGAGCAGGTGCACTCGGCTGCCAACAGAACATTCAGTTATGGGAGATGAGCATAAATTCCTTTTTCCAAAAAAGGTGCATCTCAGCCAAGCTCATTTACACAGTACCTAAGAGAGCAAGTCGGGGGCAAAAGCTAGGCTGGACCCCCCAACCCTCTGTCCTGAGCAGGTTGTGTTCCTGCTTAAGTGCTGTGTGGCCTTGCCATGTCCCCTGGTCTCTCCAAGCTCTCGTGGGATCTCTATCAGACTTGCAAGAGCTGAAGGTTTGGAGGGCTCAGCCCCTCCTCCCCTGCCTGGCGCACAGCGGGTGCTCAGTCCTACACGAATAAGAATAAGTGATGTGGGGCCCAAGGGAACATTTGGTTGCTGGGAGCCATCTTGGGCACGCAGGTTGACACTTTCCCTGCGTGAAAAGGTGGATGCTGCAAGGCTCCTGCCGCCAAATTGGCATCCAAAACGATCTCCTTCTAATATTAATCTTTCAGGATTGGATTTCTTGAATTGTCCTCGTTGGCCTTAAGGGATGTAATGCTCTTTTGTTTCATGGCATTTAAATAAAAAGGAAGGACCTGGAGCACAATGCTTTGACGGATAACATCTGAATGAAAATAGCCTGGCCAGAAGTCATCTTAAAGTTGCATCTTGGGGATGGGTTGCACAGATTGATAGCAGTTATGATCTGGCTAAATATTAATGTAACTTGTGTAAATGTTAGGCCCCTATTATATAAATTCACTCATTCATAAGCAAAGGAATTTAGACAAACCTTAGGGATTACCAGGAGGGTTACACCTCTCTCATTGTAGTTTAGGAAGCTAGACTCTTAACCTTTCTATAGACGATTAACACAAGTATTAAGATGATAATGTATGTGCCCTCTGTTTACTGAGACTTGCAGTAACAACCATAATAACCCCACTTGCTTCGTAAACATCCTGTTCTCTCCCCCTGCCACAAATGTACCTAATCCTACTTTAAAGACAGCATATGTTAATTAACTTAGGAGCAGAATCACAAAATAGCTAAGATAAGAATTGTTTCCTTTATGGTCTAAAAAAGAATGATGTAAAACAACTTGCAAGACTGAGGAAATCACCGCTTTGCTGACAAAACACATTGTTGTTAAAGATACCAAACTGTGCTTACTGATGGGATGTCACTCACTCATTGCTGTAATGCCACTTATTACCTTTAAATAAAATACTGAGATCAGCAGAGCGGAGATGTCAGAATTGCCAGAGATGCCTGCTTGGTGATCAGACTACATCTCGTGGCTCTCTCATTCCTTTCGCTGACCGTCCATCTTTTGGGGATCCCTGGACTCGCTGGAGCTGGACTCCAGCAGTAGGTGGCCTGTGCCTGCGTCGCAGGAGGCCATGAGCACCCAGGCCCATTGGGGAGCATGGCTCATTCAGGCGCAGAAGCCCTGGTGCTGCCCAACACTTCCTGGATAATCAGGTGGTGCTTATATCTTCTCAGAACCTGAGCCCCTCCAGTGAGGACGTGTGGCCTCTGCCTGCCCCACCCCTGGCCCCCCGCCAGGCATGTGACCAGTCCCATGGATGGAGGGGAAGGAGGCGGATGTTTCACCCCCACCTGGTAGGGGCTCTTCTCCCTGAGGAGACATGGAGGGGCAATAGTAACCTGAGAGTGTTCTTGTTCAGCCCAGCTGCTGGACGCAGGACAGCAGGACCAAAGCTGCCATCTCCCCAAGTACCACCTCTAACCCAAGGGGCAGGTCTCCTCCCTTGTCCCGTGTGTGGTGTGTCTGCTGAACAGATGAGGGACCCAGAGTAGGACAGCAGTGACAGTCCCATTGCATGGTTCCTACAGGGCCAGATGCCTCTCTTCCCTGTCACAGCCTGGAGTGGAACACGCTCCAGTGTCCCTTTAATGGATGAGGAAATGGAGGCTGGGGTGTGGGTGTCTGATCTGAGCCTCTACAACTGATCTGTTGCAAACTCCAGTCTTTGTGATTTTAAAGCTCTTTACTTTTAATGTGTATTTTTACTGTGGAGAAACATAAAAAAACTATCTATTATTAATGTTTTAATGTAACCACTATTTTTTTAATGTTTATTTTTGAGAGCAACAGAGTGCAAGCAGGGAAGGGGCAAAGGAAGGAGCTGTCAACACAGAGCCTAACGGGGGCTCAAACTCACGAACCACGCGAGAACATGACCTGAGCTATAGTCAGACGCTTAACCAACTGAGCCACCCAGGTGCCCCTTAACCACTGTAAAGCATACTTTTCAGTAGTATTAAGTAAGTCTGTTATGTGCAAGTGTCCCACTATCCATTCTCCAAACACTCCTCACCCTGCACAAGAAACTCTGCTATTAGAGGATGACTCCCATCCCCTTCCCCCAGCCCTGGGCAGCCCTTGTACTTCCTGTCTCTGAGTTTGGACTATATGTCTCATGTAGGTACAGTGATACAGTATTTGTTTTTCTGTCTTTGACTTGTTGCACTTAACGTAAGTTCCTCCAGTTCCATCCATGTCATAGCGGGTCAGAACTTCCTTCTTCTCTAAGGCTCTGGGATGTTCCCTCATAGGGATGGGCCACATTGTGCTTATCTGTTGGTCCTTCAGTGGAGCCTCGGGCTGCTAGTTCCAGGTATTAGCTATTGTGAGTGATGCTGCTTTGAACATGGGTGTGCAAATATCTTGCAAGACCCTCTTTCAGTTCTCTGGGGGTCTATACCCAGAAGGGGAACTGCTGGGCCATACGGTAATTCTGGGTTCAATTTTCTGAGGAACCACCTACTGCTTTCCTTAGGGGCTGCACCACTGACTGATATTCTCACCAACCGTGTACAATGGTACCGATTTCTCTGTATCCTCACCAACTCTTATGTTCTGGGTTTTTTGTTTGTTTGTTTGTTTTTGATAACAGGTGTCCTAAAGGATAGGAGGCAGTATCTCACTGTAGCTTTGATTTGTATTTCCTTAATGATTAGTCGCGTTGAGCCTTTTCTCATAGTTTTTGGCCCTTTGTATATCCTCTTGGGAGAAATGTCTAGTCAAGTCTTTGGCCCATTTTTGGGTCTAATTGTTTGGTTTTTGGAGTTAATTTTTAAGAGTTATGTATATACTTTGAATACTAACCTACTATCAGATACATGATCTACAAATATCTACTCTGTAGGTTGATTTTTTTAAAAATCTGGCTACACGGTCCTTAGATTGTTAATTTTTTTTTATTTTTCGTTAGTCTAATTGATCAATTTTTGCTTTTGTTCCTTGTGCATTTGGAGTCATAGCCAACAAATCATTGTCGAGTTCAATGTCATGAAGGTTTTGTCCTGTTATCTTTTAAAAGTTTTACAGTTTTTGGCCTTACATTTAGGTCTTTGATCAAATTTGAGTTAATTTTTGTATATACTGTGAGGTTAAGGGTTGAGCTTCATTCTCTGGTATGTGAATATCCAGTTTTCCCAGCACTGTTTGTTGAAAAGACTACCCCTTTCCCCACGGAATAGGCTTTGGAACTCGTGTCAAAATCCTTTGATCATATACATATGTGGGAGTGTATTTCTAGTTCTTCCATTCTATTCCACTTGTCTGTATGTCTGTCTTTATGTCACAGTACAAAGATTTGATGAATGTAGCTTTCTAGTAAGCTTTGAAATCAGGAGGTATGAGTTCTCCAGCTCTGTTCTTTTCAAACATGAGTTTAGCTACTCAAGTTCCCCTGAGAATCCATATGAACTTTAGGTTTTTCTCTCTCTGCATAAAAGGTCATTGGGATTTTAATAGAGCTTGCCCTGAATTGGTAGTTTAGATTGCTTTGCAACATGCTAAAAAACAAAATTGTGGTAAATTCGAAGATCTAACTGGATTATGTGATTCATGAATCAGGCGGCACCTCATGTAGCAAGTTGAGAGGTGCTCCAAGGAGTTGTACGAAATGGAAGGTTTTTATAGAAGGAGAGGGTGGGGGCAAGAAGGTTACTAGCAAAAGAAAAGGATTGTTGCAAATGAGGCCAGTTCCTAGGAAGAAGAGCAGGGTGTCTGCGCATTACCTCCTTTTTTTATTTGAGGATGGAGAAGGCTCAAGTGGCAGACTCACTGGCACAGGTTAAAAAATTCATGACTGGTTAGGACTTTGTTTCTGAGGGAGTTGAAACTCCAATTAGATTGTGTTTTAAGAATCAGTTTGGGAATTCCATCTACACGATGCTATCTTGGACCTGTGAGTGTTTTTTTAATAGTGGTATTGACATTGTAACAATGTTTTATAACCCATGAATATGGCATTTCCACTTATGTATATCTAAAGTTTTTACCTCTTTGGTTGGGTTAATTCCTAAGCATTTTATTCTTTTTGACGCTTTTGTATGTGGGATCATTGTCATAATTTCCCTTTTGGGTTGTTCAGTTGGTGTGCAGAAATGCAGCTGACTTGTGTGTTAGTATCCTCCACTTTGCTGAAATTGTTCATTAGCTCTAACAGTTTTGTTTATTTTTGTGGGGAATACTTAAGGCTTTCTACATAGACTATCCTATCATCTGTGAACAGGAGTAATTTTACTTCTTTCCAACTTGGATGCCTTTTTTTTTTTTTTGCCTAGTTGTTGTGGCTAACACTTCTAGTACCATGGTGAATACAAGTGGTGAAATTGGGCACCTTTGTCTTATTTCTGATCTTAGAGGAAAAGTGGTCAGTCTTTCACCATTAAGTAAATAGGAGGCCTACTGTGGATTTTTCATATTTGGCTTTTATTATGTGGAGGCAGTTTCCTTTATTTCTAGTTTATTGAGTTTTTTATGTTTATTTTTGGAAGAGGACAAGTGGGGGAGGGACAGAGAGAGACGGGAACGGAGGATCCAAAGTGGGCTCTGCGCTGACAGCAGTGAGCCCAATGAGGGGCTGGAACTCACAAATTGTGAGATCATGACCTGAGCCGAAGCCCGACACTCAACCAATGAGCCACCCAGGCACCCCGTTTGAGTGCTGACGAGACAGTTGTGTTGAATTTCGTCAAACAATTTTTCTGTGCCTATTGAGATGATCCAGTGGCTTTTCCCTTCATTCTGCTGATGTGGCACATTACGTTGATCTATTTTTATGTGTTGAACCATTCCTGCATTCAAGGAATAAATACCACTTGGTCATGGTATATAGTTCTCTTAATATGCTGCTGAATGTGTGAATATTATAATTTTCTTGAAGAATTTTACATCAATGTTCACCAGGGATGGCAGTCCATAGTTTTTTTTGTAGTGTCTTTGTCCTGGTTTCAGGAAAATGCTGGCCTCATAGAATGAGTTAGGAAGTCTTCCCTCCCCTTCAATTTTTGGGGAAAAGACCGAGGTTTGGCATTAGTCCTTTAAAATGTCACCAGGGGTGCCTGGGTGGCTCAGTCGGTTAAGTGGCCGACTTTAGCTCAGGTCATGATCTCAATGGTCCATGAGTTTGAGCCCTGCGTGGGGCTCTGTGTTGACGGCTCAGAGCTTGGAGCCTGCTTAGATTCTGTATCTCCCTCTCTCTCTGTCCTTCCCTTGCTCACTCTCTGTCTCTATGTCTCTCAAAAATAAAATAAAAATGATAAAAAATAATAAAAAAAAATGTCACCAGAATTCACCAGTGAAGTCACTGGGTCCAGGCCTTTCCACTGTCAGGAGAATTTTGGTCACTGAATCAGTCCCCTTACTAGTTACAGGTCTCTTCAGATTTTCTATTTTGGGGTTCAATCTTGGTAGGTTTTTTTTCTTCCAAGTTTTTCCTTAAATTACAGTTAACAAGCACTGTAACATTAGTTTTAGGTGTAGAATTTACTAATTCAGGGTTTTGAGCGTCTAAGAATTTGTTACATGTAGGTTCTTCAACTTCTGGCATGAAGTTGTTTACAGCACTCTTGTTACCCTTTTTTATTTCTGAGGAATCTGTAACGACATCCCCATTTTCACTTCTGATTTTAGCAAGTTGAGTCTCCCCCCCCCCTTAGCTTTGGGTTCAGTTTATCCTTTTTCTGGCTCCTTAAGGATTTCAGTTTGTCCTTTTTTATGGTTCCTTAAGGATTTTAGATCTTATTTTTTAATGTGAGCATCAAGCTATGAATTTCCCCCAGAGCGCTGGTTTTGCTGGATCCCAGAAGTTTCGCTATTTTGTATATTCATTTTCATTTGTCTCAAAGTATTTTTTTAGATAAAATTTTTCATATTGGCTAACATACAGTGTGTACAGTGTGCTTTTGGTTTTGGGGATAGATTCCCATGTTTCATCCCTTGCATACAACACCCAGTGCTCATCCCAGCAAGTGCCCTCCTCAATGCCCGTCACCAGTTTTCCTTCTCCCTCCCCCCCATCAACCCTCAGTTTGTTCTCTGTGTTGAAGAGTCTCTTCTGGTTTGCCTCCCTCCCTCTCTGTAACTATTTTTCCCCCTTCCCTTTCCCCATGGTCTTTTGTTCTCAAGATCCACATATGAATGAAAACATATGATAACTGTATTCCGCTGACTGACTTATTTCACTCAGCATAATACCTTCCAGTTTCACCCACGTTGCTGCAAGTGGCATGATTTCATTCTTTCTCATTGCCAAGTAGTATTCCATTGTATATATAAACCACATCTTCTTTATCCATTCATCAGGTGACGGACATTTAGGTTCTTTCCATCGTTTGGCTATTGTTGAAAGTGCTGCTATAAACATTGGGGTACATGAATCAGCACTCCTGCATCCCTTGGATAAATTCCGAGTAATGCTATAGCTGGGACATAGGGTAGTTCTATTTTTTAATTTTTTTGAGGGATCTCTACACTGTTTTCCGGAGCAGATGCACTAGTTTGCATTTCCACCAATAGTGCAAGAGGCTTCATGTTTCTCCACATTCGCATCAGCATCTGTTGTTTCCTGAGTTGTTCATTTTAGCCACTCTGACCAGTGTGAGGTGGTATCAGAGTGTGGTTTTGATTTGTATTTCCCTGATGACGTGTGACATAGAGTATCTTTTTGTGTGTGTTTTGGCCACCTGGATGTCTTCTTTGGAAAATGTCTAGACACGTCTTCTGCCTATTTATTCACTGGATTATTTGTTTTTTGGGTGTAGAGTTTGGTAAGTTCTTTATAGATTTTGAATACTGTTTATCTGACATACCATTTGCAAATATCTTTTCCCACTCCATCAGTTGCCTTTCAGTTTTGTTGACTATTTCCTTTGCAGTACAGAAGCTTTTGATCTAGATGGAGTCCTGATCATTCATTTTTGCTTTTAATTCCCTTACCTTTGGAGACGTGTTGAGCAAGAAATTGCTGTGGCTGAGGTCAAAGAGGTTTTGCCTGTTTTCTCCTCCAGGGATTTGATGGTTTCCTGTCTCACATTTAGGTCTTTTATCCATTTTGAATTTCTTTTTGTGTATGGTGTAAGAAAGTGGTCTAGTTTCACTCTTGTGTATGTTGCTGTCCAGTTCTCCCAGCACCATTTGCTAAAGAGACTCTTTCCATTGGATACTCTTTCCTGCTTTGTCAAAGATTAGTTGGCCATATATTTGCAGGTCCAACTCTGGGTTCTGTATTTTTTAATAATTTTTTAAATGTTTATTTATTTTTGAGAGACAGAGCATGAGTGGGGGAAGAGCAGGGAGGGAGACACAGAATTCAAAGCAGGCTCCAGGCTCTGAGCTGTCAGCCCAGAGCCTGATGCCAGGCTCGAACCGATGACTGTGAGATCATAACCTGAGCTGAAGTCAGACACTTAACTAACTGAGCCACCCAGGCAACCCCTGGGTTCTCTATTCTATTCCATTGGTCTATGTGTCTGTTTTTGTGCCAATACAGTACTCTCTTGATGATTATGGCTTTGTAGTAGAGGCTAAACTCTGGGATTGTGATGCCTCCCACTTTGGTTTTCTTCTTCAGTAGTACTTTGGTATTCAGAGTCTTTGGTCATTCCTTACAATTTTTGGATCATTTGCTCTAGCTTTGAGAAGAATGCCAGTGCAATTTTGATTGGGATTGCATTGAATGTGTAGATTGCTTTGGGTAGTATTGACATTTTAACAATATTTATTCTTCCAATCCGTGAACATAGAATGTTTTTCCATTTCTTTGGGTCTTCTTCAATTTCCTTTATAAGCTTTCTATAATTTTCAGATCTTTTACATCTTTGGTTAGGTTTATTCCTAGGTATTTTATGGTTCTTGGTGCAATTGTAAGTGGGATAAGTTTCCTTATTCTCTTTCTGTTGCTTCATTATTGGTGCATAAAAATGCAACCGATTTCTATACATTGATTTTGTACCCTGCGACTTTGCTGAGTTCATGGATCAGTTCCAGAAGTCTTTTGGTGGAGTCTTTCGGGTTTTCCATGTAGAGTATCATGTCATCTGTGAAAAGTGAAAGTTTGACATCTTCTTTGCCAATTCGGATGCTTTTTATTTCCTTTTGTTGCCTGATTGCTGATCCTAGGACTTCCAACACTATGTTAAACAACAGTGGTGAGAGATCGTATTCCTGATCTCAGGGGGAGAGCTCTCAGTTTTTCCCCATTGAAGATGATGTTAGCTGGATGTTTTCATATATGGCTTTTATGATGTTTAGGAAAGTTCCTTCTATCCCGACTTTCTTGAGGGTTTTTATTAAGAAAGGATGCTGTATTTTGTCAAATGCTTTTTCTGCATCTATTGACAGGATCATATGGTTTTTCCCCTTTCTTTTATTAATGTGATTTATCACGTTCGACTAATTTGCAAATATTGAACCATCCCTGCAGCCCAGGAATGAAGCTCAGTCTATAGTGGGGGCACCACTGAATTATGATGTAGACACTCCACCTTGCCGATGGAGAGGTGTCACACCTGCAAGGCCCATTGACACAGGGGAACGTCCTATCCCCGATGGAGGGGTGTCATGCCTGCACCACCCAATTGAAGAAGGGGCACCCCACATAAACGATGGAGATACTCCCACGTCGAAGATGGAGGGTTGTCATGCCTGCAAACCCTCTCGACTATGGGAGCATCCCATATAGACAATGGAGGGGTGTCAGATGACACCCCCTATAGATGAAGGGGGAACCCCCCATCCATAATGGAGGCAACGGCCATCAACAATAGAAGAGTGTCAATCTTATTCTCCCATCGAGGAAAGAGGCATCGACAAAAGATGCAAACTCCCTCAACGATGGAGCTGTGACAGACAGTCCTACAAACGCTGGCACAACCAACAGTGGAGGGGTGTCACGCTTGCAACCCCCTCACTGACAGTGGAGGGGTGTCACACATGCACCACCCTGCCCCCCACTGACGGTGGAGGGGTGTCACGCATGCACTCCCCCGCCCCCCACCAACGGTGGAGGGATGACGTCACTATGAAATCTGACATTACCTGGGCAATGGAAATGGCTGAGGTCATCATCAAAGGGTCTGTGGCTTGGAGCCCCGCATCTGGGCCTCTTAGTTTCTGAGTTAAAAGCCCCCATTGGGCCCTCTGGGTGTTTAATTTTGAGTCCCATCTTGTTCCTCTGGGTTTCTGAGTTCGAGCCCCACGTCTGGCTCCTGTGCTTTCCGTTTGAGCCCTGCATCTGGCGATTTCTGTTTCCAAGATCGAGCCCTATCTTGTGCTCCCATAGTGTGCGAGTTTGAGCCCCGCATCGGGCCCTCTGGGTTTTTGAGTTCGAGCCCCGTGTCAGGCCGCTGCCATGTGCAGGTTCCAGCCCCGCATTGGGCACTCTGCATTTTCGATTTCCAGCCCCCCATTGGGCTCTCTGAGTTTTCGAGTTTGAGTCCCTCGTTGGGTTCCCGTGTTGTGCAAGTTCGAGACTCCCGTCGGGCTCCTTCGAAGCGCAAGTTCGAGCCCCTCAACGCGCCCACTGGGTTTTCGAGTTCGAGCCCCCGGTTGGGATGCCATGATGTGTGAGTTCGAGCCCTGAGTCAGGCTCCTGCGGTGTGCAGGTTCGAGGCCTGCATCGGACCCTTTCTGTTTCCAAGTTTGAGCCCCGCCTTGTGCTCCCACGGTGTGCAAGTTCGAGCCCCGCATTGGGCTCTCTGGGTTTTCAAATTTGAGCCCTGAGTGGGGATCCCAAGGTGTGCGAGTTCGAGCCTAGTGTGCAGCTTCTGTGAAGTGTGAGTTCGAGCCCCGCGATGTGCTCCCCCGGTGCGCGAGTTGGAGCCTCGCATCAGGCCTTATGTGTTTTCGAGTTCTAGCCTCGTGTGGGGCCGCTGCGGTATGCAAGTTTGAGCCCCGCAATGTGCCCACTGGGGTTTCAAGTTCAAGCCCTGCTTCGGCTCCCGGGCTATGAGAGTTCGAGCCCTGAGTTCGAGCCCTGATCGGGGCCCTCTGGGTTTTCGAGTTCAAGCCCCGTGTTGGGTTCCTGTGGTGTGCGAGTTCGAGCCCCTCATCATGCCCGCTCGGTGTTCGAGTTCGAGCCCCGCACAGGGATGCCATGATGTGCAAGTTCAAGCCCCACGTTGGGCTCACACGATGTGTGAATTCACGCCCCGCTTCTGGCTCCGTAGTGTGTGAGTTTGAGCCTCACGTCGGGTCCTCTGTGAATCCGAGTTCGAGCCCCCCATCAGGTCCTCTGGGTTTCCGAGTTCGAGCCCCAGATCGGAATGCCTCGGTGGGTGAGTTCGATCCCAGTGTCAGGCCCTCTGAGTTTCTGAGTTCAAGCTCCACATCCGGTTCCCTCCATATGGGAGTTCGAGCCCCGAATTGGGCTCTGTGCTGAACTTGGAGCCTGCTTCAAAAACTCTCTCTCGGGGCGCCTGGGTGGCTCAGTCGGTTGAGCGTCCGACTTCGGCTCAGGTCATGATCTCGCGGTCTGTGAGTTCGAGCCCCGCGTCGGGCTCTGTGCTGGCAGCTCAGAGCCTGGAGCCTGCTTCACGCTCTGTGTCTCCCCTTCTCTCTGACCCTACCCCACTCATGCTCTGTCTCTGTCTCAAAAATAAATAAACATTAAAAAAAAAAACTCTCTCTCTCTTTCTCTCTGTCCCTTCCCCACTTGTGTTCTGTCTCTCTCTCTCTCTCTCTCTGTCTCAAAAACAAAGAAACATACAAAACTATTTTAAATCAAGCATTTCCTGGGTGGCTTTTTTCACTTTCACTGCTGATGAAGCAGACATCTGTCTCATCCAGTTTTCATTTGCTCTGTTTGGGATAGTGGACGATATAGACCAGATTTCCCCAGCCAGTATCGGAGATGTGCAGAATTTCTTCTCCCACCTGGACACCTCTTATCCACTGAGACACTGGATTCCTGGAGCGCATCCCGCATGCTCCCGGAAACCAGGCTGTCACCGTGGACAGCAGCACTGTCCCATCATCTTTGGATGGTATTTCAGTGGGCTCATCATTCTCATCTTTGGTTCCCCGAATATCTTCTGACATCTCTTCTTTCTCTGCTAGGCCACTGCTAGGAAGCCCGACAGGGAACCTGGAGCAGTGAGGGATCCAGGAGCCACCCAGCTATCACTTTGCTCCCACAAAATGGGCATCTTGGAACTCTTGATGGAAGAGGAAAAAACCCCACAACCACCACCGCCGCCACCAGCATGGAAGAACCCTGCACTAAATGTGGAGAAAACGACCACCCACCCCTAAAAGGAGACTGAGGCAGGGGACCTGGAGGATACATACGGCGCTGATCAAGTATTTTGGATCAAGAAGTGATGTCGTCTTTTGGACTGGTGAGTCCAAATCTAAATCCCTCAGAGTTTCTTTTCTTCTGCGAGGTTACCCCAGCCTCAATTGTTGGTCCATGTGGAGATTTGTTGTCCCTAATGGTTGTATGGTTGTAGTCTCTTTGGGTCAGCTAATGGGTCTTGCTTATGAAAGGAGAAATATTTCTTAGTCATACTAGCATTCTTGTGTCCATTGTGAAATGAATCCAGGATGAAGTTAGGAGCTGGTTGCATACTTTTTGGTATGAAGTTCTTAAGATCTTAAGATCACGTACGAATGCCAGAGGCCTACTAAAAACTCTCATCGCCACATCCCAATCAGCCCCCTATGGTCTGGGAAACATATTTGCATGTAGGTGCAGACATCAGGCACTGCCTCATGACTGCTTGCTCTCTTCTGTGCTCTGTTCTAAAAAGTTAAAATGCAGAGTGGCTGGAACATAGACCATGGGTGATAGAAGGTGTTTGTTCTTGCAGGAGAGGCATACTGGCAGCAGGGACATGATCGAGAGATGGGTGAACTGTGAGCAGCAGATCCAAGAAACAAAAAAGCCAGTAGTTAGGATAGGCGGTGTCAGGGATGCTTCCTTGGGAAGCTCACTGCTTTCCTGTTCAACGAGCCATGGCTTAGACTTGCAGACATGTGTGCCAAAGCTCCACTGGGACCTAGGATTGCCCAGGTGTCTCTACTCTGTGCTCTTCAGCCATAATCCAAGCTGTGTCCTTCTCACCTCCGAAGACCAAGGGAATCAGTAGTCTCTGCAAATTACATCCTAGGTCTTCACAGTTTGCAAAAGGATGACACTGGGGACCCGGCTTCCTGATGCAGTATTTTTTGACCCCAAGCTGTCTCCTCATTGGCCACCTGGGGCATTTTGCAAACAGGGCCCACATTTGCTAATTCAGCTGCATAGAAGTTAATAAGATCAAATAAGGTCCTTACATTACATCAGTTGACATGAAATCCAATTAGATAGTTCTGAAAATCTGAGTTGACAGAGAAAGCTGTTCCCACCAGTGACTTTTCCAGAAAATGAGCCCTGACTCATGAAGCATCAACTCAAAGATTTGGCCTGTAGTTCAGACTCCCCCCTGTAAGCTCCCTTTCCATGGCTTGTGTCAGGTCTCCTGCTGCTGCCAAGTGGGGATCAGCCCCAGGGTTGACCTCCTCTCCATGAAATTGTATGCGGCCTCAACATAAGCAGATGGGCCGCTGGCATGGAAGCTGGAAGGGGGAACTAACAGCATCTCATCCCAGATGTAATTTCTAAGGGGATCCAGTGTGCAGAGCAGAGCCACCGGGTGTGTGGTGCTGACATAGAGAGATGTTGTTTTGGAACAACCCCTGGACACCCCCATCCCACCTCCTCCTGCCAGCAGCAGATACTGAGAAATTCCATTACCAGGCAACTATGGGGCATCAGCCCAGGGAGGTCGAGGACAGCAAATTGCTCCCCACTGTGGGCCTATCCATGGAAGCATCAAGTCATCTTTGGCCTCAACCACTATTTCAGAAAAACACTTGAAAAATCCAATCTCGGCATTTATTTCCAAGGTTCTAAGACACATCTGAGGAAGGAAAGATGAACAACAATGCAAAAAGAGCCTCTCAGCCCAGCCATGCCCACCAGCCCTGAGGTCCAGGGGTCCAGGGGTCCAGAGGGAAGGACTCATGGGGTTGGGGAAGACAGTTTCCTCAGCATTTCCTCCACAAGGGTGTCACTTTCTAGGCTTGTCCCCCTCCAGCCTGCAGATATCCAACAGAATATGTGGGCTTTCTGGAAACTTGAGGGCTGTAGTGGGTGGTGGGGACATCGTAGGGGTGTGCTTTTGAGGAAAGATGCCATACGTTTAAGACCCCAGACCTGGGTGCTCTGAGGATGGGCTGGCTATAGGTGTGTTCAGTGGTCATGGACAATGAGCAGGTCTCTGTGGTCAGTGGTGGGCCTGAGGTCAGTGGGCTCCCTGCAATGCCCCTCTTACACAGAGTGGAGTTTTCCATCTCTGTAACCCCAGTGACTGGCTAGGGCCTGTGCCATAGTAGGTGCTAAGGAGATGTTAAAAACAGAATATTAGAACTAGTCCAGCCCCATATGCTGCTCTCCCTCTCACGCTGCCCTGCTATCCCCCTTGAGGCCTCCTTGGCACCATGCATCTGGAGGACCAGTGCCTGGACAGAAGCTGTGCCCACCAGTGGCCAACAAGAATTCCTTGAATGCCTGATGTGTTAGGGAACTGGTCTTGATCCCAGTGTGAAGGCTGAGGAGAGAGTTACTGGGGTGTGGTGGGGGGTCAGGGTGCGAAAGGGAAGGGATTGGGTTTGGTGGCTGGAATCCCCCAAGACTCTGACACTTGGAGAGGTCCAGAGACGGTGTTTGTGGGTAAGGTGTGCGCCTTCCCTCCCATCCCATTTTATCCCTCTCTGGACCACCTCTCAGAAATCTTCATGGGAGGGCCCCCTTGTAGGTAACTTCTGGTGTGTCTGATGACCAAAGTGTCACCTGGAGCACATGCTTGGGCAAGGGGTCCCCCATCAGGATTCTGCCCCTAAACCACGAGATGCATGTGCAAACTTGGAACACCCCTCTCCAGGACAATATCCTCAATCACGACTGAGAGAAGGAGCCCCCTGGCAAGGAAGCGGGTGCTTGGTCCTCATGCCCTCAGACAGGGCCTTTCCCATATGTGAGGGAGGCATTTGGTGTGCTGTTGTTCATCACTTTCCTGCTGTCCAGTCCTTGACTCTCCCCACAGGGGCCCTTGCAGGGAAAGCTCCTTGGGGTTCATCCCTTTCAATTTCCCTCTTCCTTCCCTCATTGAAGAGGGTTCTGAAACGTAGTCTCTTGTTCTCTTATAAAGCCACTGTTTCAGAGTTGGAAACCTCACCAGAAGACACCTGAGCCTAGCGTTGCCTTTGCTGGAACTTAATCAGAGGAACTCAGGAGGAAATCAGAACCACTGCAGCTCCCGCCAATGTCCCCACTGGGAATGGATCCCATCATGGCACCAGGGCTCTTTGACTTCAGGACAGTCCTGCCCTCCATACCAGTGCTCCTCCTTCCTCTCAGCTGTTGTGGGGTTTTAGTTAGTTTTTGTGTGTGGTGTAAGATAGGGGTCTGGTGTTGTGCTTGGGACTGTCCAGTTTTCCCAGCACCATTCATTGAAGAGACTCTCCTTTCACCATTGTGTATTCTTGCCTCCTTTGTTTTAAATTTATTGATCACATATGTGTGCATTTGCTTCTGGGCTCTCTAGTTAGCTCCATCGGTCTTTCTGTCTCTTAACCCACAGCATACTGTTTTGGTTACTATGGCTTTGTAATATGGTTTAAGATCAGGGAATGTGATGTCTCTTGGTTTGTTCTTCCTTATACAGATAATGTGGCTATTCATGGTCCTCTGTTGTTTCATACGGATTTTAGGAAAATTCTAGTTCTGTGCAAAATGGTACTAGAATGTTGATTGGCAGGGATTACATAGAATCTGTACATCACTTTGGGTAAAATGGACAATTCTATAAATGGACATTTCCAAAATGGGGAAATCATTATGGTTTCCCCATTAGAATCCAATCCAGAGGCTACTTCAACTGTCATCACCTGCCATAACTCTGTGACAATGACTTTTTCTGTTGTGACCTACTTTACTTTGCCTGAGACTTTCACTCACTGTACAACCATGATTGATTTAAAGGTCACAGAGGGCTCTAATCTGGGCAGTTTTTCTGTGTGGCTTCTGTAATTCAGTATGTGTTCAGTCTGCATTCATGTTGTGCCATGTTTTAGTACTTCACTCTTGGCCATAAGTGTGGTTCAATATACAAAACATAATAGCGATCATTTAAAAGATTTTAAGTCTACAGTGTATGCCACTAAGCATATTCTCATTGGGCACACATCACCACCTCCCACCTTGAGAATGTTTAAATTTTCACCTAGTGAAATTCTGTGTATATGAAACATTAACTTCTCATTTCCCTTTCTCTTCTGCCTGGCAACTATATTTTACTTTTTGTATATGAATTTGATTATTTTGGATATCCCAAACAAGCAGAATCTTATAATATTCTTTTCCACAATTGGATGATTACCCTTGTCTTACCTCTACATACATAAAACCTTTTGTAATTTTCCTTCAATCCATTCCTGTCATTTGAAGAGTGATTTGAGGTCTTCCACTGGTTCAGAGGAATAAGAAAGCATGTCAGCTTGCATACTAGATTCCTGGGAGGAAGGTACAGGTTTAATTCTTGATATGTGAGTCTATCAAGAATGGCCTTTTTGTTTTACTATAGTGGGAGTACATAGTACAATCCAGTAAGGATCCCTTCCATTTTGGAGTTAAATCGCTATTTGTATTAGACTTCTAATCTTTTAATACATCATGTCTCCTGGGTTTATATGGGGTGGGTTTCTAGTAACTGTCAGATCAGGTTCAGGAAACAAAGGAAGTTTTGGCAAGCTGCTCTGCTTGGGAATATTTCTTAAAGTGCCCACCCTGGGGTAGACTAACCACAGTTAGCTCCAATTAGAGCCATTACTTGGGAAATCAATGAGGGAGATGCCCCCACCTCTATTAGAAGGAGGAACAGAGGGAGAGAGAGAGTGTGTGTGTTAGTGTCCCCTTCATTTGGGATGGCTTGTGTTTCCTTCAGTGACCTCGATTTTCTTGAAGAAGGCCTATGTAGACCTCCAATATGTCAGGAGGGAGTTTAGTAGCCAAACACATTTGGGTAAACACAGTCTGTAAGAGGCTTTTTGGTCTGGGTTTTCATTTAGAGGTGTCAAGGCCTGGACTTAGGTTACCTCCATCTATTTGTCCTGTTTCCTGCAGAGAAGATCTAACTTCTAGATCCTACTGAGGCCATACAGTGTTACAGGAGATCAGTCCTTTCCTAAATTTTGCAATCCCAATGGTTTCCAGTGGGTTAAAATGGCATCCCTAGGGAGACTCCCTGGGGACCAAAGAGAAACTCCCAGGTTCCTCCTGGAGAGAGAGAGATCAATTACCATGAAAATTCCCCCTCCCCACCCCCAACTGATGTGGCATCCCACGTGCAAGATATGTCAGAGGTTCCTGAGATGTCAAAGTGACCTGAGGCATTCCTGGAACCAAATTGCTATGATCACCTACCAGCTGACTAAGGGCTCCTGAAGGAGGGAGGCCGGCCCTCCCTCAGCTTCCCCTTTGAATTCTAGACTATAAATGGGTGCTCATGTATGGACCGGGTTTGTCTTACTGAGAAGGCCATGCTGTACTGCTCCCGGGGTGGGGGTGGACGCTGTGCTGCTCTGCACTATGGCTTGCCTTGTAGAGAAGGCCAGGAAAAACCCGCCATTTTTAACCCATGGAAAACACTGGAATATTTTTACAAGATTACCCAATTCTGTAATTGAGGCAATTGACCGAAAACACTAAAGACAGAATTCCATCATGATATAAGTGACATTCCAACACATATAGTCTTTACAGCCAGCTTCCCTAGGAAACAGTCTCTGGGTTTTAATTCAGTCAGGGTACTGGTTTCTGCTGGCTCCCAGTGGAAGTCTCCGCCAGAATTGGCTAGACCAAGGATGTTCAGGGGATCACATTGAACCACTGAGGAGGAAACCTCACACAGAGTCTTAAGATTGGTAACTGTCCTGGTGACTTCGGTGACTGTCCCATGCCCAAAACAGACAACTTTGTATAAGGACGGGAATAAAGAGAGGGCATAAAGAGTTTCTGGATCTTATTACCATTCTTCCCAGGGAAACTGACTTCCAGCCAAAAAACAGGCTTTCTTCTCTCTGTAGAGTAGCCACAGGTGACAGGATTGCAGCCTGAGCAATCGACATGAAAGTTTTGCACTAAGGCCATACTTCTCCAAAGGCCCTGAAATGAAACTCAAAGAAGGAAAGAATACCCATCAAGTTTACATCCACTCAGAGTCCAGAAGAAATGACTCATCGCCTCACGGGTTGGGCGCATATAAATAATAAGGTTTTGGGAGTGATAGTGGGGTTCGCGGGGTCTGAATCCAATGGCCAGGAAAGAATTCTTGAAGATGACTTTGGTGCAACAAGGTGGTTTTATTAAAGCTTGGGGAGAGTACCTGTGAGCAGGAAGAGCTGCCCCTTGTGTTTGAACGGGTTAAATTAATCTACGGTTTCCAATGAACTTTGGTGTAGATTTTTAAGTTTGTGTATACATTTTATTTCCTATGGTTTCTAATTGTTCCTTAACTATTTTTTGGTGAAGTTGGGGGATAATGGGCTCCACTTTAGTGTCAATTTCCAAAATGTAATTGATTCACCAGGCGGCCAGGAGGGGGCACTGCCTCCACGAACCTGTGAGCCCAACGTGTCCTGCACTACCGCCACCGCCTGCAGGGGGCCCCCCAAGCTCCGCTCCCGGCGCCAGCGCGCGCACGCGCACTCAGCCTACCTCCGGCATTAACAGGAGCTCCACTTCCTCAGGAGCGCTGTGGGGGTTTCGGGAGACGTGAGGCTACAGCCACAAGGAGAGGAAATGGGTGTCCTTGGGACCCCCTGTGGAGGCTTCAGGGGACATGGAGCAGTGTCCACAGGGACCGGGTCTCCTCAGGACCTGCTGTGCGGCCTTCGGTGGGACGTGGTGCCGCAACCCCAAGGACAGGAGCCCGGGACTCCTCAGGACCCGCTATGAAAGCTTTGGGAGAACGTGGAACGGCGTTCACACTGACAGGAGCCCTGCCTCCTCAGGACCAGCTGTGGGGGATTCCGGAGGACGTGCAGCCGCATCCACTCAGACAAGAATCTGGTCTCATCAGGACCTGCTGTGGAGGATTCGGGAGGATGTGGGCCCTTGTCCACACGGACAAGAGCCTGGTCTCCTCAGGACCTGCCTCGGGAGGAGCAGATGAGGAGAAAGCGAGGCTGAGGACGTGGAGCTTCCGGAGCAGGAGCCGCTGAGCGGGGGTTGGTGTTCAGGGGACCCGCAAGGAAAGGTCCCGGGGCGGCTTCGTGCGCGGTGACGCCAGGTCCTGTGTTGGGCTGTGCGTGAGGCCGTTGGGTCTTTCCTCTCCGGGCTCCAGGGCCACGGGGCCACGCTCTGTGTTTCTGCTCCGCTCCGACTTGGTTGCCTCCGCTTCCTCTGGCGGTTCAAGGTCACGGAGCAGGTGTCTGGGCGATGCTTTCGCTCCCTCGGCTCTGGCCTTGCCGGGTTCACCCCATGCCCCACCCAGCCTCCGCTTGCCGGTTGGGGTGTCTGACACGTGTCCAGACAGCGTCATGGGGAGTTCGGTGCCATGGCCCCAGATGTCCAGATTGCTCCCAGCAGGACAGATATTGTCACAGGATCGATTCCTCCACATCCAGGAGCACAGAGTAAGTAGCTTCCCAACCATGTATGTCTTCCTCCATTTCTGTACCCAGTGTCCCTTCCTCAAAGGGCAGGTCTGTCACCTCTTTGCTTAGATTTCCTCCTGGGCACTTGGTTCCTTCTGAGGCAGGTGTAAATGGGACCGTCTCTTCATTTCTCTTTCCAATGGGTGGTCATGAGTGTGTAGATATGCGCGTGGTGTTTGTGTATGGATTTCATATCCTGCGAGTGTACGTATTTACTAGTTCTGTTTCCCTTAAAAATAACACCTCCAGTTTCTGCCGGCAAAAATGGGTTTATCTGGGAAGAAGAGAGTATTCCTCCTCCTGTGTCTGGCATATTTCACTCAGCATAATGACTGGAGGCTTCAAGCCATGTTGTAGTGGGTGTCAGAGTTCCCGCCCTCTGTAAGGCCGAGCCTGTTCCGTCGTGTATAGACCCCATTTTGTTTACGTATTCATCCGTCAGTGGTCACTTCGGTTGCTTCCATCTTTTGGCTGTTGTGAAGAAGCTGCTACCAATACGGGTACATGAATATCTGCGCAAGGCTTTGCTTTCAATTTCTGGGTGTACGTGTGTGCGGAGGTGGAGTTCTGTGGGAACTTTCTGAGGGACCACTATACTGTTCTCTACAGCCGCACTGTTTTATTTTATCCCTTTATATGACAGAACTACTGCTGTTCACGGGTCTGCCCCAGTTTATCTATCCACTTACCCACTGAGGGGCATTTGCATAGTTTCTATGCAAGTTCAGCTATTGTGAACAGTGCTGCTGTGTAAGTGCACATGCTCTTTTTTCAAACAACTGTTCTCAATTCTTCAGGATATACATCTAGGAGTAGAGTTGTTGAGCCATGTGGTAATTCTATGTTTTTATCTTTCTGAGGAAATGCCAAACGATTTACACATAGGCTCCACCATTTTACCTTTCCAGAAGCACAGATTAAGAGTTCCAATTTCTCAACATATTTGACAATGGTTGTTATTGTGTAGTTTTATTACAGCAGGTTTAGTGCATGTGAAAGGGTATCTAACTGTGGTTTAAATCGTCGTTTCCATAAGGACTACTGACTTTAAAGTCTTTTCATGTCTAGTCACCATTCGTATGATCTCTCTTGGATCTCCCGTAGGATCCAAGTCCTTTGTCCCTTTGAAAAACTGATTTTTTTTGTTGATGAGTTGTACAAGCTCTTTATATATTCTGTATAACAAACTCTTACCAGGCAAATAAGGTGCAAGTATTTTCTTTCATTTTACGCATTGTCTTTTTACTTTTGGGATAACACCTTTTGATGTACAAAGGTTTTTAGTGTTGAGGAAACTAAATTTATCTTTCTTTCCTTGCTTATGCTTTGGTGTCATCTCTGAGAGCATTGTTAAACTCAATGCTCATGACGATTTATCTCCATTTATTTTTTTTTTTTTTGAGTGTACAGGTTTCCCTCTTCCATTTAAGCTTTCGATCAGCTTTGAGTTGATGTTTGTATGTGGTGTGAGGGTGAGGGTCCAATTTCCTCCCTCTGCACATGGGTAGCCAGTCGTCTAGCACCCATTGTTGAAATGACTATTGTTTCTCCCAATGTCATGTTGTCTGCCTTTTCCAAAATTTGGTTGACCTTGGGTGAAAGGGTTTCTATCGGTTTTCAATTAAATCTCACTGGTCCGTATGTATATTTTCATGACAATATCACAATGTTTTATTTACTGTTGCATTAAGATTTGAAATTCAGAAGTATGAGCTTCTACCTTTGATTTTTATTTGATTGTTCATTTATTTTGTGGTCCCTTGATTTTCCATGACTGTTAGGATTAGCTTGTGCATTTCTTCTCAGAGGCCTTTGTGAATTTTCCTGGGAATCACGTTGAATCTACATGTTGCATTGTGTACTATGGCCATGTAGCAATAGTACATTTTAGATCATCATTGTTTTTTTCAGCAGTGTCTCCTACATCTACTCCAAAGTATTTTCTTGATATGGATGTCACCTAAAATGTAATTATTTTCTTAAATACTTCATAAGATTCATTGCTAGAATATAGTAATATGTGAGATATTTGTGCATCAAAATTTTGTCCTGTACTTTCCTGAATTAGGTGACTAAAACAGTCATTTTTGTTGATTCTTTAGAAAGTTCTTTATAAGAGACAATGTCTCTCTGGTTTCTGAATAGATGTTTTTCTAACTCTGCCTTTCACACATGGATGCCTTTATTCTTTCCTCCTTGCAATGGGTAGAACTTTCAGTACAATATTGAGTCATGGGTTAGGGTCAGGGGTGAGCGGGGAGAAGTGAGGGTTTAGGCTTCAGGGTTACGGTTAAGGGTTAGAAGATAGAGGCATGGGTAAGGGGTTAGGGTTTATAGGTTAGGGTTTGGGGTGAGGGTCAGGATAGGGATTAGGGTTTAGGTTCGGGTTTAGGGTTAGGAATTAGGACATAGGGCTTAGGGATAGGGTTCTGGGTGAGTGATTAGGGTTAGGGTTGAGAGCTTAAGGGTTATGGCAAGAGTTAGGGTTTGGGTTAGATTGCAGGACACTCCAGGTACTGGACACCCTGCAAGGCTGTGGTCTCCCAGGAGGGATGAGTGGAGAGCCCAGGGGAGGGCACCAGTCAAGTTTAGTCTTTAGCTTAAGGGACCACACTGCTTTCTGGGCCAGGTGATGGTGCAGCTCCAGAACACTCCTTGTGCAGCTCAATTCATGCTTTGGAAATAGAAGAGAAGTGTTGCAAGTCCCACCATTATTAATGTAGGAATGCTTCTGAGCACAAAGTCCCTGCTGATCTCAGATATATAATTTTCTTAATGCCTAGAGAGCCTTAGATAGGTTAAGGGTTTGGTCGAGGAACAACTTCAGAGCAGAAGTGACACCAGTACCAGGAAATGCCTGGAGTGCTGAATTGAGGCCCCATTTATGGGTGTGAGAGTAGGGTTAGAGTCAGAGTTCTGGAGAGGCATAGGGTTAAGAGTAGGATGAGATTTCAGATTAGGGTTAGAGTAAGGTTGCAGGAGGCTACAGGGGCTAGGGTTAGGGTTAGGGCTGGGACTGGGGCTGGGCTGGGCTGGGGCAGGGGTTGGGGGTTGGGGTTGGGGTTGGGGTTGGGGTTAGGGGTTTAGGGTTTAGGGTTTAGGGGTTACGGGTAGGGGTAGGGGTTAGGGGTAGGGGGTAGGGTTAGG